>JANITX010000002.1:42749648-42767535 GCA_027564395.1 Erythroxylum ulei
ATGTATGTATGTATGTATGTATGTATGTATGTATGTATGTATGTATGTATGTATGTATGTATGTATGTATGTATGTAAATGACCATTAACACAATTTGGCATATGGGAGTGACATTACCTACTTACCATGCCGATTTGGGTTTTTCAAATAACGATATATTAACACTCCAATAACCTTATTGTTTACCAGCTAAAAATCAATGTGTATGAATGATTATGAGAGAACTGGGTTGCTTAATTTGGGATTTTATTTGACAATAATAGATGAAAGAATAAAATGTTAGGAGCTATTCACATAATGTCTCAAAGAATCTTCCAACAAAGGAAATTATATGTCTGCCCTATATAATGGTACTTTTAAAACCTACTTATGTTACTAGGCGGCAGAATTTTTTCCAACCTTGTATATAATTTGAATTACTATAATGGACACAGTTAGTAAATGCCTTCCATGTCATTTAAATGAGTGCCATTAATAATTTTAACAATAACGCAATTAAACACAAGGTCATGTAGTTAACAATGTCATACTAAACATTAGTTCCATACAATTTAATACAAGATTGTTTAACAATCTGTGTCCTTCACATTGCTCAGTTGTAAAAGGTAACAAGAATATAATTGATTAAACAGAAGTATAAATAATTTATTGCAATAAAACTTCAAAGAAAACACAGTTTTATACAAAGATGTGTGTTAATATATGTCCTTCACATTTATTCCTCTAAATTTTATACTAAGAACACAATTCAATACACAGGTGTATAGTTAAAGTGTTGTTAAATCCTTTAATAGATTCAAATTGATGCTCGATTATATACCTATCTTTATACTTCACATTTTCCTTTCCAAATTTCAAACATTAACACAATTGATACTATGGTTGTATAGTTAATCGTGTTAAATATAACCTTTAATGTAGACATTATAGTACACAAGCAAGTACCAAGTTATGTCCTTTATATTGAAAATTTGCATTATTTTAATTCAGTTATGAAAAATCTAATTTTTATAATTTTTACTTATTCTTAATAAATCCTTAATTTTTTAAATATCATATGAAACGTAATCACATATGGCATAGTTTGTATTAAGGTATGGTATTTTAATATTGAAGTAATGACTTTATCATTTTATGGTGAAGGTGTGACTTATCTAATATAGGTAGTGGCATTTTTTTATATATAAGTGTGGTATAGGATGTATGGAGTCTTAGTATTATTTTTATTAAGACATGATATTCTTCGTACTTAGTGATGGTGTTCTCATTTTTAGGTTAAAGTGTAGCTTATCTACTATGGATGGTGCCATTTTACGTGCATTTGCATGGTATTAGATATATGAAGTCATGGTATAGTTTTTTTAGTTATAGTATTCTTTCTACTTAGTGACGGTATTCTCATGTTTAATTAAAAGTGTGACTTATTTGCTATCACTAGTGGTGTCTTATGTATATAGTCATGGTATTAGATCAATGAAGTCCTAGTATAGTTGGAATTGAGGCATTGTATTCTTGATGCTCAAACATAGATTCCTATATTAAAGTGAAGGTGTTACTTATTTATAAAAATTGTTTGGTACTTTCAGTATTAGTATAAAAAGTATGAAGGTTATACATGAATTCTTTATATTAAGTGATGGTATTCTCACTTTAAGGTAAAGGTATGATTTATCTAGTACCCGCGGTGGTATCTTTTGTAAATAGGTGTGGTACTAGATTATGGTGTTCTAGTATATTTTTTTATTGAGGCGTAATAGTAATATAAAAATTTATGAATTTATACATGATATTTTTTATATTAGGTGATGATATTCTCATTTTAAGGTAAAGGTATGGCTTATATATTATGAATGATGGTATGTTTTATACACATATGTGAGATTGGATGTATATAGTCCTGGTATAGTTTCTATTAAGGTGTAGTATTCTTCATACTCAGTGATGGTATTCTCATATTAAAGTAAAGGTGTGACTTATTTGTTATAGATTGTATATATTTTTACATAGGCATGGTAATGGATGTATAAAGGTTTGATTTTGTTTTTATTGAGGCATTACATTTATTATACTCAGTGATGACATCCTTATATTAAAGTGAAGGTGTGACTTACATATTATGAGTAGCAATATTTTCTTTCTATTCAATAATGGTATTCTTATATTTAATTGAAACTGTGACTTATTTATTATTAATGGTGGTATCTTTTACATTTGTAAAATATTGGATATATGGTGTCTTGGTATAGTTTGTATTGAGGTACAATATTCTTGATGTTCAAACATAGATTTTGATATTGAAGTGAAGGTGTTATTTATCTATAATAAGTTATTGGATATATGGTGTCTTGGTATAGTTTGTATTGAGGCACAATATTCTTGATGTTCAAACATAGATTTTGATATTGAATTTAAGTTGTTATTTATTTATAATGAGTGTTAGTATTTTTATACACATGAGCATTATAAAAAGAAAGTAAGAAGGTTGTATATAGTAATCTTCAAACTGAGTGACCATATTCTCATTTTAAGTTGTACATGTGACTTGTGTGTTATGGGTGATGATATTTGTCCTTGGTCATGATATTGAAAGTATATAGTCATGGCATAGTTTTATTTAGGCAAGATATTCTTTATACTCAATCATCCTTTTCTCATAACAAGTTGAAAGAGTTGAGTTATTTGTTGTGGGTGGTAGTTTTTTTACGTACAAAGGTGTGGTATTGTTTTCATAGGGTAGTTGTATGTTTTTTAATATATTAGATAATTTTTTGTCTACGTTGCATTTACAGCTTATCAATTAAGCTTTTTAAGGTTGGTATAAGCTCATTCAACAAAGACTAAGTTCCCCCCAAAGATTAAAGTTAAAGGTAATGCAAGTCAGTACGTCATCTTTATCATTACTCGTTGTCAATTTAAGTGTGTAACATTCCCATTAACTCTATTTTAAAAAGAGAAAAAAAAAAAAGGAGAAAGATCAATAGAAATGGAAAAGAAAATATATTAGATCTGGTGGAAAAAAAAAAGTCATTGTTTTGAAATGCAAGTGCTGCAATTAACAATAACACAAATTTTGTATTTATTTAAAATTCATGTTTAATTATTAGAGATATTAAGGATGTTGAAACAAATATATTTACATACATTATTTTTTTAGGTCACAATAAAAAAAGAAAAATAAATACTCCCTTAATTCTTTTCTACAATTAAGTTTTTCTATAGAAAAAATGACGTGCAGTGAGTGTTGGCTAATATGAAAATGAGAGGTACCTAACATTAATTTAGACAGGGTAATTAATTATGAACGAAATACTATATTAACCTATCTACTTAATATTTTAACCCTAATACTATAATCTAAAGTATGAAAAGACAAATTCTAAACAAAAGGATAAATCTTAAATTTTATTGTCAACTAAATATGAAATTTCGTAGAATTCATACTTATTATCTGAATAATATTTTTCGTATTTTATATCATACGTGAACTGAAATGAATGGATGTGATATTATAGTTTTACTTAATTTTTTTATTAAGTTGAATACCTTTTCTTGTCTTGTCTCCTTAAATTCCGCTCTTTTCTAAACTTCAATAATGCTAATAGTGGTTAGGATCAGTACTTCATAAATTCTTTTACAATAGTAAAAAAAAAAAAAAGTAAAACACAAGTATTTTTAGAATATTTGTAGATAAAAGAACCAATCGCAAGAGCATATTAACTGAAACAGAAGGATAATCTTGCGTCCTGAACAGGATGTCTATTAATTTCAGTGTTGTATTGTATTTCAATTTTAAAATAACATGTCAAAAGCCAAGTCTCGACTTTGGTCTGACGTTATTGTCCAAATCTAACATTTTAAAGCTCCAGTTAATCAGCAACTCTTTTTATCGGTTTCTCAGTACAATATCAAATCAGTCAGCCCTAACATGGCCGCCTGGGGGGTCCACTGGGTCCATGGGTGCTTGACTGTGTTTTCAATGTCGTAAGTCTCTAGTTTTGATAATTGGCTCCAAATACGAGCCTTTGACACTAAAAATTAGGCAATTACCGACAAACGCATTCAACTAAAGCCACCAAGAAACAGCACCATTCTTGTCAGTGCTTAACTAACGCCACTGATTGTCCCGCTGGATGACAACAAAAGGCGCTAATTTTGCTGATTTCTCATCAACATCACAATATAGTCCTGGAATCTGCATGAAACTTTACACGAGTCCTGTAATTTTCACGGCTTTCTGTTATTACCTTTGTTGTGTTTCGGTTAATAACACGATTGTGATTAACCCATTAAAAGAGGTTAGAAAAAAGGAATATGCGTGTAGGCTACTTAAGCTGCATTTTGGCGAATTACTAGAGCAAGGCTGTAAACAGTGGACAACGGTTAAAATGTTGTTTTTGTGTGTGAAACTTGAACGGTCTTGATTATGGATGATGGCCAACAAGCTCCAGTGATTCAATTAGTTGAACGTCCACACGGGACCCAATACCATAAATTGTCTCATATTTTAAGGAAGTAACTTTTAGAGTACCGGCAAGTCATTCACAGGTAGCGTCATGAAAAGCTTCTTACTTGTTTTTGAGTGAATTCTGTGTTCCTCTCGATATTTTTCTTCCACTTCTTTTCTGTGGTTGTTGCAGATACCAATGGTGGGAGAGGTAACAATCCTTTTTCTAAATGTGGGTTGATTGATTTCCGTGCGCCTGCTCACTATGTGTATCTTCTTTTTTTAACCTCTTCGTTCTTCTCTTTTCTCAAATCTTTCCCAGTTAATTTCTCATCTGAGAATCTATTTGTTGGATGCTGGTTTCATTAATTACTTTGGATATCTATTTTGTGTAGGAGGAGTTGGATGGATAATCTTTCAGATAAACTGCTTTAGTTTAGTTGGCTCTGTTGATTTCAGTGTCTGGCTTAAGTTCATGATTATTTTGTGCTATTGCTCAAAGCCAAGTTCTAGTTACGACTTAGTGGGAGAGACTTTCCTGGTGGTAGGTAGCTCGTGACATAAAAAGATGAAACTTAACAGTTAGGATCAAAGTACGACAACTGATGGTGTTTCAAGCTACTTAAATGCACCATCATTAAGTCGTTTCAGTTATGATTTATCTGTGTTTTTTTTCCGAGAACCTCCAAAATAAGGGGAAAATGGAGGAGCAATAAGCCAACAAGGGAAATCTCCGATTGCTATTGTATTTAGTGATTATCAGAAACATCACATGTTTATGCTTCTGCAAGTTAAATGATCCAAGTAGGTAGTTGGCCTTCCCTATGAAACCAAACCTGAGATGTCCTAATTGAAACTCAACTTAAGATAGGAAAATTCCAAGACATGGCCATCTAGATCTTGTCTTCCCAAAACCAGGTCATATTATCCGATAGATTAAGAAAATTTTCACATCTGCAATTGCAGTGATTGATCTTATTGTTTACCAGGAATATAGATGATAGATGTTTTCCCCTCTTTCGGTCAACAGAAAACTCAGAAGATAC
Source organism: Erythroxylum ulei (assembly GCA_027564395.1). NCBI lineage: Eukaryota > Viridiplantae > Streptophyta > Magnoliopsida > Malpighiales > Erythroxylaceae > Erythroxylum > Erythroxylum ulei. The sequence goes on from JANITX010000002.1 coordinate 42,755,140, forward strand.
TTGATCATACCAACAGAATTGAATGAAATTTGTTTCAGGGTTGAAGTTGAAATGATATAGTCTCTACTAACGTATTGATTCCAGGATCACCATGAGACATCCAGTGGATGGCCACTTGGACTAGGGATTATGAACATGAGACTTCGAGTAATTGAGAGCTCGCAGGCTGCTCTAACAGAACCATATTCCTTGCGCAAGCCATCACTCAGCTTCTCATCTTTCTCTTCATCCAATCTTGATACGGAGGTAAAGTTCCAAAGCCTACTTCATTCATATTGTTTCACCATATCTGGTCAGTAGAAGCAATGTTTCAATTAAAGTAATTTTTCTTTTCTGTTCTGGAACCAGTCTAGCGCATCGTTCTTCCAAGATCATAGCGTGTCTCTCGGAAGGCTAATTGGAATCCGATCTGGTGAAGGGAACTCTTATTTCTCAAGCAGAATCCACCCGCACGAGGGAGAAAGGACATTCGTGAGGAGTGTGAGCACTGACGTCTCTAAAAGACGAGGAGTGGACATGTCTCAAGGTATTTGCATTCCTATGCTGTTTGGAACACTGGAAAAGATGAGCAGAAGTAAGAGCCGATGAAGTCGATGAACTCTTGTGCATTACATGGTGGAATAAGCAATCAATTTCTGTTTTCTGTGCTTTAATCTCCGTGTCCAGAATCATTATAGGCGTTACAAATTCACAGGTTTTGATTTCCAATTAATTAGTGCATAGTTTCACAGCTAGCAAGCTGATTGTGCCTTGGAATAAGAAAGCAGAGGTGAAATGTGATATTAATTTTACGATGAAATCTATCTCAGTTTGCATTTAGAGTAGTCATCACCTTGTAATGGAATAGGATAGATCAAATGTGACTTGGTAAGCATTTGTTATAATCATAAGACCGAACATCGGATAGCTGAGCTCCAAGCACTTCCCAAGTTGTGTTCCAAATACCCAACCTCAGACGGTAAAAATCAGTGGTTGAAAGTACTATAGTCATTAATAAAAATTGCAGGGCCTTTTCAATCGCTTACAGTAGGTATAAAGTCCTCAATTGTCAGTTTTGCACCACCGCCATAAATCAGGGATTGAAACCAGCCACGTGTAACTCAATTAATAAGCCACGCATATCTTCCTCGCACAGTTAGACATACACTACACAACAACATTTTGTGGCCCAGAAATTTTTTTAAAAAACAATTTGTGGCCAGCTTTATGATAAAAGAATATAGAAGTTTGACAAACAGGAGAATTCAGAAGAAGATAATTGCTGTAACATTTCTATATTCCCATAATTCCTTTGTTTCAGGACTTAAATAGTAAGATAATTACAATAGGTACACCCACTCTGCTACAACCTAGGAATCACAAAGCTAGTGGAACACCCCATTCAACTGGAAGCAAATAACTGACAATGAATAAAATAGGAGAAAATAATGCTATAGGTCTATAACCTCGCGATTCCTGAACACTCTACTTATTGCTTAACATGGCTAAGACATCTGGACTTCATGCGTGCAACGTGTAGGTAATGTCTGATCATACAACTTCCCACAATGCTACCCATGCGACCCCTATCATGCACTTATCATTCCACCCTTCCCAAATTGTCCTTGTCCTTAGGACAAAAGACGGATGCGCCTTTGCAAATCGCCAAAGGTTTTCCCAAGTTGCATCTGCTGCTGTGGTGCCTTTCCATTGGATCAAGACCTCTGTGTAAGGTCGGTATCGCCCCTTCTGAATGACCTGCTTATCCATAATCTGGTCCGATTCAGTTAGAACGTATGATTCATTAGTGACAAGAGGAAGGTCTTTTTCAGTAGTTGGTTGCTTTCCCAGATGTCGTTTCAGTGAGCTGATGTGGAAAATGTCATGAATTTCAGCTCCTTCTGACAAGCATAATCGGTATGCGACCTTCCCAATTTTCTCCAAGACTTCAAATGGCCTGTAAAATCGGGTGAAAATTTTCAGAGATTTTCGAAAGGCGACGAAACTATTCTACCTATAAGGTTGAAGCTTCAGATAAACATAATCGTCGACATTGAACTCAACCTACCGTCTCTTTTTATCAGCATGGAGCTTCATCCTTTCCTGTGCAAATTGAGCTTTAGTTCTCTCAATACTGTTGCTTGTTGTCTAAGATAATCATCCGCAGATTGGACATTGGTTGTTCCAGGAACATAGGAGAGCAATGATGGGGGGCCCTGCCATAGACCAACTCAAAGGGTGTAAATTTAGTGGCGGAATGATAACTGGTGTTGTAACTGAGTTCTAACCAAGCCAACCAGTCAACCCACTTTCGTGGTTGATCACTAATAAAACATCTCAGATATTGCTCCAACATCCTATTCATCACGTCTGATTACCCATCAGTCTGAGGGTGGTAACTAGAGTTCATTTTCAACTGGACTCCCTGTAAAGTAAACAAGTGATTCCAAAAGGAACTTCTAATTATCTTATCCCTGTCACTTACAATGGTTTCTGAAGCACCATGCAATTTGATCACATGGTTGACAAGTTCATTCACTATGCCTACTGTTGTGAAAGGATGTTTCAAGGGAACAAAATGGCAGTATTTTGTTAGTCTATCTACCACTGTCATAACTGTTGTGAACCCTTTAGATGATGGCATCCCTTCGGCAAAGTTTACAAAGATCTCAGACCAAATTTTGTCAGGTATTGGAAGTGGTTGCAATAGTCCAGCAGGCTTGAGTGTCTCATATTTGTTTTGTTGACAAACTGAATATTCCCGGATGAATTTTTTTTATGTGTTGTCGCAGCCCCACCCAATAAAAATGTTGTTTGAGTTTGACTAAACTCTTGTGATACCCGAAGTGGCCTCCTGTGGCAGAAGAATGGTACTCAGCCAGGAGTGAAGGAATTAAGGGACTGTTGACCGATAAGAATATCCTACCTTTTTAAAAATATATATTGTCTTTGACTTGAACACTCTCTGCTGGCTGCTTCCAAATTTCGGTTGCATATGCAGGGTCTGTGCGCACTTCTTCTTGGAGATTCTGCCACCACTCAAGAACAGGCAGAGTAATGGTGGTCATGTAATATTCACCCATTTGTGATAATGTGTCGGCTCCTTAGTTATCTCGTCCTTCTGCTATTCAATTCGGTAGTTGTACCCCATTAATTTTGGAAGCCATCGTGCTTGAGTTGGTGTTTTAATCCTTTGCTCTAGCACAAACTTTAAACTCCGTTGATCAGTATGAACAATAAAAGGCTTATCCAAGATATGGTCGCCATTTTCGAATGGCTTTGACAATGGCCAACATTTCTTTTTCATAGGTTGAAAGGTGTAATATTGAACCCTTTAGTGCTTCACTATAGTAGGCTATAGGTCGATGCTTCTAAGAGAGAATGACCCTAAGTCCACAACTACAAGCGTCGCTTTCTACCTCAAACTCTTGGCTAAAATTAGGTAGTGCTAATACCGGAGGGGTTGATAATGCTTTCCTCAACTGTTGAAAGGATGTTGTTGCTTCGTTGGTCCATATGAATCCCTGCTTGGTTATAACTTAGTGAGTGGGATGGCTATGATGCCAAAGTTTCGGATGAATTTTCGGTAATATCCAGCGAGACCCAAAAATTCATGGATTGCCTTCTGGGTAGTTGGTGTTCGCTATGCCAAGATTGCCTCAATTTTTTTTTTATTGACTACCACCCCTTGGCTTGATATGACATGTCCCAGATAATCTACTTCCGTAACTCCAAACTGGCATTTACTGGTTTTAACAACCAGTTGATTTTTTTGTAGAACTTGTAAGACTAGTTCAAGGTGGTACAAATACTCTTCCCAGCACCTGCTATACACCAATATGTCTTCAAAAGACACTAAAATAAATTTTCAAAGATAGGGTCGGAAAATCTCATTCATTAGTGCTAGAAAGGTGGCTGGTGCGTTGGTGAGACCATATGGCTTTACTATGAACCTATAGTGCCCTTCATGAGTTTGAAAAGCAGTTTTGTGGATATCCTCCTCTTTGACTCAGAGTTGGTGGTATCTGAAACAGAGGTCCAATTTTGTATAATACATGGACCCATGTAACTCATCCAAGAGTTCGTCGATAACAGGGATCGGGAACTTGTCTTTAATTGTGATTGCATTGAGGGCTCAAAAATCCACACAAAATCGCCAACTTCCATCAAATTTCTTCACTAATAACACTGGTGAAGAGAAGGGACTGCGACTCGGTCGAACCAATCCTATGGTAAGCAATTCTTCGACCATTTTTTTCAATTTCAGTTTTCTGGTAGAAAGGATAACGATACGGCCTTACCGAAACGGGTTTGCTTCCTTTTAACAAAGGAATGTGGTGATCTTGATGAAGACTGGGCTGAAGTTTTTGGATTTGTTTGAACACTTGAGAATAACTTACCAATAATTTTTGAATTTGTGGGTGGATTTGACCTTGTTGTTGGTGGTTGCATCATGTACCTGTAAGAGAAAAGTTGTTCCATAGTGTAAATTGCAATCTTTTCTTGAAAGTGGTTTAGCTTCTTCCTATCTCATTCCCTGAAAAACAAAGGATTTGTCATGGTCCTTGATAGTCATGGTAAGTGTTTTATAATCTGTTTGAATAGGCCCAAGAGTTGCCATCCATTGGACTTCGAGAACGATGGGACACACTGCTGAAGGTAAGACAAAAAAATCTACAGTTGTTCGATATCCCTGTATGGTTAGAGACATCCCTTGACACATTCCCTGACATATGATTTGGTCCCTATTAGCTACCATAACCCGTAATATTTGATCTTTCGCTACTTTCAACCTACATATCTTAATTATGGATTGATCAGCGAAGTTGTGTGTGCTTCCGCTGTCTACTAGAATCGTAACATCCCTACCCTTTAGAGTTCCAGCCAACCTGAGTGTTTGGGGATGCTTTATACCTGCAATTGCATGAAGAGAGATTTCTGGAACTTCTTCACTTTCACTCCTGTCATCACCTGTCTCAGTTTCGGCTTCCTCCAGGACATCTTCAATGGCAAATAATTGAGGTTTATTGCAGCGGTGGCCTAGTATGTATTTTTCATCACAGTAATACCATAACCCCTTTTCTCTGCGCTCCATAGTTTCCTGTCTAGAAATTCGTCTAAAAGGAGGAGGTAAGTTATTGGTACTTGTTACTGTTTTTGCAGATGGTGCCGGACCTAATAGACTTGGAGTAGTAGTTTTGCCACTCCAACTTGGTTTTGAAGTTGTGGACTGCTTCTTTTGTAACAAGTTTCTTTCCTCCACGAGTCGAGCTACTCATATTGCGTCTGCCAATGTTCTTAGTTGCTTGATTTTTACATCAAGACGAATTTCTTCTCAAAGTCCAGCAATGAAGGATCCTACCAAAAAACTTGCAGGCAAGTTATTAATTCTATGAGACAGTTTCTCGAATTCTTGTTGATAGTCAACTACCGTAGTTGTCTGTTTGAGCCTAGAAAGAGCTTCCAAGGGATCTTCATAATCGGTCGAGCCAAACCACTTTAATATAGCCCAGGTCAATTCTTCCTAGGTTAATGGTCCTTGGAATTTGGATAACCATCGGTGCCATTGAAGGGCAATATCTTCCAAGTGAAAAGACGCCAGTTGTACCTGTTGTTCAGGAGGCACTTCCTTGAATTCGAAATACTGTTCAGCTTTGTACGCCCATCCTTAAGGGTTTGTACCATCAAATTTAGGAAACTGTAGTCTTTGGTGGTTATGATGCTATTGTGGAAAGGAGTTAGAAGTCTGTGTATAGTGGACTTGTAGGTTCAGTTGGGATGTTTGGACGTTGTTGGTGTTTTGCTGGAAGAGAGGTAGTGGATGATGGTCATTGTTTTGCCTGAAGTTGGAATGGGATGTGGAGTGCTGATTGCTACCTCCAGGAGCAAATGGATTAACATTTTCTAATTGTTCTTTGAGTTGTGTCACCGTAACTTCAATATTTTGCGTTTGTGTAGCAAAGGTCTGAAGGGTGTGCTGTATTTAGTCGAATAACGATTCATGACGCCCCAATGCTTCTTGGGCCTCGTTTCGGAACTCCACATTAGTTTGTTGTCGTGTTCCCATTGAGCCGTAACCTATTCTGATACCAATGATAAAAGAATATAAAAGTTTGACAGAGAGAATGAAAATGATCTAGAAGGGGGTTGAATAGGTCTTTTAATCTTTTCGCAAAGTGCTACAAAACAGATAATTAAAACATATGAAACAAACAAGCAAATTGAAATGTAAAAGAGTAGAGAAGAGACGCAAACATAGTGTTTATAGAGGTTCGGTGCTAAGACCTATGTTCTCTACCTAAGCTCCCACTTAGGATTTTGACAATGTTCTTTACTACACACTTTTTAGTTCAGTGTGAACTCTTCCAACTCAACTTGACTTCCGGCTCAAGCTATACCTTACATACGATTTATTTTCCGGCACAAATCTTACCTCCCAAGTGATTCTTCTCTAATCACTCAGCTCATAATAATAACAATGATAGAAATGAAGTAGTAAAGCTTAGTACAGCTGAATACAATTAGAATATGCTAATAGCAAATTGAGAGTGATGTGAAGATAATTTTGAACTACGGTAAGTATGCTTCGCTTTTGAAATTTTGTAATCAATCCTCTGAAGTTCCGTCCTTTATTTGCAAGCTTCAAGACGTTTTTAGACGTTGTAGAACTCTCCTAGCCGTTGTATGAATATTTTCTCCCGTTTGAAATCAATTGACACAGTCAAATTATGTTCAGCTACAACTGATAGTCGACTAGTACATTATAGTCAACTTGTCTTCAAGAATTAGTCGACTAGTACTAACGTTTTTCATGAAACTTTCTACTCCGCTCTTCGAATAGTTGACTAATATGATGATAGTCGACTAGTCCATTTAACCAACTGATAGGTCTGATTGTTAATAGTCGATCTCACACAATCTACAATCTTTGATTGTTGAGATGCTTATTGGAATTCTTCATACAAGATCTTCTCATGAAATGCACGTTGTTTAACTTTGATTCACATTATTGCGATCTTGATTTTCACAAATCGACTTTATTTAAATTTCATCTGACTTGAAAATCATCAACAACATAATAGTAAACTTATGTCATCATTAGTCGACAAGTGTACTACCATTTTAATCCAAATACTTGAAATTATTTCTTAACCAATTCTTTAAGTTTTATTATTATCAAAACATAGAAGGATTTAATTTGTCAGCCTCCATTGGTCCAACAAAATTCGGCAGAGTTGTGTGTTTATATATATATACATATACATATCTAACATTTTAATTGTATTCATTTTTCTTAAAGAAAAGAAGTTTTTTAAATGAAAAGGTAGATAATAGATTTTTGTCTATATTTTTTTTATGTAAGTGAAAAATAATACTAAAAGTTAGAATATATTAGTTGAATATATTATAATTTATGTGATATTTGTTAAGATATATATATATATCTTATTATTTAATTTTGGACACTATTTGATAATTGGACCTAGTGGATTTATGCGATACTCTTCCAAGATAAATTCGATAAGGTTTAAAATCCTAATTAAGATGGTGGTCTATTTTTGGATAATATTTATCTAAGGAAGCAAATTTCTAGAATTTGAATTGATTATAGCAGCAGTAATATGGCTGAGATTTAGGGTTGAATATTGTCATTTTTGGTGAGTAATATCGACATATTTTGGATGATTTAGTAGTTGAATTTATGAGGATATTGTTGATGAAGTTTGGTAGCTGATTGCGTTAAGATAGAAGTCCATATGCTACAAAACTTCTTTGCTAAATGACACCACCTTGGTTGAATGGTTTTGTGTTGCGTTTTCTTTGATGCTTTTGTCGTTGATTGAATGGTCTTGCAGCTGAGATTTGTCTCTTGGTTTATACGATACTTGTCTGGGTGATTTGGGCATATATGTTATGTACTGATTGATATCGTGTTCTTTTCTTAGTTGGGCATTTTTCTATTATCCAACAACAATTTAGGGTGTTCTTTAGAAATTTTGCAGTTGATTTATTTTCTGGTTTTCTTATCATTCTGGTGTTGTTCATTGTCCATGGTGTGTTGATTGTGTGGTTGTCCTCTACGATTTGTGGTGTACGAAAACTTTAGAAGTTTTTGTTATCTTAGTAGTTTCTATACTTAATTTGTTTCGTGATTTTTTCTGGGTTGTCTTGATGTGGTTTTTGAATAAAAACATCTAGCAGTTTTTGTGGGTTTGAAGTTATTTTGTTTACGACGTTTCGGAGATGAAACGTTTGTTCATTTGTTGACTTTAGTGGGCTATGTAATCATTGATTTCCATCTGTATTCTTTTCTATTTTTGAACAATCTTTAAGGGCAATTTTGAAAACTAGATTTTGTGGTGCTTGCGTAAGTTTTGTTGGGCTAATCGGTTGTTGATTGTGTTTGTTTTGGTAGCTGTCGATAGTGGAGGTGATATGTGAGAAATTCTAGTAGTTGGTGTGGATTTTGCAGTTCAGATTTCTACAACATTTCGGTGAAGAAATGTTTATTTTTGTTGGGTATTTGTTTGTTGTTGTGGGCTTGATGTTACGTTGATAATATCGAAAGACTATAGCAATTTATTGGGGGAAAACTTTCCAATCTTTCATTAAAGAAGCTAGAATTATTAGGGAAGTTGTTTTTCTTATTTCAAATGTTTTCATTTATGTTGAATTTTGTTTAATCATTTTAGTTGTTTATTTTGTTTCGTTATCATTAAATATTATTTGAGAAAATCTTCTGTTGAAGTTAGTACAAAGCAGTTGTACTACTGAGTGTGAAATACTTTCACGGATTGTGAAGATGAGGGGTAGTGTTAAGAGTTGAGTGGTGTCAGCTCCATAAAGTCTTGTATGTCATTACTGAAAGTATTAAGCTGGTTGAAGGCCTCGCAAACGTAGACAAGGTGTGCCAAACTACGTTAATAAATTTCTAGTGTTAATTTGGTATTTGACTTTTGATTTTTTTTGTTTTCGTTTTTGTAAAAAAACTAATAACTACTGCGTCCATTCATAATTTGTGTGAAACTACATCCTTCGGAAATTTTCAATTGGTATTAGAAAGGATCATCGAATCAAAACTTGGTACATCAAATTGGTGTAGATCTGTGTTTCATAATTATAGCTATAAGAAAAGGGGCATCGATCATCAGGCCGCCATTGATAGATGGTTCAAATTATCCTACATGAAAGTCACATATGAGACTATTCATTCAGGTACAAGGAACAAAAGCATGGAACTCAGTTTTAAATAGTTAGACACATCTAGTGACGGCTGGTGAAAAGGGAAAAATAGTACTGATAAGTACTTAATTGATTATCTAATTATTTCATAACACCTAGTGATTAAGGACAACAAATTGCTTAAGATACTCACTTTGACTCATATGTAATTTTAGGCATAATTCGGAAGCATAAAAGTTAAAGTGAGTCGAAAGCACGATAATTAGATCATTTTTTGAAGGCTAATACTACTTATCTTCATGGAGTAAGAAGAAGACAAGAAAATGCAGGAAAGGAGATGTATGTTGAAAATACAAAGAAGATTAAGGGAGGAGATGGGACAACCCCATGCACGTGAATTTAATGATGACCAATACGGCAATTTTTTAAGAGTTTGATGGCAGAATTATTGTCATACTAAACTATAGTAGCTCCCTCTTGCTTGAAATGCAACTCTTTAAGTATTTTCCTCAGCCAAGTGGCTTGACAAACACAAACTGTTGCAACTATAAACTCTGCTTTGATTGTTGACAATGTGACAATTGCTTTCTTTCTCGAGGATCATGAAATAGCTCTTGAATTTAGCATAAAACATACCCTAAAGTGCTTTTTTCTATCATCTTGATCTTTAGCACAATTACTATCCATCTGTAAAGCCAAATAAACTTGACTTTTCACCTTTCTTGTAGAATAGCCCATAACTAGCAGCCCCTTGTACGTGTCGAAAGATTCTTTTTGTAGCTAAGAGATGAATCTCCTTTAGATACTCCATGAATTTGCTTATGAGATTTACAACATGTATTATGTCGTGTCCTGTTGCTATTAAATACATCACACTTCCTACAATTTGATTGTAAAGCGTGCTGCCAATCTTCTTTCCTTTGGGATTTCGAATAAACTTTAAACCTACTTTAATAAGCGTGCTAACAAAATTGCAATTTTCTATTTGAAATCTATCTAAAATTTCTTGCATATGCTTCCTTTGAGAAATAAAAATTCCACATGTTGATTGCATCTTTTAATGCCCTAAAATAATGCATCTTTTCAAGATCAGACATATCAAATTCAACCATTATAGACTTTTTAAATTTGTCAAACATGGCACTATCATTTCTATTAAAAATAAGATCGTCCACATATAAGTAAACAATGGGCCAAGAGGGTTATCAAAGAGATTGAAAAAATCATAAAGGCTTTTCTTTAGACTAGCAAAACTAATAAAGATGTAAAAATCAAATGGAGTGATGTTACTATGTTTAAGAAGCGAGGAGGCTTAAGGATTATTTCTCTCTCAATTATGCAAAAAGTACTAATACATACACTTTGGATCAAATGGATCCATGAACATCATCTCCAAAATACTAATTTCTAGCAGGCTACATATAAAAGGGATGCCTCTTGGATGCTCACACAGATGATAAAGATGAGAGACACTATCTATCCCTGGATCAAGCACAGCATAGGTAATAACCAAAAAACTTGGTTTTAGTTTAATAACTAGTTGGATTCTATACGTAACCCTGATTTGATTCATTTGAGGAGTAGATTACCCCAGAACCTAAAAGTCTCATCACTGATATACAATGGTGAATGGAATGAATCTTTTAGGGGTTTTGATCTCCTTGTGCAATACTTACCTCATTTAGATGATGTGATGAATAATCCAAATGGTACTTTTTCAAACAAATCTTGCTATCTTATTTTTACCAACAATCTCCCTCATGTCCCTTGGTTTAATCTTCTTTGGAGAAATACTTTGAATCCCAAGGATTCTTTCATTGCTTGGCTAGCAATTCGGAATAAGCTCTAGACTAGAAGCTAATGGTATGGTAATGTAGACACTACTTGTGTTTCATAAACGATGCGTATGGAAGATAGAGACCACTTCTTTTTTCTATGTCGATTCTTTAAAGCAATCCGGAGCAAAATTAGGGATGTTAAAAGGGCCCTGTTCAGCCTGATTTTGGCCCGGGTTGACCTGGCCATGGGGCAAAGTCGAGCTGATCAGGTCTATGGCCTGATCATTACTTAAAAAACGACATCGTTTTTTACATTTTCTTTAAAAATTATATATGGTGGTTGTTTTTGACATTTTTTAAAAAAATTATATGGTGGGCTTGGTTGGCCCGGCCCGTCATGGTCCATTAGGCCACGGGCCACCATAGCCCAGGGTCGGGTTGAGCCGGACCAAGAGCAGCTCGGGTCCAACCCGGGCCATTAACATCTCTAAGCATAATTCTTCACCTCATTACATGTGATAATTGCATGTATAACTGAGAGCAAACCTTGAACTGGGTTATTAGCCACTTAAAGTCGCATACGGCCAATGGATTTCTCCTTGTAGTAGCTTTTACTAATACCATCTATACACTATGGAAAAGGCGTAACAGTATAATTTTTACACATAAGGAAGAAGACAAGTACCAACATGCGGGATAGGATTATTAATTGGGCACGGTCAACCGTAGTCGCAAAGAATGTTCATCAGCACACTATCTCACCTAATCGACGATATTCATAAGTCTGAGATATCTTTTGTAGTTTTTTCTCAACGATAATTGCTCTAAATGGTAGGCCTACTAGATCGTTTATATCTGATTAGAAAATGATTAATACACTAAACGTATGAAAGCACAAAAGCATAACAGACTCAGGCCCATTAACAATAAATAATGTCATCATATCGCAAAAAGACTATCTCAAGATGACGACTATATAAATACTAGAATTTTTAATCATCATTCTTCGTGGAATGCACACTGAATTATTAACTATACGTAATAATGTATTATAAAAAATTATTTGATAAATTAATGACTAAAATTTAAAAGATAAACTCAATTCGACTAATATTTAAAAATTCTATATTTTCTATTTCGAACACTCCATCCTTTAAACCATAATAATGAAAAGCAAACCTTCCTATTCAAATTTAATAAATAAATTTTAAATACGAATCAAATTGATTTAAATTAAAATAATATCCTTTTATTCTATATTAGACTTGGGCTGAGTTTGGGCTTCTACGTATGCTACCATTATGTACTTGCATATGTACATCTATAGTTCAGACATGAGCACAGAGTGATTGAAGCTCAATTCGTTCTTTCCTTAACCGTAACCTGCAAACCACCTTTCATCCTCAGAGTCAAGGACAGGAGGTGCTCAGGACATTTCTCCTTATTCAACACATCA
>JANITX010000002.1:42815880-42827789 GCA_027564395.1 Erythroxylum ulei
ATCATTTATAATAATAATAAGGAATATAAAATTAGCAAAAATAATAATAATTCTAAAAATAAATTATAAAATAATAAATTATAAGGAATTTAATAGTAGTAGTAGTAGTAGTAGTAGTAGTAGTAGTAGTAGTAGTAGTAATAATAATAATAATAATAATAATAACAACAACAACAACAACAACAACAACAACAACAACAACAACAATAACAACAATAACAACAATATAATTCAAAATTGTAAAATAAATATTGCAATAATTATCAAATAATCAATGAATTACATCTCCTATTCTTATTATACTATAGGGGCATTTCCGTCATTAACACTATTTTCTGTTTTGTCCTCGACAACCAAATACATTTTTGAACTCAGGACGAAGACAATTATCTCTGTTCTGTCCACCACAACTAAACATCTCACTGTCTTCAATTCTTGTTCAGTTCCGTACTGTCCTGTTTCGTCTCGTCCCGCCCCTGTCTGTTGAAGATGCTAACCAAACACAGCGTTATAGTTTGTGGGAATATCTTAACTAAATAGAAATTAATAAAAAGGCTTAATATGAAGGATATATAGTGGTACATGCATATGCACGAAAATGAGTCCATTAAAGTGATTGTTTAACAGTGTTAATTATATTGATGTTTGGGGAATTGTATTATTTAAGAAATTTGGAGTGGACAATGTGACAAACATGGATTACTACCTAACTATGTAGAAAAATATGTTCATTATAGTTTTTCTTCAGCATAGTTTACTACACAATCTTGTACAAAACAATGTCCCAAAACCAAAATCAACCTATCATAATCAAAGATAAGCAAGATATGGACTTTGAAATGGGAATAATAACGCATTGAAAGAATAAAAAAACACTAATATCTCACCAAATTACATCTATTTTTAACTCTATAATGTCCTTGCTAACTCTGGCAATTGAAAAGATGATCCCAATTCTTCTCTCAAGAAAAATATTACATAATTATTTATCCCACCCATATGAGTAAGGAAAAAAGTGATTGAGGTCCTCTAAATCTCTTTTAACTAATTCTCTCATATCCTGTCTTATCTACTATGTATAATGCATAAGACTTAACTAGATCATTCTTTTTATTTTCCCCTTAATCCTTTGCCACCTGTTTCTCATACAAAACCTCATAATTTCACTAGGTTATATTATAGTATTGAGCGAGAGGAAATAAGGTAGATATTGATATAATAGGGAAGGAAATTTTAGTAGTTTGGCTATGTGAATTTCTAATCAAAATAATTATTATGATAAAGAATATATACTAGCTAAAGTTCCATCCCCCTATCTTTAATGTTTTTCTTTCTTTTTTTTTTTCCATCGAGTCTCATTTGTAGATTAAGATGTTATTATAGAAAGATATTTCTTTTGAAACAAGCTTTTTATAATGTGGAAAATGTTAGGAACTTGCATTAAAGAGAAATTAAACTTTAAAACTACGAGTACGGTCTGAAATATAAACCCCTTAAAGTTTGTTCTTTCATAACTCAATATTTATCTTTATTTGGTGATGATGTGCCTTTTGGAATCGGGAAATTTTGATATGTTAAAGAAGGAAATAGATTATATACCTATAAAGGTATCTTGTGTTTTAGTATTCAATAATTTTTTATGTACATAGTCTCTCCTGTAGATATTAATGTATACCATTATTATTATGGAAATTTATTTGATTTTGCCACATATATGATCACTCAAGAATTGCGGTAGAAGTTAACAGTTATTTTTCTATAAAGAGGGGGTGATTGTTAGACATACTGGTGAATGAAAGTCGCATAATGTTCCACCCTTTCTCCATTTATTGCATTCTTCCTGATGGTCAACGTGAGGTCAAAACGTGTCGTTACAAAAAGAAACCCTTATATAAGTTATTATTGGATTGTTAACTATGATTAACGACCATTCCCGATACCAGCCAAGTGTTGTTAATATAATGGACAAATGGTGTTAATCTCCTCGGTGATAATAGCTAGGCCTGGGTACTGCCCAAGAAAATCCCAAATTATTACACCTCAAAAGAAGGTTTTTAACATATAGCATATCGATATTATAATGTATTGATATTGATTGGTTCAAACACTACAAAGAAAAATAAAGCCTATATTTTTATGATATTAGTTGTTATTGTCTTATTTTAGAGCAACGTAAAAATTTGTAATGTAATATTCTAACGTTTATCATAATACATTAATAAAAGATAAACTAAAACCCTGGACACTCATGTAAAATTGAAAATTTTAATATGTGATGGTCATAATTGTTAAGTTCTAAAGTCTTAGACAAATTCATTTCCCAGCTATAGTGAACGTGATATAGGAAGACTGTGTATAATGGTCGGTATTGCCAACTAACTTAAGTTATAAATTTTGCCATTCATCTTTTTTTAATAGTTTTTCCATCTTTTTTGTAGATAAAGTAAGTCCTATGTATTTAAAAGGGCATATAATTAGTGAGTAGAAGGAAAATAGTCGTCTCAAAATAAAATATACCAAGACTCAAAAAATTACCATGAGTCATTTAAAATAAGTAAGTATTTTGTGAGAAATGGGAATACCATCTTTGAGTATAAATAGTACCCTCAACCATTAAAAAGTACTATACTAGTAATGAAATGTCATTTTAATCCCTACAACTAATATAATTATTTAAAGAAATTCTTAGTATTATGTATAATCATTAAATTAACTAATGTAAAATATAAAGCTCATGAGTTAAATGTACATTGTAATTGAAATTATGATGAGGTCATAATTATGAGATTTATATTATATTTATTTATTATCCTTATATTTTACCTATTCGTTATTGAGAGTGGATATTAATAGACTTAAAAAGACTAGCATACCTTATAATTCTTTGTTATGAACAAATTGGTCGACCCTTAGACAAAACTATAAAGATACGTACACAAACATGTGGATATTTTCAAGAGAATAAGTTCACTGAACTAACTTAATATGAGAATGTCATTTGAAGAAATCTCATTGTGATTATTATGTAAGGAATAAAAAATCTTATTAAGATGGTTATATAAGTGATCGTTTAAATTGAGATCTCTAGATTACCTCATATAAGGATTGATATATTTTAATACTACTAATGACTAATTCTTGTCAAGGATTATTCAATTGGTAGCAATTGGATATAGCATGAATTATATAGAAGTAGTTGCATGATCAATATAGGATTCATTACCTTAAATTGATTTGGGAGAATATCTCATTATTCTTGATTAGTATTGATTCAAAAAATCTTTGGTAAAGGTGTAATGACACTTTCTAAAATAATTTTAAAATATCATTAATTAAATTAATTCCCAATAATGGAAAACTAATATAATTGGACTTAAGTAAAGTAGACGTTGATTCCATATTGTGCGTTTAGTTAGAATACTATTTAATGAAAGGAATAAATTGTACAAAAACAATCATATACAAAAAGTTTAGTGAAAGTTATGATCCATAGTTATATACCAATATTGAACTACGGGTATCAAATTTTTAGTTAGATAATTAGAAATAAAATAAAAGGGAATATTTTATTTAATCATAAATATGATTTAGGGATATAATTTATATGCATTGCAACATATTTTGGAACCCGATGAGTAATATATATTGGATGTTTAAAGAGAGAAAAAGGTTTTTTTTGTGAAGTTGGATTTGATTGTACAGTTTGAGAAACTTTAGAATTAAATATGAGATATTTGATCCTAATTGGGGACAATTAGTATTTAATTATAATTAATTTTAATTCTAATAAAAATTCTTAGTAAAACTAAAATGTATATTTTACTTAAATTACAAAAGGTAGAAAGCATCAATGTGAAGGACATGGGTCGATTCACACACATACACCAAACGACCATATGGTTAAATGAAATGTAGTTATAATTTTATATGAACAATTTGAATAATAATGATTCATATATAACCATCCATTAAAAAACATACGTTGAAAGACAATGATTAGTACTTACCTATGCACAAAATTTTTCTGTTTAATGTTTTGTTGCTGAAATGGTTAACTATGCAAAAGTGTGGTAAACCTCCTTTAATTTTTAAATATTTTTATAGACAATTTGAAGAACAACAGTATATAAACTTTCATCAAATTGTTTACAATAAAGGTTTCTTATGGACATGGTTTCTTATATATGCTTATAATATGCGAAATATACGAGTAAGTGAAAAACTCATTAAGTCCTACCTATGTTTTTGAAGCTATTACAATAATTTTGTCTGACCACTTTGTACTATGCACAATAATAATACTAAACTAGATGATTGACTCATTCCATACTAAAGATAATCTCTAAATCTTTTGATAACACAGATTGTTATTTCTCAATGATATCCCAAGATCCATTCATTATTTTTTCTCTAACAGATGGTCAGAACTTCATATGGGTTTGAGTCCCACTAAGAGGTCCTCTAGAGATCAAAAATTGTTAAAGAAAGAACAAGAATTTTCTTTTGTGCCTTATAGGAGAGTTATATCTATGAACAATACTTTTACTGATCTATTAACAACAAGTCGATCTACATCAAGGGAATTAGTAATGTTTCAGGAGAAATTGGTACAAGAAGTTATGTGGTCTTTTCTAAGTGTTTTAGCGATCATTATAGTTATGATTTTTGACCAATATGATTATTCAACAAATAAATGGCAATTCTATTTATCAATATGTATGGTCTTAGCCCTCAATAATGACTAATTATCTAAGGATGATCATTTAACTGTAGGAAGAGCACAAAAAATGAGTGTCTCTTATCCCAACCCCTTTTTATAGTAGAAGTATTTACTGGTTCTTCGAGAAAATATGTCAATTTAATAAGAATAATTAATAGTTAGGATTCATAAAAAAAGTAAAGAATCTGCTCATGGAAAAAGATTTTCTGCATCACGCACTACTATATTTTTAACACCTAATTAGATTGGAAAATCATTCAAATTCAAATTAAAAGCAAAGGTTCGAACAGGAGAAGTACGTCATGCTAATGTGCCTTGGATGATCCACTTTTTAGGGTTAGGCATTGATGAGCATATTGAACTATCCATATGGATGAGAGCCCTCACAATTAAGTCTTATCTATGCTTTTTATGCTATTTCTATAATTTTATCTACTACTTTCTACTATGCACAATATTAAACGCATAATTTATGCTTATGTTCTTCCATTTGACTTTTCCACCCATTTACAAAGAAAAATTTTATTAGTCGCTAATGGCACCCAAGAGGGCAGGTGAATTGGGTGTTTACAAAATTCTACAAATTTTCTAACCAATTTACTTAATTAACAAGAATCAATATAAATTTGGATGACTATGTACTAGCTCACTTATATAGAATGAGGCAAGCCTTATAAGGTAAGTATAATGGTGTCAAATCTTAGGTCTTGGCATTTAGTTTATGGACTTAGAAGCTGACTCGTCTACTAGCTAATAGTTTGATAACTATAACGAAGTGTTATTCTTATGATTGCCCTCTGATGTTTGGCAAAGACTCCAAGATGGCCTCTACCGTTATCTCTAATACCACTTCATCCCTTAAAATTTCTAAAATGGAACAATTTTCCTCAAAAATGGTCACTCCATAACCCCTCCATTTAATAAGCAAAGCATCCTCATCTTCACCACCATTAGCTTATGACTATGTACCTGTTTGATGCGCCAATACTCTGTCTCGTAAAAGATGGCTGGCCTAATTGCTAAATGATAGAATTTATCTTTGAGCTTGGTGATATCTTTTTGTCATTTAAAACCTATTATGAACTTCTCCATCTAAGTCACTCTAATCTTATACAATGAACTATATCTTCCTCGATATCTCTATTGCTTTGGATGATAGATCCTAGATACTTAAAACACTCTTTTTGTAGTATAGCTTATGAACCAATCTTTACCTCCACATCGATAGCCACCTATGGCCCGAAAAGTTATACTCTACATACTCATCCTTAATCCTACTCAATTTAAAGCCCTTCGACTCTAACTTATCCCTCTAAAATTCTAGCTTGACATTGGCACTCTCTTATGTTTAAACACTCTTTATTCTAAGCTTAGGATACCGTTATTTTTATCTCCAAATATCCCTTATTCTAACCCTAGAATAGGTTTATCCATGTTGGCAAAAGTGACTCTTCTTCCTTATATCACAACACGAAAACCCTTGCCATTAAGACATTAAATCGCCATTTAATCTGCCATCCTTACCATGATTCCCCAATGTTGTTGTTCAATTAAGCTTCATCACCATATAGCTACCAAAGAGTAGACTCGTCACTCATACATTGCACATTAGTTGTATCTCCCCCCACTCCACCTACTACCTGAAACTACGACTAGTGTGATATCCACACCAGATATCACCGTCATCTAGCTACTTACAGCAACCATTGATATCGCTAGTCCATGTTCGCCATTACATCTTACTTCTTCTCTAATGGTTGATACATGGATCAACAACTTCCAACCTTGCCTGATAAAAAACCGGAAATTAATCGCCCTAAATCGCCGCCAATGAGAATCGTGTAGCGCAAAACAGGAGGGCTCTAGTGATTACTACCTCGCCACAGTTTAAACTGGAGCTCTAGTCTCCCATAGTGCATCCATCACCAGCAACTTATTCCGATGAATTGGCTTATAATTTTCAAGGTTCTGAATCTTATTCTTCTAGATTCAACATAATCAGAATTCTAAGAAAATTATGGGTTTATATTGTTTTTAGATATGAACTTTTCATAATTTTAGAATTGGGCTTTTTAGGTTTCACAAATAACAATCTTATTGTAATTGATTAGGCATTATTAATTGTAATCAAATATAATTTAATTGGGTGGTTAACATTTTTATGAATAAGATCTAATATGATTTTAGGACTTAATGAGTTTGTAACAGTTAAATATCAGCTTTTCATATTATTAAAATAATTAGGTTTAATTTGCAAATGTTTTGCATTTCAATTCGAAAATTATAACAGCAACAATCAATAATTTTTAATCAAGATATAGAAATAAAGTTTCTCTAATAACACTATTAGAAAATTTGGGCAAGATTTGATCCCCCATGCAGCAAAATAATTACAAAATTTTTTCATATTTGATTTCTTGAAAATTAAGATAACTTAAATTTTACAAAATGATTAATATATAAATTAAAAGCAAAGAATCGGAATTCGTATCTTGTTATGAAGTTTTATCCTTTTTCTTGTCATTTTCCTTAAACCATCTCAACCACCATAATTACATAAGTACTTGGCCTCTAATGGTATTCACCAATCGGGTTAAGAAAACTCTGCAAATATTGCAAAGAGGATTATGCAAAGAGTTCTAGCTCCCTTAGAATTTAAGCATATTTATAACAAGTTTTAAACATTTTCGTATTTTAATTAAAATTAAATTCTAATTTTAATTAACTTTAATTAAAATTTAATTATTTCTAATTAAATAATAAGTATGCTCAAATAAGATCTACCATCTTATATTAATCCTTATTTAAATCAAGTCCAACTTGATTAGATCACCTTTCTCTCTTTAACCCATTGCTTGTGTGTGATTGATTAGGTTCTCAAACATATTAGCAATGATTATAAATTATAATCCTAAATCATATTTAGGATTAGATAAATTAAACTCCTTTAATCTACCTTCTTCAATTCTCTAATTAAATAATTTACATTCATAAATCAAGATTAGCATCTAGCAATGCATCAGATCACTCAAATATTTAGGAATATCAAAGTAGTTCCGACTAATCTTTTTGTGCATAATTTTTCGTACAATTCAATATTTTCATTATATAATGTTCCAATTAGACATAGAGCATGAAATTAATGTCTATTTTATTTTAAGTTCAGTCATGTTAGTTTTCCATTGTTAGTAATTGATTCTATTAATAAAAATTGTAAACTATTTAGAAAGCATCATTTCACCTTAATCAAGGATTTCTCGAATCAATGTTAATAAAAAATAATAGAACATTCTTCTAATTACCTTTAGGTGAGGAATCTTACATTGATCACTCAATTACCTTCATATAGTTCATATTATATCTAATGACTACCCACTAATAAGTAGTATCAAAACATAACAATCCTATGTAAGATATTGGAGATCTCAAGTCAAATGATCATTTATAAAAGCATCATAATGAGAATTTCCATTGACATAAAAGTAATGTTCCAAATGGATTTCTCATATGAAGTCAATTCAATGAACTTATTCTCTAACAATTGCCTACATGTTTACTTAAGTATCTCTATACTTTAATCTATGAAATTGACTACATCCTTCATAAGGAAGAAACATAACTTGTGATATTCTTTTAATGCTTTATTAATGTTATATCTTAATAGAACAATTTAAGGATAACACTTAAATGCAATATGAATCTCATAATAAATTTATTTGTAATGTATATTTATCCTATTGACTTTATCATATACATCTGAACATATATAAACTAAAAAATGCTTCATTCGATTAGTTGTAAGGCATAAACTAATAGATTGAATAGTTACTACTTGTTGAAGGTTCAATTCTCTATATAAATAGTTTCTTATTGATGCCATCAGAATGCATCTGCAGAGAGGCACATTGAGGTATCATTTCACGCATTTCATTTTCTTCTAATTCTTGTTATGTTGCTTGAAAAGTTGCAAAACCTATATGCCAGGTTTTTCCAATGAGGTTTCTATGCCCTCAATTGTTAACATCCACGAAATAAGTAGTTTTCGGAAAGGACCTAAGACTTGCTGTTGTAAATGTGGTAGACATGCACACCATAAATTTAACTTGAAAAGTGTAGGAGCATCTTACATGGCTGAGTTGGAGCAAAAGAACAGAGTACTTGAACATTTAAAACATTTAACTTGAGTGCTTACGTCTAAAATAAAATGATTTAATTAGACGTATCACCTTGGTTTCTCACAAATTTGGAACAACTAATCATTAAAATGACTTAATAAGGGAGTTTAGGAAAAATTTAGAGCAGATGCAAGTGATTTCATACATAATTAAGACATTATATCTCAACTCAAAATTTTAAGTTAATGAATTATAAATCTTATTTTTATATATAATTCACTTCAATTTTATATCTTTATATGACATGTGATTAATCTACTTACTAATTTCTAATAAAAATATAAAAGAACACAATAGTCAAGGTATAGCAGTAAAACAAGAGCATATTATAATCAAGGGTAAGAAGAATAAGTGGAGAAGGGACAAATTGAGCTAATCATCAATACTTAAAATTAATATTATTTAAACTATTCTTGTATATCTTAATATATGAAACCATTAATTTTGATGATCATAAAAAATGGTCCATTTCAAAGAATAAAAGCACCTTTCGATATGGATACTGAGTCAGTAACAAAGTAGGAAAATCATGCCATAGGATAGACTTGATTGGGGATTTGTTAATTTAGTAGGTCCAAAACACGTAAATACAAATGCTTCGTTAAGCAAAAGTGGCAATTTCTGAGTGTTAACCCCTGTTGCAACAATCCCCAGGAATCAACATAGTTGGTGATTATTCCCAGCTCGAATTGGATTCGACAAACAGTTGGCCGGTTCTGACAAGGAAAGGTTAACAGGAAATACGTTTCGCTTTGTTATTTTATTCTTCTGCCTTCTAATCTTGGAAAAATACAAATGGATTGGAGTTGGACCTATCATTTACTCGCAAGTCAATTAAATGCAATGCCTGAAATTTACATTGTAAAGAAAATATGGTTTATACGAAAATTACGTCCAAGATAATTGTTGATAATTACAATCTAGTCTATTATAAGCGCAAATCATGAAAGAAACATGTTGTATTTTTTGATCGAGGCGTACGCCAATTAGTATTTCATGGCAAAATATGAATGAGTAGGAATAGGATAGGTGCATTTGGTAATCAAAATTATACCTTGACATCTTCGTAGATCTCAATGCAAATTAGTGATCATTGAAAGTTCTTCATTTGTGATGTTGTATTGTGGAGTTTTAGAATCAAAACCCCGTTAAAGACTTCACCAGAAGCGAGAGGGATTAAAATAATTATTATATAATTTGGATAAGTTAATAAATTAATTATCGAGTAAAACGCAAAAGTCAAACGGTATTATATCTACTGACCAACTACATAAAACAAATGAAGGTTGAAGAGTTAATCATGACCTGAGGTTGTTAGTCCTCTAAGAAATAAAGTAAATTACATATTAAATTATTATTTCATTAAATTTCATCAACATATTTATATTATTATTAAAAAAATAATTATTGAGATAAAAACAAAACTTCTTACATAAATATATAAATAAAATTTAATAAAATACAATACAAACCTCGTAACTGAAATAAAAATTCTGATCCCATAAATCGGCGTCCACAAACGCACAAAGTAGGAGTTGCACTGAATCTCGAGTTCTGCTTTATATCCCAATAGTTGCTCCATTCCAAATAATTTGGTCGTACGAGTCAACTGCTCCACCTCGGATCTAACGGCCCGTTAAGCGTTCTTTTTAAAGGCCCATCTAGTGACTAGAAACCCTCGAGAGTGATGAACTCTAAAAGTTAGGGGTGAGCATTATTCGGGTCGGCCCGATCTAAATTAATTCGGGTAAAAAAATTTCAAATTTCGGGTAATTCGTGTATTACCTGAATTTTTTTCGGGCCGGGGTCGGGTAATTCCAAAAAACTTCGGGCCGGCCCAATTATCCGAATTAGGTTATAAAAATACAAAATTTTGGGTTTTTTAAAAAAAATTATCAAAAAAAACAACTTCGGGTAATTTGGATAAAGCCGAACAAAATTTCGGGTAATTCAGGTCGGGTAAATTCGGGTAAGAAAAAGTTCGGGTTCGGATCAGGTAAGATGAAAAAAATTCAGGTAATTCGGGCCGGGCCCGAACAGTAAAATTTCGGCCCGAATTACCCGAATGCTCACCCCTACGCAAAGCACAAGTCAAAAAGCTTAGGACTTGCATATGTGGATGTGGATGTGCCCTGACGTAGCATCAATCCTCAATTTCAATGTTTAAGAATTAACCCATTGCTAGGTGTTTATTTATTTATAGCTCTAGTCTTTTATAGGGTCTGTTCAACCTTGTCATTAATCATAGCTAGCTTCCTCTCTCTTTCCCCTTTTCTCAAGTGTTTCAGAGAAACAAGGATATGATGGTGGAGTTATTCGTGTTGGGATGTACCGGGGTCGTGGTTTTCCTTCACGGTGCTAATTTCTTCTTCCACGTTCTCTCTAAGCACGTCACTGTTCGTTCTCTCAGGTGGGTATTTGACTACTTTCTTTCCTTCCCTTTGTTTCTCTGAATCTAACTCGACATATAATTGATAATTCAAGCTTGTTTTAGACTCCTACTCGAAGCTAATTCTCTGCTCTCTCTCTCTCTCTCTCTATTTATGTATTCTCCAAGAATGAGATAAATGTAAAATCCGGGATAAGGAGCATCGGTCGTTGGGTCAGGGGTTCTAGGGTGGCGATCGGTTTGATTGTGCTTGTTCAAGCTGATACCCACATGGTTATGTTTATGTCTGTGTATATTTTGATAACTTTACTTGATACAGCGTTTTCCAAGTTATCACTATTGTGACTTTATTTCTCAAGTCATTTGCTTTGCTTTCATACAAATCCGTTGCCTAATAGGTTTGCATATGTGGTTGTTGTGATTGGTTCACAGTTTCCTCGGGTTCGCTGGGTGGTAGAGATGATTGATTTCTGACGCAAAGATGTGATGGAGATGGGTGATTGATGGTATCATGCTCCTGCAGTGCCTCGAAGATTATTTGTAAATAAATGGGTTGTAAATGTAATTTGAGAAGGAAAAGAGTTAGGATCAAAATGGCAGCTAATTAGTATCGTGAGTGCAACAG
>JANITX010000002.1:42951622-42963972 GCA_027564395.1 Erythroxylum ulei
AATTTATTCAAATAATTAGTTTAAATATATTTTTTAATATTAAAAAATATATTTAAACTAATTATTTGAATAAATTAAATAAATATTAAAAATATTTTCAAAGTTAAACTTCATTTAATAAATATATTTAATTAACATAAGTTAAAATACATAAATTTCTGATAATTTAATTATTGAAATCTACATTAACAAGTAATCATTAGTTTATAAATAAATTTCAAAAAATTTTATTAACAAAATATAATGATTTTTTACTAATATTTATTAATATATTTTGTATAAGATATTAAAATAAAAGTATTTACTTAATTAAATTAAAAAAACAATTTGTCTCTCATTTTTATTTAGTATTTGACTATTATCATTATTAAAAGTATAATTAAATTTACATTAATTATTAAGCAAGTTTTTAATTTTTGAAAAATAGAAATAAAAAATAACCCTAATTCTTCATCTTTGGGAATTGGGAGAGAGTTAATGAGCATTTAATACTTCTCATTTGAATATAACTATACTTTCATCTTATGATTAAGTACCTTATCAAATAACTTGAATATACTATTATCATATGAGAGAAAATGAGAATGCTTGTTATTTGTTCTCATTATTCCCTCTTTAATTTTAGTGTTTTCTTTCATATATAATATATTTTAGTTGGGCATGAGAATTGATTTTGTTTAGTTCTGTTATATAAAGTCTTCATCTTCATGTCTACAGACAAAAAAAAAGAACAATTGGAGGGGCGGGAACAAAAGAAAGTAAATGTTGTCAATTTTGGAAGTGGAAAAGGTTTAGTTATGTTAATTAACGGATTCAGTGCTTGGCACAACGATGATATTTTGTGAATCTCAGTTGGGTTGGATAGCTCTAACCCGAGCCCCGCTTTTGATAGGCCTTTTTATAACTTTTGGATCCTTCTACGTGAAAATGAGATCAAATAGTAACTTATGATACAGGTTACGTACCCCTCTTTAACTCTTTGTAGGCCGTTTGAGCATATTGGACTATGCTTTGCCATTTTTTAAAAATTAGATCTTTATAAAATTGATTAAAAATTAAATAAAATTAAAATTTTATTAAATAAAAATTAATTAATTTATTTTAGTATATAAGAGCTTGTGAAGTTATAAAAATTGATCTTTTTTAATAAAAATAATTATTAAAATAAATTAAAAAATTAAAAATTGAATCGACCTACATTAATACAGTTTATTCGATAACAACAGGATATGATTTTTGTCTCGGGTAGTGCTACAGCCTAAGCCAAGACTCAATTTCAAGTTAAATTTCAAGACCCTTAAGGACAAAATTCAAATTCAATTTCTTCTTAAAAATTTAATCCAATTGTCTCTAGTTCAATTTAAATCAAGAATTATCTCATTTAGAAATCTACATATCAAAATATAGCCAAAATACCGAAGCATGATCAGTGAAATTGTTCCAATTAACAATATTCCAGCACCCTCACTATTTTCATCCTAAATTTATCACTCAATCTTTTCCGAATTGATTCAGATGTTTATAAATTTTGGTGGAGACGAAGAAAAATGTGTTATGAGTCTATTGGTTCAAGTCTCATGTCATTTGGATGTCAGGAAAAGAAGTTATAACAAAAAGAACAAAGGATGTTTAGAGAAAACACTACAACTTACATGTTCCAGCAATTCTTCTTCACCAATATCTCATGCATTTCAGTCCAATTTAAGTATCATTCTCATACAATTTAACATGCCTTAAAGCTCAGATTGTTACTTACCTATTAGGCTTCCAATCTAACACAAAACTTCAGATTAAACCAAGTCTCCATGCAAGCAAAAAAAAAAAACTTATGGCAAAAGTAAGGTGATTTTCGAACAGAATACGAAGATCATAATCAACTAGTTTTCTTGGCAATTTGGTGAAGGATTTAGGTGTGAATTTCGTGCAGAACTTTAGCTAGGGTTAAGAACAAAATAAAGAGAAGAGTTGGAGCAATTTCGGTGGCGAAAGGTGAGGGAAACAACAGAAACTTTGCTGCTGGAATTTGCTCCATCATCATGCTAGGTGTTAACTTGTAAACTCACCATATGTCCTAAGGCATGCTAGCCATTTGTTCAACAATTATACTGCCACTAATCCACTCATTATGTTGCCATTTATCACCTTTAATCAGTCTACATGTCACTCTAAGATTGGTTTACTTGTCATTTAATTACTAGTCCATTTGTCACACATTTAACTATGTCAAATGTCACTCAATTATAGGCTAAATCATCCAATATTTTCATGTATCAATTTATCCTATTACTTGACATTTTTCTTAGTCGAAATATAGATTTTAATCTATCAATTTTCTAATCCATAACATTTAATTCTAAATTTTTTAATTAAAAACTAATCATACCAAAATTCAAGACATAACAAAACACAATTTACATCATGATTACTTAACATTTTTCATACATCGGGATAAGTCAATGAATCCGTATACAATTATTTTAGGATAAGTTAATGAATGCATATACAATCATTTTAATGTGCAAAAATTCAATATTTAAGTGTATGTGTATGCCACATTATGCATAAGCATGTAATACCTTTTCTAATTTCTCATTTACCTCACCTGTACACTATTTTAGACTTATCATAATTAACAGGATGTTACAATTTTAGTATATAAGAACTTGTGAAATTATAAAAATAGATCGTTTTTTAATAAAAATAATTATTAAAATAAATTAAAAATTGAAAAATTAATTAATATAATTTTTTACAATTATACTAATAAAAATAGATTAATTTTTTAATTATTAAATTAAAGATAATAATAGGTCAACTCGATTTAGTAATTTTTTTTTAAATTTCAAAAAACGACATTGTTTTGTAGTTCTTGGTCAAGCATCAGGCCGAACTGCCCAGCACAGGCTTGACCCGAATCTGACTCGTGATCCAATCAAGTAAAAAAATTCCAACCTATAGCTTAACCCATGGCGATCAACTCAAACTTGACCCGTTAACTCGGTACTCGATCACTTCACTCAAACTTTGGACAGGCAGGGTCTCCGATTGATGTTAATGAGTGTTTTTTTTTAATCATAATTAAGTATTGTACTATCGATTAAGGCAACCAAGAATACCTTTTTCAACACGTGAACAATAACATGTATTAAATATTTTTTTGAACACGTGAACAATAACATGTATTAAACCTCAAACAACGCGGTTTGTGTTACCATCGCCACACCTCCGCTTGACTAAATGCAAAAACCAAGACTTCCATGTCCAATCAAAGAGACACGAGAAATTAAAAGTTTTACTACTGCCAAATGAAGCCGATAGATGTTTCGTGTTTGAAGCTCCAAGAAAAAAAAACCGGGACAAAGCTTTCTTCTAACGTGATGTTTATTCCAATCAAATGAAATGAAATAAATCAAAGCAATACCATGTCAACACGCTCAAACAATTAGTTAATGTGTTTACTATAAAAAATGAATGGACGAGGTACTTAAAATGTGTTTAGGAAGAATTGGTCAAAAAGTTATATGGTACAAATCTTTACTCTTACGAGTATTGATCCTAATGGTCAACTACAAACTCTGTTCCTTCTTCTTCAAATATTATATTCTTGAATTCAGCACAAAACTTACCACTTAAATTGAATTCATCTAACAACTATGCAACTTGACGCGCTCAAATTTCTGCGTTACTTCAAGGCTATGTTTGATAGAATAAAAAATTATTCAACCGGATAGTGTAATTTCTCCCAATCATGGATTCCAAAAGTGGTATCAACAGGACCAATTAGCTCTGCATGCGATCATTGCGTCTTGTTTTTTTCAAGTCATGGCTTATCCTTCTAATGCCAAAACCTCTACTGAAGTTTAGCTGAAATTACAGTGTCTCTACGTTAATCGTTCAAGAGCAAGAATTATATGACTTAAAGAACGAGTTACACTCAACAAGCCTGATGATAAACCTACAAGTATTCATCTGTAACTAGTGAAGAATATCAGTGATGAACTAGCTATTATTGGTGCGCCGGTTGACGAAACAAATCTTGTCATTCATATTCTCAACGGTGCAGGCCTGAATATCGTGAGATAGGTACTGCCAAAATGGTGCCCGTGTTGCTCCCATTATATGTGATGAGCTTTTATGATAAAATTCTTGATCATGGGTGATATCTGTAATGTATTAATCCTTCAGCAGATGTTGCACTTTATCCTGCAAATTATACCAGACGACCTAACTTCTCTAAATAGCAAAAGGGAGGTAATTGTTAGGAGACAATAACATAACTCTCTCACAACTACAAGTTGTCTCGTCAAGTTTCAGGATTGAAACCAAAGTTAATATAACAAGCAACAAACTCTCAAATCAATCCTTAAAATAATAAAAATTTTTGATGAGAGTTATATACTACTTGTTCTATCTTTGTTTTTCCTCATTCTTAGATGTTTTTGTCACACTCTCATGCAAAATTTACGTATTTTTCTCTTTCAGGGTACGGAATAGGTTTTTTTTACTCCATACACGATCACATACATGACCATGTAAGGGACCTTGTCTCTTCTAACACTGCCTCGCTCATAGGTTTACATGGTTAAAGAGAGTTACATAATCATCACCGATCGTGTCTATTATAAACACAGGCGTGTACATGACCGTGTATGTCTTTACTCTTCATGTCCTTCTTTATAAGGTTCTAGAGACTTACATAGTTAATCCACACGTCCATATAAGCAAAAGACAATAAGGCGTATGGCACTCTACATGGGCGTATCTATCCACAAAAGCCTTATTCAATCGTCATCTATCTTGTCTTCACTTGTTCATCATCCCCAAAGAGCATAAAGGTGTCTACAATCATCGAAAATCTCAAAATATGGTTGAAATCACAACAATTTCCCTTTCTAGTCCAAATGTGGAGAAGACACGTTATGTTTTAACCTTTACTTGAGAGACATCCTAATAAACCTACTGCATAGCTCATGCTTGGTTCCATAAACCACTTTAGTCAACACATTAACACTATTCGTGTTCATATGAATCTCCTCCACCATCAATTATTGCTTCTCAATCATAGACTTTAATTAATGATATCTGCCATCTATGTGTTTTGTGTGGGAGTAATATATAGTATTTTTCTTAAGTCAATAGCACTTTGACTATTACAAAATACTACAGTCTTCTTGTTTTACATTCAACTCTTGAAGAAACCTTTTCATCCAGAGCATCTCCTTACAAGCTTCTACCATAATTATATACCCTAATTCAATTGTAAACAAAGTCACACACTTTTGTATCTTCGATTGCAAAGAGATGGCTTGCCCTACAAACTTGAACAAAAACCTAAAGTAGCTTTTCTTACTTCAAGATCTCTAGTCATATCTACATTCGTATAATCTTCTAGAGTTGGCTCACCATCACCAAAACACAAACTCCACCTTGATGTACCTCTCAATTATCTCAAATTCCATTTTATTGCTTCTCAATGAACCTTCTTTGGATTTGAAAAGAATCTACTTACTATCTTAACAACCTATGCAATATCTGATCTTGTACACACCATTACATAAAAAAACCTACTATAAATGAGTATGGAACATAAGATATACCATCTTTCTCCTTTTCTATTAAGGTGTCAGTTGTATGCTAACTGACGTCGCATGCTTCATATCGAACCTTCCTAACACCCGTTCAATATATCTTTCCTGTGATATCCATAATTTCTTACTCATCCTATCTTGAGTTATTTCTAAGCCTAAAATCTACTTTACAGGTCCCAAATCTTTCATATATACAAGGATCAACATAATTTCTTCTCTAACTATAATCCATCATAAAGGAATTGAACTTCTAATTCCACTACCTTAGAGCTTACTTTAACCAATATAAGCTTTTCTTTAACTTGCAGACCAGATTCTCTTTGCCTTTGGATTTAAAACCTTTTGGTTGCTCGATTTAAATCTCCTCTTCCAAATCTCCATGTAAGAAAGATCTTTTAACATCCACTTGTTCAAGTTCAAGATCCAAGTTGGTAGTCAAACCCAATATTGTTCGAATTGAGGTCATCTTAACCACTAGTGAGAAGATTTCGATAATATCTATGCCGTTCTTTTGACTGACCCTTTCATCAGTAACATTACCTTATACTTCACTAGCTTCTCACTATCTTTCTTTATCTTGAACACCCACTTATTTTTTAGTGGTTTTTTTTTTACCTTTTGGAAGCTTTGTAAGCTTATATGTATTCTTCTCCAAAGAATTCATCTTTGCCTTCATAGCTACGAGCAGGAGATATTTGCCTTCACAAAATGCATCCTCTTGCATATTCTCAAGCTCCTCCTTAGTAGTGGTTTTTTCTTCCTTATCGACCTTCGAAGCTGTATATCACTAGCTATTAGATCCACTTGTTCCCTTTCTCATTATCGTCAACAACTCATCTTCAGTATTGTCCAGATGTAGTTCATGTAGCTCCTCATTATCAAGTTGTACCTGATCACTATCAATGTATGTTTGGTCATACACTTCATCTTCTTTACCTATAGACTACTCAGAAGTGGTATAAATTAGAGAAGAATTAACACCATCATAAGATGAGCTACTATGAGTAACTCTATCTCTTCGCACAAGATCAACACCTCTCTCATGCTCTTATAATACCACATCTATGTCTTGATTACCTTTTACTTCTCTAGTTTATAGAGTCTAAAGCCAAACTAATCACCACCATTGTCAATAAAGATACAAGGTATCGCTTTTAAGTTAAGCTTCTATCTCTGATCCTTGGGTACATGTCCAAAAATCTTGCAACCAAAAACTCTCAGATAATGATATGTGGAATCTTTATCAATCTACGCTCTCTCATGAGTCTCAAAATTCCATAAAACTAAGGGAGCTCGATTGATAAAATAGATTATAGTTTTGATTGCTTCATTTTAAAATGTCTTAAGCTATATGGAAATTTTAAGCATGCAACAAACCTTCTCCACAATAGTTTTGTTCATCGTCTTAGTAACACCATTATATTGTGGAGTCCCTGGTTCGGTCTTCTCATGTCTAATTTCATGTGATGTACAATAATCTTCAAACACTTTAGAAGTACACTCACCTCCATTATATGTTCTTAGGCATTTCACCTTCCTCTCGACTTCCCTTTCTACCGCCATGACATGAAACTTTTGAAAAGTTTCAAATACTTAACTCTTTGCTTTTAATATATATATCCAAGTCTTCCTCAAAGTATTATTATTGAATGTAACAAAATATTTGCTACCTAATAGTGACTCCTCCTCAATTGGGCTACAGACATCTTAATATACCAACTCCAATATCTCTATCTTCCTTATGGATCTTCTCTTGAAAGAGACTCTATGTTGCTTTCTTGCCAAACAATGATCACAAGAATTTAGGAGTAAAGTGTTTTTGACTGGAATAAGGGATTTACTAGCCAATAAATTTATTCCCTTTTCACTCATATTCCTCAATCATCGATACCACATATTTGAAAATTTTCCTCTTCAAATGTATATGCTTCTCCACCACCACACACCAATAAGTGTGTCTTATACAATGTGTAACATAATGCTCCTCGAGCAGCAATCATTGCTCCCTTAGATAGTTTCCACTTCCTATCCTCAAAAGTGTGCTTAAATCCTTATTGATTTAGCATATTTATCAATAACAAATTTAGCCTTAAATCAGAGATGTGTTGTACATCTCTTAGGGTCAATAAGCATCTAATGTTCGATTGAACTTAGATATCACTCATACTAACAATCTTAATTATTTCCTATCTTTATGCTCCCAAAGTCTCTTCTCTTATAGTTTGAGAACTACTTCACTTTTGGAGCATAATAATACGAAACTCTCATGTCAATCAACCACTTAGAACCTGAATCACTAATATGGAAGTATTTACTTATTGCACAAACTAAGGATACCTCATCATCTATACTTGAAGCTATTGTGAATGTATTCTTATCATCTCTATCATTATGAAGATATTGCTTTTCTTTAGTTATCAAAAATTATAAATATAGCTTAACAAAATATATTTATAAAGGCAATCTCCATCAACAAGATCATGATTTTGGTTTAGTCATCATTTTTTATGACTAAAGACAATCTCTTTTAATCATATCTTAAATTTTTTAATTTTATTCAATCTTTTACTAATTTTATGAGAGTCTAATATCGATTTAATTTTTTAAATCTTTTTTAAAATATTGGTTAAAAAAAGAAACAAACGTTTTTAACCGTCGGAATGATAATAATAATAGGAATGAGAATGAATACAGTAAAGAATAAGAATTGATAAAATCATTATAATTATAATGATTGGTTAGAACGAAGAAATTATTACCATTATCATTAATAGCGGTTGATTTGTTAAAAGTATTGGGAAATAAAAATTTATTAAAATTTTCTCTTGCATGAAATTTTAATATATTTTAATTAGTTATATTTAATTGCTAAAAATGAAAATATAATTATGTTGTAATTAATTAATTATAATGTAGTATTATTTTAATTAATTATACAGTAATTAATTAATTAATTTAATTAAAAAAGAATAAAAAATAAAAAAGTATCACTAAAAAATGATTAACATTCCCCTCATACTTAAAAAATATGAAGCAATACTTAAAAATTGAATATCATAATACTGTTCTTATAATAATAATAATATATAACAAGCCACTCTTTTCTTATTCCATTCCTAATTATCCTTTCCCAAACTTATAAGATCACATGTCCTCGTCCAGGTCCCAAGCGAGGACTAAATTGAAGGCTGACAAATGGGTGGCAACAATCATGCACTTGTTTCCGTGCGAGGATATGTGTTTCTATTTCAAACGTCTCTCTGTTTTTTGTCGTTTTATCCTTTTTCACATTTAAAATATGCGTGCGTCATTTTTCAAACAGGTCTTTTGTTGCTTCTCAACTCACGCGTTTTGTTAACGTTCGGACATCATTTTGGGTTTTATCCTCCTCCGTGGAATTAAACAATTTTTAGTCCATAATCTCCTTGGATTTTTTAATTTGATCCCTCCATTTTTCAAAGCTTTTCAATTATGTCTAAATTCCTCTAGAATGCTATTTATTTTTAATTTCAAGAAAATAATAAATAAAAATAGTATAATTAATCAAAAAAGGAAATAAACTATGCATATAAAATTTGCAAAATCTAAACGAGTGTGATTGATTTTGTAGAAAGTTTTTAAATGATAAAATATACACTAATTAGATTAGAATTTTGGACAAACTGGTTAAAAATTGAGAAAATCAAGTATTAATACATAAAAAATTAAAGGATATAAGAAGATGAAATGGGTAAATACCTCTAACAAGTACCAATGCATGTATTGTTTCTGACAAATTTGATATGAGATACAAGGCTACTTATCTTTAACTAATGATCTTGTTGTCAAAAAAAATCTACTTCTACTTTAGTTTAGTAAAATAAGAGGAACCTTTTCCTAAAATACAAGATAGTAGGAGTCTGTCCCCTTTTATACCACTTCCAAGATTGTATATTCTTCATTACATCACTTTCTATGCTAAAAGATAATCCTAATGCATGAAATATAATATAAAATCAATAAAATAAAATATAAATTAATTTGAGATAATTTATTTTAATCAATTAAAAACATTGAGTTTGTTAAAAAAGCAAAGAATAGAATCCAAAGAACACAACTCCAATTTTTTGGAATTGCCTAACCTAAACAATTATAACCCTAATCCCCAAATTTTTTTAAATTTCTAGAATTTATTCAAATAACCTAATCTTCAAATTTTTTTAGCCTAAAACCTTGGCACCTTAACCAATAGATGTATCCATATGCTCTTCATAGTGCCTACCCCCTTCAAGCCCCTTTCCAAACTTATCTCCTTTAACACTATGAACGACATCTAAGACCATGTCTAGTCCTAAGTCCCGTAACTTTCTCTTTGTTGTCAATGTCATCAATAGTCTTATTAGCCTCTTCGATGTTGCATATGAAGTCCACTATGTCAACTATAATCACATGCGTTGTGATTCCTTTGACAATGTTAGAAGCACAATAGTATTACCTTATTCTTGATGTTTGTGTTTGATTTGTTGATTAAGGTTAGAATAGTTAAAACTAATTTTATTATTAAATATAATTTTATATTATTATTTTACTTAAAAAAATCACTCTAACTAGAGAGTAGGCCTAATGTTTATATATATCAAGCCGCATGGGTTGAGATAATGCCCCAATTAGTCACATTTAGTATAATCCTAATATGGTTAGGGTTTGCCCCAATCTTTTAATTATTAATTTTGTTAGTTTATTCTTATTTTAGCTTTTCGTTTAAATTAATCGGTAACACCCATTATTTGTTTGAGAAAATAATTGTTAGATGTGGATCTTTATATTTTCATAATGACTGAGTTTTTTCAACTATTATAATACGTATATATAAGAGATACTTTCATTTCTAAGTAAATATGGAGCTTTGATAACAACATTTTCTTCAATTGATTTTAATTTTGAGCTTGCTCGGGTTGATTGGGCAATTTCCTTTTCTGATTGTTTTGCATTTGTGCAGCAAGTTTTCCTACTTGGATCTCAATCCTGTTCACAGATGCCTCCAAAGAATCGAACCTCTTATTGTTCGTCTCTTGATTTTGAGTTACGATCTAAAAAAATGCATTCAGACTTTCCTCAAAAGAAGCTTGCTTGGTAGGTTTTGAAGTGAAGATTGCCCTTGGTAATAATTTGGCCTCTGAAATTTTTGGTATTGTGGTTGGGGCTATACTGGTGGATTGTTGGTCTTCCATGAAAAATTGGGGTAGTTTCTCTAACCAGAGTTGTAGGTGTTTGAGTACAGGTCATTTCGCTTCCTTAGTTGAAAATCCATCATAAAAGAATCGGTTCTATATGTGGAGTGGAAAATGATGGTGTGGACACTAAATGAGCAAGAGTTTGAAGAATTCCCACGCCTCATAGAATTGCTCTCCCTTCATCTGCATGCAGGTAGCTATCTTTTTTCGTAATTCAAAAG
This sequence comes from Erythroxylum ulei, assembly GCA_027564395.1. NCBI lineage: Eukaryota > Viridiplantae > Streptophyta > Magnoliopsida > Malpighiales > Erythroxylaceae > Erythroxylum > Erythroxylum ulei. Next base: position 42,962,645 of record JANITX010000002.1, read on the forward strand.
TCTTCTAATGGGAATATAACTTTCCTATGAACTTGTTGTACACCTCCTTCCATGTAGTCAATGAACTGGGTAGAAGGGTCATCAGCCATGCCTTGGCCCGATCCTTCAATGTGTATAGGAAGCACCTCATTTTGAGTTGATCTTTATTTAGGCCATCCAAAGGGAATGTTTGGAGGGTAATATAGAATTTACGAAGGAAGTTTAAAGGGTCTTCATTGGGAACCCCATAGAAAGATGGCAGCCTGTTGTAGTGGATGCTCTTCTATTCATAATTCCTAGCTGCCTCTCCCAGACGAATGCACAAAGTGGTGATACCGATTACTAGTCTGACATACTCCTTCATTATGGGCTACCTTTCACCCATCTCTTGATCTTCTAGTTTGGGTCCCTCAAGATTGTCTTCAAAGTCCTTTGGAGGTCCTCTTATCTGATGTACGTTGTCAATAAAGGGAGTAAGTTCATCATCATCATCATCACTCAGTTGAAATCCCACTGAAGCACAGAGATTAGGAAAGTTTGATAGTACGCAGCTTTACCACAACGTAATACAAAGATTGTTTCAAATCAATTGAAACTGTCGCTATTCTAAGAAGTGGTAAGGTAATTGATAATCATGTTGAGATCCCATTTAATATGTCCGGTGCAGGTAATCAAGAGGAAGAGAGCCTTACCAATGAAAAAAGTGAGTAGAATGAAGAAAATAATGAGCAAGACAACCTTCCAAGTCACGTTTAGAAAGGTTAAAAATTGGGGCATGTAACTAACTGCAATGAAGAACCAAGACTGCATAAGGTGGCTAAATCCTTATCGACTACTGATCCCATATCTAAGCTGCCTTAAGGAATCAAAACAAAATAACCAATTTTCTGATCTATATAATGTGTTTTCCAATGTTAATATTAACCTACCTTTGTTAGGTGTGATTAGAGACATTCCAGTTTATGTGAAGTCCTTCAAGGAACTAAGCACCAAGAAATGGAAGTTTGAGCCAAACAAGAAGGTGATAGTTTCAAAGGTTACAAGTGCAATGCTTCAGCAGCACTTACACCTTAAATTGAAAGACCCAGGGAGTTTCCTCTGCAAGTCAATGGGTAATGGTGATGAGGTTAAAGGTGTGCTAGACCTTGGGGCGAGTATAAACCTTATGCCTCAATCAATTTATGAGAAGTTGGATCTAGGATAGTTAAGACCTAAAAACATGTGTTTGCAATTAACTGATAGGTCAATTCATTATCCAAAAGGAATACTAGAGGAGGTGTTCGTGAAGATTGGCTGATTAATTGTTCCTGTAGATTGTGTTGTCCTAGACATGGGGGAGGTTAAAGAGC
>JANITX010000002.1:43245723-43257493 GCA_027564395.1 Erythroxylum ulei
CTAAGATGCGCTTAACGGGATCTTGAGAAATGGAGTTCATTGATCAAGATCCTGGACTTAAAGAGTCCTTTAAGGTTTATCATTTAAGGCTTAAGAGCGCTTAACGGGATCTTGAGAAATGGAGTTCATTAATCAAGATCCTGGTCTTAAAGAGTCCTTTAAGGTTTACCATTCAAACTTAGTGATTTCTAATCCCATCAAATTAGTTTTGAACTATGATAGCTAAAGTTCATTTTCAAAGGGATTTTATCACTTGTCTTAATCTTTTAATTTTCTATTTTCAAAAACCCAATAATACTTTTTACATGCTTTTTACAATGCATTTTAGCTCAATAATATTTTCAAGATCGAAACCACCTTCTTACTAAATTAGTTGCATTTCATGAAATATAGGCTAGCCTAGGTCCATTTCATTAGGTTCCGATTAAGTGAGACGACCCGAGGTTGCATCCTATATAGCAATCTTTGGAATTAAATTTTTTTGATTCGGTTTCTAGATCGAAACGAAGAGCCGATCAAGTGGTTTGAGAGAAAAGAAGAGAGCGAGCTAGGGTTTAATCCTTCTTAGTCTTCTAGAAAGATTTTGAAGCATTTCAGGAAGAGAAAATGGTAGAGGAAGAAAAGAGCTTACCTTTGAGCCAAAGATCCCTTCATTTGGTGAAGAATGAAGGTGAGATCATTTTGAATCCTTTGAATTTTTTATAGGATTTTAGTTCATGGAGTTTAGAAAATGTTTAGGTTTAAGTATGCTAGAATCAATTTTAGTGGTTTTGCATTGTGGGATTTTCTATTAGATTCCGATTAAATGAGACTTGGTCTGTTTTAGGGAACCAAGAGAATCCTACCCAAGAGTAAAGGGAAAGACAACCTTGACTTGGATTTTGCAAGTAAATTAGGTGGGTAATATATTTATGGTTATTGTGTAAATAGGCAATTTTGCCTATATGTGCGTATATGCTAGAATTGCTAAATTATGAATTACTATAATGTGTTTTATTTAATGCATTGAAAGATGTACGACATTTTGATATAATTGAATTGTGATTTTGATCATGTTATGCCTTGAAATATGTCATGGCATTTTTGTATAAAGGAAAGGTATGAAAGTATGATGAAATGATTTGAGCAGTTGATAAAATGATTTTGAGCATGATTATGTGCTTTTGTTTGGGCGAGAGTAGAACCATTCTATTCGTCACGTGTACGTTGACAGGAGCCTTCCCTCGACTACCTGCTTGTGGCATAAGAGCTTCGAAAGTGGACTCATTTTGTTCATGGGGTAAACTTCGGTTTCTCCATTCTGTCTTCATGGAACCCTCGAGCCAATTATTTGTGCATTGTATAATCAAATTGCCAAGTATGATGCATATTTGAGTGTTATGTTTAATGTGTGTGTGTTTAAATTGTATGGCTGGTTGCCAATGGCTATAAATATATATAAGCCACTGAGCTTCGCAGCTCACCCTTTTACCTTCCACTCCGCAGGTGAAGAGAAAGTAGAACAACATTGATCCTTGCAAAGTTTGGCAAACACCAAGAATAGAGATTTTTGTAATTTAATTAGTTCAGAATTTTTTTTAATATTTAGAATCATATTAATCATAAGAAATCAATTATATCATATGTATTTTTTTGTATTAAGCCAAATGGGTGGTTTTTGAAATGTAAAGATATTATGAAATCAAACATTTTGTACTGTAATGGGCCCAAGTAATTACTGAAACTCTGATGTGTTCAATAAGGTTCACATAATTGTTTTCAATAAATCGGGCCGTTTTGATTATCAATTTTTTTTCTGCATATGTGTTTATTGTTAAAGAAAATTTGCAATGAGTTTATTTTAGTTTATGTCTCCGAAAGTTGGGCTCTGGAAGTGATGTCCAGCACCCATAATGAGGTTTTGTTCACCAAAATCCTCCACACCCTTTCGATCATTAGGACTTTATTCATAATTTTGACTAGTTGAACGCATAACCCTCCTTCCTTTTAATCTTTTCACACCTCACTCCATTTAACTTTTACCATATAATTGCCTTCCACATTACCATTCCATATAAATCTTCTTAACAATTGTTTGATACTCTTAAAGATGTTCTTAGGGAACTGTGTCAGAACACCAGTACACATGTAAATTATTAAAGACTAATTTGATTAGCTAGGTCTTACCAACTGAGCAAAGACATTGAGAGTTCTAGTTGGTCATTTTGGACTTGATCTTCTCTAGAAGTGGTTTGAAGTCTATAAAAGAGGTTCGTTTATAGTTATAAGAACTCCTAGATAGCAAAAGGTTTAGTGATTTTAATACCTATTAAACTAGCTAACCAACCTTCAATTCCTCTTGCACTAGTTGACATAACAAGTAAACTTTTCTATTTTTTAATGACCAACCTAGACAATATTCTAAACTTATTAAAGGTTATCATTAGTAAACTCATGGAGTGAGGATCAGCTTTTGAGAAAATTATTAAATCGTCTGCAAATGATAAAAGTGCAATCTTCAACCCTTTACATTTAGAATGAAATTTGAAGTTGTGATCCCTACTGATCATGTTCCTGATTAGTCACATTAATAACTCCATTGCTAAAGTTAAAAGATATGGTGATATGGGTTTCCTTGTCTTAGACCTCTTGATTCCATCACCAATTTAGTGGGCTCTCTATTAACTAGGATTTTGTACGAGATTGTAGTGAAGCATTGAGAAACCAATTGAATAAATTGAGTTAGAAGGGCAAAAGTTTATATATTATTATGCATGAAATTCCAATTCAATGAGTTATATGTTTATGAAAATCAATCTTCAATGCAAAATTCTTACAAGATTTACTCCTTAAGTAATTTTTGAGAAGTTCCTAGACTATAAGAATGTTATCTTCTATGAATTTTCCTCTGATACAGACATCTTGTATGGCATTCACCAAGTGGTTTAGAGCTAGTTTCATTCTTTCAGCTAGCACTTTAGGCAATCTCCTTATAAATTGTTTTAAAAAAAAGATGATAGTCTTTAAGAGAAATTAGCAATTATACCTTAAGTTCAAGTCATATATAGGTTTTGTTGATCTATTTCAGCATTTTTCCATTCTTGAAGAGCTTTGATACAACATCTACCGCCATTGTTTTAGTGTGATTCCACATTTTTGAAAGAAATTCACATTGAAACCATCTAGGCTAGGAGCTTTGTTGGGGTTTATGGAGGATAGGATTTTTTCAAACTCAGTTGCATTAACTGGTTTGACCATATCTCTCCATAGATAAGTGGGTACCTAATCCTTAATACGTCCTTAATGGCGCTTCTTACTTCTATAACGCTATTTATTGATTTTGTGAAGAAGTTGTGTAACTTTTGAAGTAGTTACTTTTTGGAGGTTCTTAGTTTCCTATCTTCTATTCTCAAAGAAGTGATTTTATTGTTGTTCCTTTTTATTGGATTACTTTGCAGAAAAATTGTGTGTTTATGTATCCATTTGTTAGCCATAAAATTTTGGCTCTTTACTTGATTAGGGAGAATTATTTCCAGCCATATGATTATAATGCCCTATTGTCTCTTTCTCTTTGCCTTGTAATTCTTTATTGTTAGGATCTTCACAAAAAGCCTCCTAAATAAGTTCTAGCTTGTGTTTTTCCTCCTTAATAGCCATTTGAGCGTGAAATTTCCTATTAGAACAAATTCTTTTCACTTCGTCCCTTATAGATTTTAATTTCCTCATGCAAGCAAATGACTTACTTCCTTTAACAACAGTTCTTTTACCTCGGATCACAACTTCCTTAAAGCCCTCTATTTCAAGGAGTTGTTGAAATGAAAGGGATAATTCGTAATATCCTATTTGAATATATTTTAAGCTAGAATAAACATGTGATATGACAGTAGGTGGCTTAGAAACACAACTTTACTTATGTAAGTTAAGCATGCAATTGAAATCTCCCATAATCAGCCATGACTGATCCAAGTTACCCCATAATTGCTTGATCTTGCTCCAAAGAGAACTTTTTTGGAGGACAAAGTTGAAAGTATATACATAAGTGAGCTGAAAACTTGTGATATTGTCCTTCATTCTAGCTTTGAGATGTATTAGTTGGCATTACAATGGGAGAATTATAGTTATGTTGGATCTTGATATAGTAAAAATAGCAGGAGACAAACATCAATAAAAAAGAGAGCACAAGAGATGGAGAGGAGGAGAGAGAGATAAAACAATCAAAAGAGCATAAAATGGTGGCAAAAAATTAAAAAAAATAAATGCACAATTAAAATGAACAACTATTGAGAGAAGAGGTCCATGAGTTGGAGAATGAGGTAAGAAAGGTAGAAGATTCCACCATTGTTTAAGGAATTTGAATAAGAAACCCAATAAAGGAAACAAATTGAATTTAAGAAGTCCACACATGCAATTGATAAATGCATGGTTGATGGGTCCAGAAATGATAATGACATTGCCTAAAGTCAATTGACAATCCTCATTTACCTTGATTTTAAAAATAAGTTCAGATTAATTGAGGCTTTTCTGTGAGGGGAGACTGATCATCAATAATGGACAAAAAATAAACCTTGTAAAATGTAATCAAAGATGTACAATTTCAATCCATTAAGAATGTAGGAACATAAAGAAGAGAAAAAACTATAAAACGATTTTTGTATTTCTATGTTTATCATCAAATGTATAATATGGTAGTTATATAGAATGAGACAATATAAATAAGGAAGAGATCCCTAATTTTATACAATCTACTTAAATAATCATAATAATTGGTTAACTAGTAGATGTTAGTTACGGTGTCATGTCAGATAACAGCTTGAGTTTGGAAACAAGATCTACAAAGTGCCAAGGGGGATGTGACTTTGTGAAGATGTCTATAATATGAGAATGTGATGAGATAGGAATAAGTTACATGGAGCCTTAGAGAATATGATGTCGAATAAGATGACAATTGCTCTCGATATGTTTAGTCCGTTCATGAAAGAAAATTTTATGACCAATTTGCAAGGCACTATGACCAATTTGCAAGGCACTATGTTCATTATAGTAAAGAGTAACTAAGATGAGAAAGATACACCCACATCTTGAAGTAGGCATCGAAACTAGATGAATTCAGAGGTAGTAATAGTAGGAAATCTATATTTAGTTTTTATATTGGAGTAGGAGACAATTATTTGTTTCTTGCTACGCCATGAAATGAGAGTTGTCCCCATAAAGAAACAATAACTAGTAATGTATCAATAGTATGTTAGGTCTCTAGCCTAATCAGCATTAGAAAATACTTGTAGCTCTAATGGGGAAGTGTAGCAAAAATGAATGACATGAAACAAAGTACCTCTAATGTACCTTAATATATGAAGAATAATAGAGAAGTGAGTGGTACAAGGTACAGACCTAAATTGACCCATGATGTGAATAGTATGAGCAACATTTGGATGATACACAATAAGATAGATAATATTACCAACGAATTAATAATAAAGCACACCATCACTAAGAAGATCCCTATCAATAGTAGAAAAGTAATCATTGGAGTCAATTGGAGTGCTAACTGTCTTAGTATTAATGATGCTAACTCAAGAGATAAGGTTAGTAACATACTTTGTTTATGATAGATAATATCCAAATTCATAGAAGGATATCCTAAGATAAAAAAATAGCTAGTTTTTGATCTCAAATTACTGATGGAGAAAGAATTATAGAGTATACATACCCTACGTAACGTCACAAATTATTATCATATCATCTACATGGAGATGAAGAACATTGCAATGCTGATATGTTTTGCAAGGAAATAGGGCATGATCAACCTTGATCTATTTTGCAAGGAAATAGGGCATGATCATAAGAGCTGGACTAGAAACCAAGATGTTTAATAGTGGAACTAAATTTTGCAAACTAGGCTCAAGGAGCTTGTTTTATTCCATACAAAACTTTGTAGAACTGACAAAAGTTATTTAGAGGATAATCATACCCCGGAGGTGGTTACATATACACTTCTTCTGTGAGATCTCCATTAAGAAAGGCATTCATGACATCTATTTGGAATGGATGCCATCTTTTGCTAGTAGAAACAATAATGAGATTGTGAACTGAGGTCAATTGGGCTACAAGAGTGAAAGCCTCCTTATAATTGATGCTAGATTTTTTAATGAATCCTTTAGTAACAAATTTGACTTTATATCTTTCTACTAATCCATTTTCTCATGTTTTGATTTTATATACCTATTTGCAACTAACTGACTTATCTAGAGGTAAGTTAACCAAGTCCCAAATATTTGCGCCGGTAAGTACGTGTAGTTGTTTCTATATTGTTTACTGCCATAAATGGTCAAAACTAGCCTCGTAATAAGTGAAAGATTCGTATAGAGAAAAAATAGTATAATAAACATGGAAATTTCAAATACAAATAGAAGGTTAACTTATATAGTTAATACAAAGAAGTATTAGTGGTTGGGGGAGAGGTTCTAATGAGGGATGGTCATTTGGAGGATTTGGTGGATATAAAGTTGGAGAAGATGTAATGGAATCAAGTGTAGGTGGAGTCAAATTGTGTGGGCTAATGGAAGAACTTGTAAGAGAAATGTCATGAAAAAGAGGTATAGTAGGAAATTGAGATGTGGGTTAGCTAACTCAGAACTTTAAAAGAGTAAAAAACATTTTACTTTCCCAGAAAAGTTACATGATGAAAGATACATAGCCTCTATGACAAGGTATCCTTTATGAAAGGGATCCCAACCTCTATAACCATTATGTTCTATACCATATCCAAAGAAACAACATAGTTGTGCATGTGGTTTTAGTTTGATGTACTTATGAGGTTGTAGGAGAACAAAATAAGCACAACCAAAAACTTTGACAGTTTGATAATCAAGAGTATGATTAAATAAGCATTACTATGAAGAGATGTTATTTATGATAGGAGAAGGGATACAATCAATAGTGTATACAATAATAAAAGCTGCTTCTGCTTAAATGGTTTACAGAAAAGAATAAGATATAAGGAGGGCTCAAATAATATCAAAGATATATTTACGTTTCATTTTGGTAGACTATTTTATTAAGAGGTACCTAAACAAGATCTTTGGATAATATTACATCTCTATGTTCCATAGCATTATCAATATGAAGTATTTAAACCTTGCCAGAAAAACGAGTATGAATCATATTAGTAAAATGAGAACAAATAAATAATAATTCAAACCTATAATAGATGGGAAAATAAATGTATAATGAGAAAAATCATCAACAAAAAATCACATAATATCTTAAACCACCTATAGTATCATAAGGAGTAGGACCTCAAATATCAAAATGAATCATACTAAAAGGTGTTAAGGAAATGAAATCATTAATAGAAAAAGATAAAGCATGACTTTTAGAAAGTTGATATGAAACATAATCATAGTTTTCCGTTTTAATAGAGTCTAAACAACCACTAGAAATTAAAGATCCTAATTTAATAGAAGAAATATTACCAAGATAAGAATTTTGAAGAAGAGAAGTGACAACCCCAGTAACAATTTTGGATGGAAGATGTAAGGAAGTAAGCTCAAACGACCACCCAACCTTACATATTGTCCCAAGGATCTCGCCTATCTATGGATCCTACACAATACAACCATAACTCAAAAAATATAAGTCAAAACCAAGTTTGCATAATTAACCAAAAAAAATGAGAATTAATGACAATTTAGGAACAAAAAAATATCAAACAAAGGTAATTTAGGTGTTTGAGCAATGCTTATACTTTAAACATACATAGTTGAAATGTCAACAATATGAATAATATGGAGAACATACGATGTTTGTGGAGATGCAATAATAGAAGAATAAAAGGTTATAAGATTGCAACAGGTAGAATTAAACTACCAATAAGGAAGACGATGGGCCAGGCTAGGTCAGACCCATCAAAGACTGGACCTTGCTTGAAAATTTTAACCTGGGTTATATGCTTAACCAGAAGCTTGATTGGGTTTAGGACATATAACCAAAGCTAGAGCCTGATCAGGCCTAACTTGATCTAATTATTTTTTAATTTAAATTTTGAAAAATGACATCATATTTTATAAAACTTTTGGCCCAAGCCCAACCCGAAGCTCAAAATTTTCAAAAAACCCTGAGCTAGGTCTAAAACTCAGTTAAACTATGCCAAGCCTATTGACATTGGGTTTAGCAGTTGGGTCAGCCTGGGCTTATCTCTCAAACCTAACTACTATGATGATGAAGTACCTGATACGATAGACAAAACAGATGAGGAGATAGTACCATAATCGAGTTAAAGTTATCGTAGAAAACCATAGGATCTTTAAAAAAGAAATTGGAAGAAGTACTCCCTATAGACCCCTCTATGGAAGCAACAAAAGTATTAGAAAGAGCTGAAGGGCTTGAAAGAATTACTTTATCCAAAATTCTAATGAACACATTTTCTTCACTTGCAAATGTGATGGTCAAGCTTTTTACGGTGATGACAAGATCCCTTATAAGATTTCTTGATAGAATTATGAAAACTCTGAGAAGATGAGGTCTGAGTGGATATAACAACATTACTAAATGGACTAGATTTTTATATATGAAGTGATCCTTGACCAAAAGGTTGATTGGGTTTGAGACATATGGCCAAAGTTAGAACCTAATCAGGCCCAGCTTGATCTAATTATTTTTTAATTTAAAATTTGAAAAATGACCTCATTTTTTATAAAAATTTTGGCCCAAGCCTAACCCGAAACCCAAATTTTTTTAAAAAGTATGAGCTCGGTCTAAAACTCAGTTAAACTACGCCAAGCCTATTGAATTTGGGTGAAGCAGTTAGACCCGAGCTTATTTCTTAAACCTAACTACTATGATGATGAAGTACCTGATATGATAGACAAAGCAGATAAGGAGATAGTACCAGAATCGAGTTGAAGTTATTGGAGAAAACCATAGGGATAGTTAAAAATGAAATTGGAAGAAGTACTCCCTATAGACCCCTCTGTGGAAGCAACAAAAGTATTAGAAAGAGCCTCAAAGGGCTTGAAAGAATTACTTTATCCAAAATTCTAGCGAACTCATTTTCTTCAATCTCAAATGTGATGGTTAAGCTTTTTACAGTAACGACAAGATCCCTTATAAGATTTCTTGATAGAATTATGAAAACTCTGAGAAGATGAGGTATGAGTGGATATAACAACATTACTAAATATACTAGATTTTTATATATGAAGTGCTTTGAGTTGAATCTCTTTTATAATTATTTCTATGATCAAAGTTTCGAGAGTTAGCAGGGAACCTCGATAGAGAAGAGCTATGAATGGATTCAAATTCCTCTCAAGGAGTCATTAAAAAATTCCAAATATGTAGATGATAGTGAAGATTTGCATAGATGGTGGTTGCAGCAAGACTAGGCTATATAAGGTCTCTAAGTGCTATTTCATCCTAAAGTTTTTGCAGTTTTGACACATAAATGTAGATTGTTTGCTAGGTTATTATTGCATCCGATGAAATCTTTGATAATTCTAAAACTGGTTAACATAATCAAATATAGAGCAATGATTCTTTAAAAAAATCTCATAATTACTTAGCTGTGTTAAAGCATTGAAAACCAACTTTGATCATTTTAAGACATATATTTTAAAACCATGTCAAGATTTAATGATTTATTCCATCCCATGATACCAATCACCTGTAAATTTCTCCTCTTCTTCACCTATCCTCTTGGTTCACTTAGGCATTTGTCCTACAATAATTCTCTGTAAAAGCCTCCCTTTAAGAAAGCTACATATTTCATTAGCCCACAAATCATAGTTTGATCCATAAAATGTAACATTGATTGGGTTTCGCATGTACTGAGGGAGTTTAGAGGAATCCATAGTGAAAAAAGGCAATAAAATGGAGAAAACATGCTTGTAAAGTTTAAATTTAATAATTCTGACATACAAAGTGGATTTAGAACGTAAAAAAAAAAAAAACTCAAGAATTGATATGGTTTGTAAAGGAACTGGAGGAGAAGGGATCGAATTGAGTGGTCAAAGTTTAGGTTAATCCTTTTTAGACCACACCAAACTAGAGAAGGATAGACTCTAGCATATGGAAAAATGGTGCAAGGACACATGGCAAATGACTAGAATGCTGGCTAAGATGATGTTTACTAACATGATGCCTATGTGGCTGATGATGTGGCCATAGAAGGGACGCTTTGGGGTGATTGTCATTTTATACTAAACAACATCATTTTGATATATCTAAAACAATGTTGTTTAAATTGTTTTCTTCCTTTTAACACTTTCAGCTAAGGTTTTTCAAATGCAGGGACTTCTAAGGGCATGTGAAGGCATTTCTGGGTTTGTTCTTTGCACCTTTGTGAGCTATTAGAGCAAATGATCAATTTGGTGAATGGCAAATTATTTTGAGAGAAAATTAAGAAACCCATAGTGTAAGGATAGAAGGTTGTGAGAGAAAAATTGAAAGGAAACCCAAAATTTTTGACTCCTTTTTACAAAGGAGGCTTTGATATCATATAGGAATAGAAAGAAAGGAAAGAACTATACAAGGATTTCTATATTTCTATACGTATCATCAAATATACAAGGGTTATATATATATAATGAGGCAAACTAACTAAGGAAGAGATCCCCAATTTTATGCAATCTATTTATATTTATATAGTTTAATATTATATGTTAAAACCAAGAATGAAATTTATGTTAACAAAGATCATCTAAAGGTTTACCCAAAAAGGATGAAGCTTCTCAGGTTGCATCTTCCCATGGCTTCAAGCATAGAAAGGGAAAGACAGTTGCGTTTGTAAATGAAGATGAGCATCAAAATGTAAACAAAATATAACAAACCAAACTTACCAAATACAGGAAGGATGTTAAAGTTTACCATCCATCATATTATGATCTCAAGTTAGTTAAAATTTCTTACACATACATAAATTTCCTCTGCCCTAAAGGTTGTTTGACATCACTTGAATGAAATTTTGCATTGGGTACTTATGGTTGAATGCCTCTATATTAAAAAGGGCCATAAGTGATTGTCAAGTCTTCAATACATTCTTCTATAAGAGGTTTAAAAAAGATTTAAATATTAAATTATAAAGGAAAGAGGAAGATCATTATAAAGTAAAGAGCAAGCTCATTGTGGATGGAACAAAAAGAGGCAAGTTAGGTCAAAAGTTGAAACCTCAGCAAAGTTTGCATTATGTTGTTTTGTGTCTGGATACCTTTCACATGTGTTTTACTTACAAAAAATTTCTTTGGGGTTTAAACCAAATTGACTAATCTAACTAACTTATGCTCCAAGATTTTGTTTGCTCCCCATTCTCATATTTCTTGCCTTTTAAAGGATTCTTCCATCTACTACTTTAATCTTTCTTCTCTCTATTTCTTTTTATTATTATAAGCAAACACTCTGAAATAGAAAAAATGAAAAGGAAATTATACTCCAAGGCTACGAAGTTTAGTAGTGGTGATGTGATGTTTGTGGGTTTTTGGTCAAGTGGTAATTGGGGATTGGGTTCAGGCACTAAGATCTTAGATTAATTTGTAGTCACTTTAATTGGTGATAGGATTTGGTTACTTACAACTATTAATATAGAGCATTCTAAGTGGAAGAATCTAGGTCATTATGATGCGTTTCTCTAAGATAAGATAATCACTAAAACACCCTTAAATATCTTTAGTATTATCTGTTATTGAATGTTCAAATTTCAATATAAAAGATAAATCTTTGAAATTTGAAGTTTTTGGAACTACAGAAAATTTTATGAAATCTTTGTATTGGAAAATAATTCTGCAAGTCCCGATGAATCCAA
>JANITX010000002.1:43326072-43337867 GCA_027564395.1 Erythroxylum ulei
ATATTTTCAATTATTAAATTAAAATTTATTTGAAATTTATATATTTTAAATTTAATTATATTTATTAATAATTATTAAATTAAAATTGTAATTATTATTTTTTATTATAATTTTTGGAGACAAGGTTAAAAACATACAGTACAATTATATAATATGACAATAGATTATTTTGTAATTTTAAAAAAATTTAGGGACTATTTCATAAATTTAAAAAAGTACTCGAAACGGTACTCGATATTAACCGGTATCGATACAGTATCGTACCAGAACTCAATTTGATATCAAATCCGGTACAATATTCGTAACATTGGTTGAAGAGAAGTAGAGTTTTATAAAAGAGTTCTCGTAGAGTTGAAAGAGGAAGAATGGTTAAATTAGCTAGCATATTTTTTAAATTAAATTCCTAAAGAAAGTAATCTAAATACTAAAGGGGTGCTGAGATCTAGAATCTAAGTAAAGTGCTACTACTTTTTTTAAATTGGAAAAGTTTTACTTTCTTAATTACTAAAAAAAACTAAACGTGATAATATAAATAAAAAAAAAAGATTACTTTCCAACCAAAAACTAAACAAGGCCTAAAAATATATAAAGACCGTTTACGATCAAAAGCATGTGTAATTGTATCCGATACAAGCCCAATATGCTGAACGATAAAACAAAAACTACAGTGAGCCCAACTGACTTGTATAAAACTTCCAAAGCAGTCTCCGTCTCCGACTCTTCAACCTCCAATTTTCCTTTTTCATTTTTTTTTACTTTCTGAGTCACGTTTGTTCGCTCGTTTTAATTTTGCTATGGAGAAGTATTGCTCAATAGTGGGTGGTGACTAGGACCCCACCACGATACTGGCAGTGTTTTAGTTGTACCAGCTTTAAGTTGAGCGCAAGAGGCAGACAGACGAGGTGAAGAATGGCGGAGACTTCCGGCTTCAAGGAATACTTGGCCGGTTTACTCGCTGGCGTCTCCACCGTAATCACTGGTCACCCTTTCGACACGGTTAAGGTATATAGGGCAAACCCAGTTCACAAATTCCCGTCTTTATCACTCTACGCCATTCTATGTTATATCTTTGCATTTGGACTTGTACATATTCTTGCAGGAGTCGTCTTCGAGATTGATTTTCTGTGGTAAGGGACTAAGTTTCTGTTGTAGTTTAATGATTGGTGATCGTTTTTGTTTATTTGGTTTTCATATTTTCAGGTGAAGCTGCAAAAGCACAATACAGAAGCACATGGGATTAAGTACAAGAATGGGTTGCATTGTGCTGCTAGGATACTACAGACTGAAGGAGTATTCTTCTTTTAACAAGTGCTTTCTTGGGAGCCGAATAATTTAACTCAAAAATTTGACTTTTGTTTTCTAAAAGTTTTAGATGGATGAATTGTGGGATAGAATGTCTTGTTCAGAACTGTATGTGGTTGTTTAGGTAATAATAGCTTAAAATTAATGTTGTGATTACAGATAAGTAAACTTCTTGCATTGGATTAATTGTTTGAGTTTTAACGATGTTTTAATTTAAACCGCAAATCTCTATTGTATCTGGAGACTGGAGTAGGTTAGTGATTAATATTAGTACATTGTGCCAAAACTCTCTTTCTTTTTATCTGTCCGTTAGATTGCTAGTTTATTGTCTCTGATTAGCCTGTAACTAAAATATGAACTTCAGGGATTTTGGGGTTTGAATGTTCTTTGATTTGATTTCAAAGAATGGCCTTGAAAAGTGATGTTTGTTTTTCACAGGTTAAAGGACTTTATACAGGGGCCACATCATCTTTTGTTGGGGTGGCCTTTGAGAGTTCACTTCTTTTTGGAATTTATTCGCAAACCAAACGATCCTTGCAGGTTTGTGCACGGACAAGCTTCTTGGTTTTTTTGGTTGCACCGCTGTATAGAGTTGCCTATTAGGGGCAGTTGCAAATTGAATGGCTTATTAGGCTGTGGAGATGCATATTTTAGCAATCATCTTCAAGCTCTGCTTCTTGAGATAACTTTTCTTGAGATAACTTTTCATCGTGCTCTTGCAGGGGGGAATTCAAAGTGATGTACCCCAGGCTGAAGTAATAATTCCTTCAGCAGCTTATGGTGGGGCAATCATCAGTTTTGTGTTATGCCCATCAGAGCTAGTAAAAGTAAGTTGCTTTCAGTGTTAATACATTATAGCATGGTCTCCAAGTTATCGATCTGTAACATTCTTTGAAACTAAATTGTTTCAGTGTAGGATGCAAGTACAAGGCACGGATTCCTTGGTTCCAAAATGCAGCAGATACAATAGTCCTCTTGCTTGTGCCTTTCAAACAGTGCGCAATGAAGGGGTGAGTAAATCCTATGCCTATTTAAAAGTTAGTTTTAGGAGTTCTGTTGATGGAAAAATTTTCAGGTTACAGGAATTTTTCGCGGAGGTTTTACCACATTAATGAGGGAATCTATTGGAAATGCAGTTTTCTTTAGTGTTTATGAATATGTTCGTCATTACATGCATTTACACTTGAAAGCCAATTCATCTTACCAAAGCAATTGGATTGACATGGGGATTGGTATAGTAACTGGTGGCCTTGGTGGTGTCGCTGTAAGCACTATGTTATTCTTAAATCATCTTTTGATTTGGATGTTCCATTGAATGTCAAAAGTGCTTCTTTGTGTTTTTTGCTTTTGTTGGTTACATTCTCAATACCATACAGTTCTGGACTGCTGTATTACCCTTGGATGTAGCTAAGACCATCATCCAGACTTCCCCAGATACGAACACCACAAGAAATCCATTCCATGTTTTGAACTCAGTAAGATGCCCCGAGCTCATGCTATGATAAGGATTTGGGAGGCCTGTGTATATATTAAGAACAAGAAAAAGATGCTAACCTAGTACTCTTGGTAGATTTACAGGAGAACTGGACTTAAAGGGTGCTATGCAGGTTTGGGACCCACAATAGTGAGAGCATTCCCTGCAAATGCAGCTGCTATAGTCACGTGGGAGCTAGCTATGCAAATATTGGGAATCAAGCATTGCTAGAAACGCTAGTTAATGACCAAAATATTAGTTTGGTTGATCAAAAAAAAAAAAAAAAACCCTGTATTTTCGATTTGAAATGATAGATATGATTCCATTCTTTTTCTAAGATGGCATTGTGTTTTGCCTGAAATTAACCCCGGTTGTCAGGGAAGCAGCATTTAATTTATATCTTTAACTTTGTTTTTTGAAATCATTTGATCCCTGATAGTTTGGAATTGCTATCTGCCAAGGACTCAATGTTAATGTCGTTACACACTTTTCCGTCTAATGTATTGCTACATTGTCTTTGAGATCTAGGGACAGGTAGAAACTAAAAAATTGGTAATATTAACCCAAGAATAGATCGAAACAACGCCTCGATTTATACATACATTTGAGAAAGTACGAATTCCATTTAGCAGATTGAGTCTAAATTCCTGCTATTCTCGGGTAAGAACTCTGATACTGGAAGTCCAATGTGGCTGCTAAGAATCCACGCTCAAAAAGATTGACACAGAAAAAAAACTGAAGTTGGAAAACCAAGCTCCAGGCGGCGCAGTACCAATACACCTGTTAAGAAGCTTATGAATGTTAGAGCTGAAACCAACCATTGTTTATCCTCTTATGTAGGTCGGTGATTCATAATCACAATTGAGACATCCCTTCGAGGATCGTCGAGACACAATGCACGCAAACTAATATATGCTCTTGTTGAGATGTGCTAAGCGCCGCCGAGAAGAGGACGCGCCCCAGTGGATAATATTGATCTAAAGAGCCCGTATATACGTTCTAGTTGATATATTCTCAGAATTAGTCCAGAACCTGACATACTACATGGGATTATTTCGTAATGCAGTGAGCAGATCAAGACATTCATCTAGATAACCGTTCAAGGTAAAGTAAGACTGTATAGTCATCAATGACCATTTTATTGGAAGAATGAAAGTGTCATTAGTGAATGGAAGCCCTAATGATAAGGTTGCTGTTATTCTTACTTGTTTTTTTACATCCAGAAATTCCCTCAAATGTAAAGATAAAGATGGCTGAATTGACGATTGACAGAAGAGAGAGAGCAAGCTAGAGATGTACATATATATATATATATATATGTGACACATCTTAGACGATCTAACCAGAACAGGAAGAGGTAATTTGTTGGAAAAACGCCATATATTCTTCCCTAGTTACCTCCAAATACAGGCCAAACCATTGTTAGTTGAACCCTTCTCCATGGCTGTCCACAGAGCTTTTCCTACGGCGTTCATTGTGTCCAGCTAGGCGTCTGCGACAGCTCTTTTTGCTGTTATCGAACTCTGACAAGTCATGAAACCTGTAGCTCTTGAAACAGAGATAAATGAAAAGAATTATATCCCACAAGTACACTAAAAGTAGTTGAGCCTATTTATTCAATGGCATACGAAGTTTAAAGCTTCTTAGTTTATCAAAAGTTAAGACTATGATCGAGTGTTTACTTTCTCAAATGCGAAAAATAAAAAATAAAAATAAAACGATGGTCACATTGAAAAAAAGGCTTCCCGGCGTTATTTTCACATAGCAGCACTACATGCACATATCTGAGTACAGGCAAAAAAGATGTGTGTTGGTTTTTCTGATCATTAATATGGAAGAAGCAGCTAATAAATGTTATGCCAAAAAAAAAGCTTGGGAAAGAAAAAGCAAGTTGAAACACCTCAATTGTAAAGCAAACTAATGCTAGGCTTCAAAATGTTGGTATGTCAATAGTATAACTTTACGTGCCACTTGTGAACAAGGGTGAGTTATATACGTAGTTATAATTTAATAATTTTAACGTATACTTGGAAACTATTTCATTTTAGTTTTGTTAGGTATATATAGGATTTGACGCTATTTAAATTTCCTAGTACTAGGACAACCAACACACGAAGTTTCAACAATCAAGTGCAACCTAGACACATTCCAATTGTCTATGATCAACGTAAATTCGTAATTGACAAGTCATTTAATCAGAGCATAATAAATTAAGAATTCCATCAAAATATGACATAAAATGAGTGTTGTAGAATAATATAGTAAAATGTTCACGGACTCCTTTTCATAAAGACGTACGGATGGAGTGGAATTATGGAGATAAGGAAATTAGAGTAACGAAAGGACAATTCACACATATGTAATGGTATGCATAGTATAGATATAGGAAGTAGGACATTAATGAAATTTAACTGTTATGTCGTGCTCCCCCTGAAGGAGGGATAGATAGATACTTTTGTGATCTCCAGCTCACATCCTTATCTTTTGGCTACAGTATTGGCATGAGATGAGTGACTCGTGAGAAAGTTGGAAGAAGTAAATTATTTACTAAAACCCAACTATTCTCCAGAAGATTGTACACTAGAAAGGAAGACTTTCATGAACTACAGTCTCTTCTTGTAGTACATATACTTTCTACCTTTCTGGTAACTATCTACTTTTAAGAAAGAAGAGTAAAAATTTTAAAAGATGTTAATACTTCATTGTTTAGATCATCATTATACTTATTGTTCACCATAAAATGTTTTATCATTACTATTTGGAACATATGCATAATGAGGGCGCCATTAGTATGTTATCGAGTTGTTTTGGCAACTTAAACCGAAAATTGTATGGGAACTGACCCAATAGTTAGATATGAATGATGAATATTTTGTAATTGGACATTTAATTGTAGATTATAACTAAAATTTTAACACTGAAAGAGTTAATTATGGAATAAAGAGTAATTGATCGAAATGAACAAACTGGAAAGAAAGAATTTGCTTTTTAATGAAAATAATGATGTAAGACTTGTCATATTTTGATGCGTACAGACTGAAAAGCAACACGGAAGTAAGGAAAGGAAATGGGTAGAAAATTAGGGTTTGACCTGCTACATTGTTGGCAAAAACGTTGCTGGATTTTATTGACAAGGACGACAGGAGCCTTGGCGTGGTGCTCGCACACCTTATGGCGTCTATGGTACCGCCTGGCATCGACCATGTTGGCGGAGCAACCGTCGGCCTGACAAGAAACCGCCGGGATTGACCCACCAATACTGGATCCTTTCTTGCCTCTCTTCTTCTTGTCATTGTTGTCAGAAAACCCTAACTCACTAGCCGTAGTATCCTCGTCATCTTCCTCTTCCTCTTCATCTTCAATCTCCATCAAGCTTCTCTTTCCCTCAGCTTTATTGCTTTCCATGAAGATCACAAAGGAAGAGAGAAATGCAAAGAAGCAGGAGAAGAAGAAGAAGACGAAGAAGAAGACCAGAACTTGACCAATGAGTGAAAAAAGAAGAAATATAGGTGTGAAGTGAGGACCACAAAGAGAGAGAGAGAGACTTCATTTTTATTCTCAAATATCACATGAGCGTAATGGTGGTGGGTAAGAAATAAAAGATTCATGTGATTAGCTACAAGACTAGTTACCTACACACCAAACGTGAATCTGTTTCGCATCAAGAGCAAACTATCTCTTTCCAACTAGTCATATACTGCCGTGTATGTATGTATGTACGTGGATCCTATTTCTGGTACTTAAACATATTGTTGGGGGGTTCTAATCTCACCCTTAGGAATACAGCAAACTCCTAGATTAGTTGTAGCTTTTTCATGTTGGAGATGTTCCCGCAGTAAAAGGATTAGTCACTGATTCTGTCGATGGATACCTTGGGTGCACAAAAAAAAAAAGTATATATAACTTATCCTATTTCTCTTATATGTAATGTAATAAACAAAGGTGTGTTACTCATTAATATTTGCATGTAGACATTGTAGCTTGATAAAAATCTTATTAGAAACAAACGATCTAAGCAACAGCTGTTAGTAAATCTCCTTGACAAAGAACCAACTTGCACGCATTATTTACAATAAAACTAGTTGTAATAAAAACATATTCTCGCCATTTGTCTTTTAGTTGTTTATGATAAAATAGGAATATGAAATGATTTAACTAATTGATTAACATTACTAGTCAAAAGAAATTGAGAAAGGTAATTTAAGGATGGAAAAGACTAGAATACTGTTTTCATTTCCTAGCCAAGGTCAATTATGTGGAAATTCTACGGTATTTATTCGTATACTTTTGGCTGAAGAGCTGGAGGCATCTACGGATGTAACAAGTGGAGCCTCTATTATGCGATAGAAGCATGGAAGGTCGTTTTCTAGGCGAGCGAGGAGGACAATTGTGGTTGCATTTTCGAGTAGAGTACGATCGAAAGGTGAAAGGTGAAAGGTGAAAGGTGAAAGGAAACCGAGTCCGGTCCAATGATTCAGCGTGTAGGTACGAGTATCAGCAATTATGTATGTCCTTTGCATCTAGTTCCTTACCTCCTTGTCTATTTTCCCTTCACTTTTGAAGTTTTTCACAATGATGTTTTGGGTGGTACTGGTAGCCAACGGAATTGCCAAGGAGTGGGCACCTAAATTTATGCATCATGCGTTCCCACCAATATCTACATTTTCTATATTCTGTGCATCGTCACTAAGTCCATTGGTCCCCCCTCACCTATTGATGCTGAAAGACCTATAGCTAGTTTGAGGCTTTCAATTCCTACCAAAATTAAGAAGCAAAATATTAATTTCAGGTTTGAAATAACGACTAAATATGGTATTAGATAGGCATTCTTCCTTGAGAATCCTCAGGGTATCTTAAGCTTTACTTCAAAGTAAGTCATCTTCCTAAATGACTTCAACACTTATTTTCTCATATCAACCTATTATATTTAAAATTTATTTTTGAACTTCTTCAAAATATTTAATTTTAATTAACAAAAATATGTTTGCATTATTGTTGTACATAAGACCATCCAATTTGAAGATTTGAAAATATCTAGAATCATTCTTAATGTCAAAGATTTGCAAAATTAATTTCCAAAATCATATTGAATTAAAAATTTTCCTTTCATATTGTATTGAAAATTCATTATAATATGGTTTACAGATTTGGTTCTTTTAGAATAATATATAACTTGTCTAAAATAATGAATTGTATACGTTAATTAAATATGAATTATTAAAACTTAAATGAATAAAAATTTTTAATTAAGACAATCTTATTTATACAACCAATTTCATGTTATCAAATATAAACAAAAATATTGAAAATAAGGAGAATTAAAGAATCAAATTTCAGGTGAGGGATTAGAACCTCCTAAATACCGTTCCTAAGTACCTCTTGTATGTCATACATTTTACTTATTATTGTTAATTAAAATTGTGTAAACTAGTAGTCGATTAATAAAGCCAAAGTTGCTATAAGGGTGGACTATATCATTGTTTCAAGACTTAACAACCTCAATCTAGTATCCTAAGCCCTTTCATATAATTAAACAACAATAATATCAACAACTCACTATAAATCTTGTTGATACGTGCAGTCTAGGATGGTCTAGTAATACACAATTTTACTCTTAACTAGTAGAGATATTGTTTTCGATAGACTCATATGGGGAGAAAAAAATGCACATACATATTAAAATAATGAAATTATAATAATTTAAGAATAAAATACTAATAAAAATAGACATAAAAGATGACGACGACGACGACGACGATAATAATAATAATAATACGTATAAATAAAATATACAAATAAATAATAAAATAAATATAGAATAAGATAAAGAGTAAATATAAAAGATAAACAAGTAAATAAATACACAAAAAAGACAAGTTAATATGAAAGCAAATGTTTATGTTAACTAATTAACAGGAAAGTACTACATATTTAATATCTAGGCTAAATACAACACATAAGACATGAAGAAAAATGTTTAAAAGAATTATAAGAACCAATATTGCGAATACCATATCAGATCTAGTACTGGATTGGATTTTGGTACGGTACTGTATTGGTACTGGTCAATATCGAACACCGTTTTGGGTAATTTTTTAAATTTATGAAATAGTTCATGTATTTTTTAGAAATTGGAAAATAGCTTATTGTCATATTGTACAGTTGTTCTGTATAGTTTATAAGTTTACATTAATCATGTTTCCAAAAATCATAATAATAAATAATAACCACAATTAATATGAAATAACAATAATTTTTAGATATTTCACATATAACTAATAATTATAATTAATAAGAAAAAGACAATTATCATCATAAAAATATAAAATTAAGAACAATACAAAGTTTTTAAAATATTACAATTTCATCATATAATAAATAATAGTTTCATCAAAACATCCAATAAAAAGAATAATAAATATCCTTAACTCTCAAACTATTACAATTTATGACAAGAGTTCGTGATAAGGAACCAACTAAGTAGAAGTGAAATATATAACAAAAATATTTACAATTACATTACATATATAGAATTTAACATATATATCAAATATAAGTAAAATTAAAAGAAGGGAAAAAACAAAAGCTTAGAACTTGATTCAATCATCTACGGGAGAATACCTACTATAACTACATTGATCTCAGTTATCATTTGGTACAAAATCCTCATCATTGAGAGGAGCCTCATCATCATCATCATTTAAATTTAATGTACCAAATGACATGTCAATGCTTTCCCAACTAAGATTATCTTCCAAGTTATTCACATCAATAAAATCTGGTTTCTCAGAAACCCAATCCACCAAAAGATCGATATTATCAATAGAAATTGGATTTGTTGAACTACTTGTGCTATTAAGACTCCTAGTAAACAATAAAATTTAATTATTCAAAAAATATAAGAAAACACATCAATAATAATAATGATAATAACATACCTTTCCCAAAGCTTTAAATTGTAACGAATGAATATCAAGTCATTCAATCTCTTGTGCTCCAATCTATTCCTTTTCTTGGAATGGATGAATTCAAATGTACTCCAGTTCCATTTACAGCTTGTTGTCCTCGCACATTGACTTAAAATCTGAATTGCAAACCTTTGCAATTCAGGAACACTACTTTTGAATTGATCTTACTAAGAAACTGTAAGTCGTAAGATAAAAAAAGTAGCATTACAAGCAAAATAAAGTGATAATTAATATTCAAAAAATAAGAAAAAGGAAACAACTAATACCTGGAGAAAGTTTTGCTTTTTGTCAAATAGCAATCGGTAATCCAAAATCCCCAGAAGACTGCTTATAAAACTCTATTTGTGAGCTTAAGAGATATTGCATCATTTCATGGCCAATAATTGTTGTAATAGTGAATAACATTCATCTACTAACTTCAGCTTTCTTTGTAAATTTCGGTCTAAAATATACAATATGATTAAAAAACGCCTCAGTTGCAAACAACGGAGAAGAAAGTTGCCTTTCCTATCTCTCATTGATGATTGCAAGATACGGTGTATACAAAGAAGGCTTATGTTTCATATTGGCCTTGATTGCTTCCTTCGTCCTTTCCAAAACATAAAAAAGACACATTATTGGCTTTTCTTCACTATTAGTCAAACAAAGCACCCTCAACAAATGCTCATAAACTCGAATAACAAATTGATATTAAGACTAAAATTCTCTATCTTCCAGTATAATTCTAGAAACCTCCAATCCTACATTAGACTTAACATGTTGAGATGTAACCCATTTATCACTTGTAAACATTTGTCTTAACTCTTTCTTCATCGAAACAAAAGATTAAAGTGATAAGAAATTATTTTCAAATCTCGTTACACTAGAATGACACAAAATCTTACCATTGGTAAATTCCTTTCTCATTAAATTCAACACCCATGCACGATTATAGACAAACTTGATCACTTTTTTAGCTTTCTGCATAGTCTCATCAATAATAGTAAAATACCTAGGATTCGCTATATTCTCTAGCATTAGTTTAATGTAATGTGCAACATAAGAAGTCCAAAAAAAGAATTATACTTATTATGTAACCTTCTTCCTGCCACAGTAATGAACTGAACAATGTTTTCTGACCCCACTTCCTTCATAACTTCATCAAATATCTCAAATAAAGTATCAGTATTTCTAATAAGGCTAGATGCATTAATAGACTTCAAAAACATTGAGCCATTTGCGGAATAAACCAAAAAATAATAATAAGCTCTCATCTCATATTTGTCAAACCATCACATATGATTAAGCACCTAAAAGTAGCCTAATTCACTCCTTTTTAAGTCAAATAACTTTTAATTTCAGTAACTGAGCAACTCAAAAGTTTACCTCTTAAGTTATCAATCGAAAGAGCTTTGTATCCCGAACCATAAGAGGCTATTGCATCTACCATAGGTTGATAATAATAAGACTGAGAATCATTGAATGATGAACCTATATCATACCACCATCTAGCTACTTCCATATCGACATTGTGAGTTACATCTTTTGATTGCAATGCATGAAGAATTGAAGGTTGGGCTTTAGAAGTTGTTCGTGGTTCAAAAAAACTAGTCAACTGCCTTTTTCTTTTCCTTAAATCAGGTCCAAGTATAACATTCACTTCTTCCTGGGACTGGGATAGAACACTACCATTATCATCTTCAACATTTCCACAATCACCACGAAAACCAGCAAACGAACTTTCACTACCAATTTCAAAATTCATCCTTTCCCTTCTATCTTTCTCATGTTGATATTCTTCAAGCCATGTGTTCATTTTCCACTTCACATCATGATTTACTTTTTTACAGGGTTCTACATCTCCTTTAAACCTAGCTAAATGCTTCTTCAATTAGGTAATTCCTCCACCTTTCAAATGTTTGTTACATCATAAGCAACCAATGTAGTATGAGCCAAAACAGGATCATTGTATCTTCCTGAAGTAGTTTGATTAGGAGTACTTGAACTTCCTTCCATTAATCTGTAACAATAAATGAAGACATATATCAAAATCATACACAATTCAATTTCAT
>JANITX010000002.1:43379291-43392233 GCA_027564395.1 Erythroxylum ulei
AGGGTCGGGTTGAAGAGCATAATTGGAGTATGTACACACTTAGGCTTTTTAAGCATATCTTGAGTTATAGAACTCCGTTTGAGGTGATTATTTCTTCAAAGTAAATTAGAGACTTAAAGTTAAAATTTCTATGAAGAGTTTAACTTATGATTTTAATGATTAATTAGTGTGTGCTTACCACCATTGTGGAATGACAGCACATGATCTTCAGGGTTTCAAGCACAAGGTTTTATGTTTTCGAAAGTTGGGCTCCGAAAACGGGGTCCAACAAATTCTATATCTAGGCATTTCAAAATCTTTCTGGAAGTAGAGTTAGGAGTTCTATTACAGTTTAAAAAACAATCTGAACTGTTTTGGGTATAACTTTCAGTATACTAAATCAAATTGTATGATTTTGGTGTTATTAAGAACTGGAAACATATTGGAATAATTTTCTAGAAGAAAGTGTTACTAAAATACACCATTTTCCTTGTCATAATGATCATGCAAAGTTATCCCGAAAGGAGGTGTTAGGATGAAAATGCTGAGGTGTGCTGGAATTAAATAACTGGAATGTTTTTACTGAACATGCTTCGGTATTTTGGTTATATTTTGATCTGTAGATTTCCAAATGAAATGATTCTTGATTTAAATTTAACTAGAGACATTTGGCTACAAATGTTAAGAGAAATTGAATTTGAATTCTGTCTTTAAGGGTCTTGAAATTTCACTTAAAATTGAGTCTTGGCTTAGGCAGTAGCACTACCAAGGACAGAAATCATGTCCTGAGTTTATCAAAGAAACTGAATTGATGTAGGTTGAATTAGAAAATGGTGTCTTCACCAAAGTTGTATTTCATTCTTAGCTTTCAATTGGTACTAAGTTTGTAATTTTTGGATATTTGAGCTGAAGGATATGAGTTGTACAATTAGAGGGTATGATCATGTACTAGCCAAAAGTTCAAATATACACAGTCTGTGGTATTGTGAGTATAACTCATAAAATACTGAATCAAATTGGATGATCTTAGAGTAATTAGAAACTTAAGACATTGGAGAACAACTTTGCAGAAGGAAGTATTCCCTAATTTTGTCATTTACCTATCATATTAATTATGCAAAGTTGACCTGAAATCATGTTAGTAGAAAATCTGAAGTGGTCAATTAGGTTATGAACTTGATTTCACATTGTTTTATTTTGGTCCAAATTATAAGTAAAAATGATATTAATGAGGGCTTTGATATCTGATCGATTTGATGATGAGAATTACAATAAGATACCCGAAATTGTCATTGAACAAGCATTGTGCATACTTTCTATATATTGATGTGCATAAAAGAATACTGTACATTTGTGTAAAAATATGATATTTGTGAATGTGTTGTGTATGTTATAGAGGAGCACATCGAATGCCAGTTAGACATTACCGGACGATCCAGGAAATAACTTATTGGAGCGTACTGTAAGTCAATCTTGATGAATTTCCTAGGATTGATTTGATTTGATTTGTCAATTATTGAATTGTTACGATTTGTTTCTGAATTCCAAACTTAAAGTCTGAGGAGTATATATTTGGGATTGTATTGGAAGTGCTTTGATTTGTTTGATAATTCCATATGCAATGTAGATTCTCAACGAATGTTGAATGCCGGACTTAGGTTCGAAGATTGTGAAATTCTGATTGTGTATTATGTTATATAGATTCTCAACGAAATTTGAATGCCAGATTTAGGTCCGATGATTGTAAAATTCTGACTGTGCTTTATAAATGATTGTGATATATGGTAAATTTTAAACTGATACATTTCATAAAATGCATGCTCAGATAAAGGCGTTGTGACCAGAGTTGTCAGTATCAAGCGCTTGCACGTAGAGCTTTGCTCCATGATATATGATTCGGTATGTAAAGCTATGCTCCATGATATATGTTTTTGACTGCGCCCAATGGCCCAGTATTTGTATATGTGATAGGCACTCGGTCACAACAATAATAATGAATGTGGAGTCTCATATGCATCTGTATTTGTTTATATATGATCTGATTCGCTATAATTAAATGATGTGCCACGATAGTGTGAGTATTTGGAATATACATGTTCTGTATGAATAATTGCGAAATATGTGATTTGTGTATGTGAATCCAGTGAAATCATCAATTATGGTTCACTCATTGAGTTCGCAAAACTCATAAAAATTGCAACGTGATTTTTCAGGTGCAAGACAGGAGACTTAGTGTTTATTCTGGATTAGAAGAACGTTTTGAATTAAGTTATGGTTCAGAGGTCTGTTAGTCAACGTCAGAGAGTTATAACTTTTATTTTCTAGTTTTTGTTAGAACCTGTATGAGGTTTTGTAAATATTTGTCTAATGGAAACAGTGTAAACTTTGTGAATGAATGCAATGAGTGGTTTTAAAATTTGCTGACTTTTAAATGATGTTAGTTGATGCCATGTGTAAGTTGGATTTTTTTTCTCTAACATACCATTATCATAGGTTATGTACTTGAATGTTCTTAAATGTTTGGGTATGTACTCTATGGTAGTAGGATGTTGCATGTTAGGTTTAGCAGATTATTATCAGAGATTTCAAGATTTCTCTCGAATAGCTTCACCTCTAACTAAGTTAACTCAGAAGAATGCTAAATTTGTTTGGCTAGAGACATGTTAGGTTAGTTTCTAGCAGCTTAAGGACAGGTTAACATCAGCTCCAGTTTTGACTTTACCTTTAGGGTTGGATGGATTTACAGTTTACTGTGATGCTTCTAGGAAGGGGTGTGTGCTTATGTAACACAGATGAGTAGTGGCATATGCTTCCTAACAACTAAAGAAGCATGAGTAGAACTATCCTACTCATGACTTGGAAATGGTAGTTGTGGTGTTTTCACTTAAGAATTGGAGACATTATCAGCACGGTGTGACTTGTGAGATCTATACTGATCATAAAAGTTTTATAATTGTTCCATTTTGTATCAACCAGGTAAAGCTAATGTAGTAAATGGTGCTCTAAGTTGGAAAATCATCATGTAGTCTTTTTCACATCAAATTTGTAAGGAGAACCTTAATGAAAGAGTTACACGAGTTAGTTAATCAAGGATGGAATTGGAAGATATCAAAATTAGGATATTTGCTAGCACATTTTAAGGTTAGATCAATGCTTTTGGATAGAATCCAAGTTGCTCAGTACAAGGATCCTCAATTTTGTAAGATAGTTCAGGAGCTTCAAGAGAATCGGGCTAAGGGTTTTATTGTGGATGGATATGGTATTTTGAGGATGGGTACTAGAGTATATGTATCGGATGTTGATGACCTAAGAAAGGAAATTATGTAGGAGGTACACTTTGTAGCTTACAACATTCATTTAGGCTCCACCAAGATGTATCATGATCTCAAAGGCATGTATTGTGGAATGGAAAAGAATATTGTAGAATTTGTGTCTAGGTGCCTTATATGTCAGCAAGTAAAGCTTGAGCACTAAAGACCTTTTGGATTATTACAACAACTCTCCATTTCTGAGTGGAACT
Organism: Erythroxylum ulei; assembly: GCA_027564395.1. Taxonomy (NCBI): domain Eukaryota; kingdom Viridiplantae; phylum Streptophyta; class Magnoliopsida; order Malpighiales; family Erythroxylaceae; genus Erythroxylum; species Erythroxylum ulei. The sequence continues at coordinate 43,382,791 of JANITX010000002.1, forward strand.
GGGATATGGTTACTATAGATTTTTTGACTGGATTTCCCTATATCAATACTATATATAATGTTATATAGGTGATTATGGATAGATTAACAAAGTCTGCACACTTCTTACCTATCAAAAAGACTTATTCTACTAATAAGTTGGCCATGCTATATGTCAATAAAATTGTGTGATTGTATGGGTATCACAATCTATAGTCTCTGATAGGGATTCCATCTTTACATTAGCTTTTTGGCGAGAGTTACAAAAAGCTTTGGGTACAAGATTGTGTTGGAGTTATGTAAATATAGTGCCCTAGAAAGCAAGTGTATTTACATATAACTTAATCTTCTTCCAGTTACTTTTTGTAATGAAAATATTTTTTATTAATGAAACAAAAGGGTTTGGTTTTCTTTGTATGAGCATTATATAACTAGTCATAAGGCACCAAGAATCTTTTATAAGTAAATACATATACATGGAGATGTATGGGAAACATGTATATTATTAGAATCTAAATTAGTTGATTTACAGTTGAATAATCAAGTTGGTCACTTGATTACGTTTTAGACTGTAGTGTTGCGATTTATCCCCATGTAAGTGAAAGAGTTTACTTTAAGGGAATGATAAGTTTCATATCATGATAATAGTTGACTATTGATAATGGCATTATTAAATGAATTTGGAATCAAGTATGTTTTAAAGAATAAAGTAGACCGTTACGTTATTCTTAAAACATACACCTTAGCATTCTTTTATTACGAACCACAATCTTAATGAGTTGTTAACTCATATGTGTTTCATTATAATTCTTGATATGATCAGAATGAATTTTTACAGAGTCTCAATCCAGTGCCTGCATGTTGGAATTACTAATTGAAACATGTATCAGGGAACATTCACTCAAATAAAGAGTTTATAGTGATATCATCACTTTTAGATGTTTTACGGAGATTGATGATTAAATTGGGACCAGTAGTTTGATGGACTAGCTACCTATAAAGTTTTAACACTAAGATGAGACCTTATGTGTTAATCACCACATAGAATAAAATGGGAGAACTAAAAGGAAAAACCAAAATAAAGGCAAAACGGTAATTTTACCCTTTATTGTGCGGATGACTATAATATGGTTCATAATAGAATTTACAATTGGACATCTAATTAGAAACATTTATTCTCATAATATTTTGTAATTCAAGAGTTCTGCTAATTGTCTTTAGTGGAATGACATTTGGTTAATAAGCTGGAATTAATTATAATGAGATTAAATTAATTTCGGGCTTATTGGATCTTGAATTATATAAGTCCAATTAGATTCCCCACTTAGCTTCTAGGAAGGTTATCAAGAAAAGTAAAAAATATAAATAGAGGTTACAGAAAATAAGAAAGAAAAAAGCATCGAATTAGAATCGGAAGAATAATACCAGAACAATTTAATTAAGAGTTAATTAAATTGGGTATTAAAGCCTATGATTGAATATTGGGCTTACACTAATTAATTGTTCATTAGAATCCCAAATGAACATTTAAGATTTGGCTGGACTTTGATTTGATTTCATTAATTAGATTAATTAAATTGAAACAAAGATATTAAAGAAAAAAGAAAGGTATATTTCGGTTTTATAGATAAATGTGCAGCTGCACATTTAGCATTGAATTGCTAAATTTAAGATGGTTTTTATCATGCTTTGTCATCATTAAATGGAGTAATGATCTTATCATTAAATGGTTTAATGGTTGTCTTTTAATGATGACATGTAACCTTTTAGCATTCATTTGATTAAAGAAGGGGGAGGTGCATTTGATGTACTCTCTCCCTTCTTTCATCTCATAATTGAAAATAAGAAGGTCTAATTTAGGTTATTGGTCTTTTCATATAGCCATTTTTAACAAATGAGAGGGTCTCACTTATTGGCTTCTTTATGATTAGTTAAAGAATGATGTGATGTACTGGATGCACTTCACTTCTTTCTTTCATCTATAAAGGAAATTGAGAGAAAGAGAAGAAGGGTTGTTGCATTTTTGACTCACTCTCTCCTCTCTTGCATGTGCTAGCCGAAACTTGAATGAGAAGAGTCTCATTTTTGTCTTCTTTCAACTAAGGAAAATCTCCTCAAATGTTTCTTCTCATTTCCCACCAAAGGATATTGTTGACCAAGTTTTCTAAGGAGAACAAGTGGTAGATTGGATTGGTTGAGGATACAATAACGAGGAGAGGATATATTGACAAGGAGAGGATACAGAAGCGTGGAGTTGAAGCTATAGGAAGGAGTCGTATAATTCCATCTTATTCTTATGTTAATTATTTTCCTTATACCATATCATGTCTGGCTAAAACATGTTGATTTGGTTATTTTGTTTCCACTGTGTTTTGGTGTATTGGCAAAATTTCGGTTTTATGAAAACCAAAATGCTGAAATTTTGTTTTAACAAAGTTTCGATTTTATGAAAACCAAAGTTTTGGAATTTTGTTTTAACAAAGTTTTGGTTTTATGAAAACCAAGTGCTGAAATTTTTGTTGTAACAAAGTTTCAGTTTTATGAAACATAGTGCTGGAATTTTTTAGTTTCAGTTTTGCCAAAACAAGTGCTGGAATTTTTTGAGTTTCGGATTTACCAAAAACAAGTGCTAGAATTTTTGTTTTCAAAGTGGTAGAATTCGGTTTTATGAAAATTCCATTACTCACTTTTTACCTAATGGGCCAGGTCATGTGAGTGAAGAGTTCAAAGCGGAAGATCCAAGTCCAAGAAATGTATTTTTTTGGGCAAAGAGCCTTGTAATTTATTTTTATGTTCTAGGATGGACAATTTTTTAAATAGTGTTATTAATTTGACTCTTGAGTACTTGCCTTTACTTTATGTAGTTTGAGAGTAAAATTGCACAAAATTAATTCTCTAGAACAATTGATACTGTAAACTATCATTGTTTATTATAGGAGACTCAAAAAGAAGCAGTGGCAAAGAGGGAAGGCTGAAAATGATAAGTCAACAAGTCAACAGGAAGTTCGTTGTGGCAAAGTATGAAGAATTCACGTAGAAACTTTTCGGGAAAATTTAGCCGTGACATGAGTTCACGTAACCGCGGTGAACTCAACGGATCATTGAAGAGACCTTTCGGGAAAATTTCACTGGTGTGAATTAATTCTGTTGCCGCAGTGAAGAAACCAAAACTCCAAGCAAAACCTTTCAGGAAAAGTTTGTCGTGGTGAATTCATCATGTCGCCGCGACGAACCTTCAATTACCCAAACCATTTCTAGAAGTTTTACTGTGCAACCCGACCTATCGACCCGGTTTGTAAAAACCTATCTATTTTAGGTTAAGTTGCAAAAAAGGAGTCGGCAGTTCCAATTCTAATTAGACACTCACTTTCTCTACCATCCGAACGTCTCCTCTTATCCACACCATTTTTCTGCTCCTTCTACCGTCAAATGCTACCATGGATGCCTCCAGTGGGTTCTTGGTTGTGAAGTCTCTTGAAGTTATGCGTGGCTAGGCACTTCTCTCCTCTTGAAGATGTAGAAATGGCTTGAGTTCAATGGGCTTCAAAGGGGAGTGACTTAATCTATGTTTAGCTATGATTTATGAATTCCTTGGTTTAGGATTTGTAATTTAGAGTTTAATCAAGTATTGGATACTCATTGTGTTGTTGGGATTTACTGATGTAGAACTTTGAGCTTAAATATATGAAGTCTCATATATGTTTATTTGCGATCTTGTTGAATCTCTTTTATCTTGCATAGTTGTGTTTGATATTGAGTTGCCTTGAGATCCCAAGTAACTTTTTGCATTGATTTACCCACTACACACACTAAGGACATTTAACAAGGTCTTAAGGAATGGAGTTCATTAATTAAGACCCTGAACTTAAAGAGTTCTTTAATGTTTACCATTTGAAACTTAGTGATTCCACTCCCATCAAAATTTATTTCGAACTATGATAGCCAAAGCTCGTTTTAAAGAGGATACTATCACATTTGATTATTATCTTTATCTTTCAAACTTCTTTTCCTAAAAAAAATCAAAAAATGCTTTTTACACATTTTTCTTACAATTCATTTAATTTTATCAATAATTCCAAAAATCAAAACCCCTTTCCTTACTAATTTAGCTTGCATTTCATGACATATAGGTTAGTTTAGATCCATTGGTTAGGTTCCAACTAAGTAAGACGACCCGAGGGTACATTCTATATTGCAATCCTTAGAGTTATATTTTTTATTTGACCTCTAAGGGTAAGAACAAAAGGCTTCGAATCAAAATGGTGTCGTTGCCAGGGAACCAAGTAATTGGTTCTCTAGGTTAGCTTTTGTCATTTTTACTGCTACACGAGGTTAGGAATTTTGTTTAAATTGCATTTTAGATAGTTTAGTTTCATACTTGTCAATAGTATGGGATTCCATTTTCTTTACTTAGCCTAAAATTTTGAAAAACCAAGAAATAGGATAGTCAACTTTTGCTCTCTTCATACTTAGCATTTTCTTGCACCCAAATCGTTTTGAACATTTCTTTGAATGTTTTTGGTTCATACATACACACTTTACTAGCATACATACTCTCACACATACTTATACACACCTATACACTTACATCCATCATATCTCACCTTTTATTTGACTTTGTGTCCTTGTGAGTAAATTTTGTTACATTTTATTTTCATTTGAATTGTTCTCGTGCATGCCTGAGAAAGCTAAACTTATACTTTTCTATCCTAAAATTGAGAGATGTTTGAGGAAGATTAGAAAGGAGAGGGAAGAAACAGAGAGAAGTAAGGTAGTTGTAGAAGAAGAATCTAGTGGGTCAAATAGTGAGAGCGACTTTTTATACGGAGTGATAATGGTCGAGAACCCAGCTTTTCTGCAAAACCCTAACTTTCATGTTAACCAACCTAGGAATGGCGATAATTGAGGTAATGGGAAGCATGAGCGAGTTAGAGAAAATAATGGAAATTAAAGAAGGAGAACCATTAGGGATGCAACTATTTCTAATGTTAATTATGATCCATTTATTGCTGGTTGTCATAATTTTGACGTGAATTTTAAAGTTAAAGGATTACTCATTAACTCTCTTCCTAAATTTCATAGCTTGCTAGAAGAGGATCCCAACATGCATTTGCAATCTTTATCTATGATTTGTCAGAGTATGAAACCAGTGGGAGCTTTAGTTGATCAAGTACTATGGAAGGTTTTTCACTTATCACTGGAGGGAAAAGCACTGGAGTGGTATATGAGCCTCCTAAGGCATGTGGCTAATACCATAGTTGGGCCAATATGAGGAAAGCATTCTTGGAAAAATATTTTCTGACCTCCAGAACTTCATCAATGAGGAAGGAGATCTATTCAGCATGTCAGGATCATGATGAGTCCCTTTATGACTATTAGAACCACTTCCAAGATCTGTTGTCCAGATACCTGATGAACAGCTAATGCAGTATTTTTATGATGGGCTGAAAAGTTAAGATAAAGGTATGTTGGATGCGGCATCAGGAGGTTCTTTAATTGATCTTACAGTTACGGTGGCATGGGATTTGATCAAGAAGATGGCTTTGAATCATCAACAATATAATGTTAGGGAAACTAGAGGAGTACATGAATTGGGAGTTTTAATAGCCCAATCCAAAAGAATGGAAAGTTTGGAGTCTAAAGTTGACTCTTTGGAGAGTAGAGTAACTTCAGTGTTATCCTTCATCGCTGCCGAACTGAAGAACTTGAATGCGCATTGCCCGACAGCTTCTATTGATCTTACTGCACCTAGTTGTGATACTTGTGGGTCAATAATGCACATATCCAATGTCTGCCCCGATCGATATGAAGAGGTGTCCGCTATATATCAGGGTCGATCCAATCAAAAATGGGACCCCTATTCGAACACTTATAATAAGGGATGGAAAGCAAATCCCAGGTTCAGTTGGAGTAATGAAGAAGAAAGGGGTCCAAATAGATTTGAACAAGAAGGAGTTGGAACTTCCACAAACCAATTCCAAAACCAACAGGAAGCCCTGTCTGCTCCACCAAAGGAGGACACTAACCAACTACTGCATAACATGATAGTGTTGATGAAGGAGGAGAGAAATTCTAACAACAACCAGTTTAATGCCATAGCTTCTCTAATTCAGCAAGACTCTTCGAAGAATGCTACTCCATTCAACGCTCTACAAAAAAGAATGGAGCAATGGGAGACGAAAGCTGAAAATATCAACTTTTATGTTACTCAATTGTCCAACAATATGAGTGAGAACTAAGTAATAAGCAGTGGAACCATCCCCTCCAATACTGTTATAAACTCCAAGAGTTTGAATGCCATAACCCTCCTAAGCGGGAAACAAGTGAGGTTTAGTAATGAAGATGAGTGAGAAGATGAAGAGGAGATCGAGAGTGGAGAATTGCCTTCAACAAATGAAAGAGTCAAGAAGTCAGAAAGTTCCAAGGAGATGGCACTTTTGACTAAAAGGGAGTCAAAGAAATTGAAGAGCAATAAAGTGAATTCTGAAAGCCACCAGGAATCAAGCAAGCAAGGAGCCCAGGAAGCGAACGACAAAGAGGTAAGTATAAAAGGCCTTCCTTTTTTCGAATTCATATTTTCTTAGCAAAAGGGTGACTGATTGTAAACATGAAAAAGATGTCATTGACTTATTTGGGAAAGTCGAATCAACATCCCTTTGCTTGATTTAGTGAAAAGGGTTTCGGCCTATGCTAAATATCTTAAGAACTTATGCACAAACAAAAGAAATTTTAGGCCTAAAGAGAGAGTACAAGTAAGCTCAAACGTGTCCACACTTTTTAAACCCTAAATATCTGTCAAATGTCAAGACCCTAAATCTTTCACCATTCCATGCATAATAGGAAAAGCTACCATAGGAGGATCCTTGTTAGATTTAGGGGCAGCAATTAATGTAAAGCCTAGGTCTGTTTATACGTCATTAGGAGTTAAGAGTCTAATGCCTACATCTGTAGTGTTACAACTGGCTAATAAATCTCTTAGGCATCTGGTAGGGATCATAGAAAACATTTTGGTCCAGATAAAGGGTTTGTTTTTTCCAACATATTTTTATATACTTGACATGTCTTCTGGAGTTGTGCAGGATACTACCTTAATTCTCAGTAGGTCCTTCTTAAGGATTTCTAGTACTATGATTAGCATGAAAGAAGGTACAATCACCCTAGAGGTAGGAGATCAACAAGTGAGTTTTAACATGTATGAAACTATGAAATACCCCAATGAGGATTATTCTCTCTTGGGATTTCATATGGTCAATGTTGTTGTTGATGATACTTGTTCCAATCTTGAGTTCAAAGAGGATTCCTTTGATTCTGAGTTGCTTTCACTTGATTTTTCTAACTCACGTATGATTTTGACATCTTCTCTTGTTAGCGATGATCCCTGTTAACGAAGCTCTTTTGTTGATTTTTCAGGTGATTCCGGCATCACGAAGATTGATATCGATGAGGAAATAGTTGAAGGCATTGTACCTCAATAAAAGTGTTTGATCGAAGGGAAACAACATGAGTTGGCCCAGGTCGTTTCCGCAATAGATCACCTGTTGGACCCCGTTTTTGGAGCCCAACATCGGACACGGAATCATGAAACTTGAGCATGGAGGAAAGACTTAGAAGCTGAAAATTTAGAAGAAAGATCTTTTGGAAGCAAAGGTGGGCGTTGCCACAGCGAAACCTTTCTGGAATTTTACGCCGTGGGGAGCACGTCAACTTTCGCCGTGGCGAACTTGCGATTTTATTTTCACCGCGGCAATCAAATGGTCTCGCCGCGGTGAAAGCCTCTTTAGCAGAACCCACAACTTAAAAACAAAAGTAAACTTAAACGTAAACTCAAGCAATCTTCCAAAATCTTATTCTCATGGTAAAACAATTTAATGCAAAAGTTTGAAGCTAAAAACAATATCAACCATATCTCATTGATAACCAAAAGAGAAGTTCTACAAAGCTTTGATGGCATTTTAAGCCACAAATACATCATTTGCTTCATAATCCAAAAATACAAAATACACTTGAACCAGTAAAGCTTGAAATGCGGCTAAAGCATTGAATTCCCAAAAGTCTAACTTCAAAATACAAAAGTTTGCAACTTTGGAGTGATGTCATAACTCTAGACTACTCGACCTCTTGCTCCTCACCTGAAGATAAGACAGAAATGGGAGGGGGTGAGCTTAAAGCTCGTGCGTAACAGATTTATAATAAAGAAACAAGCAAAACTATTTTCAAAACTCATTGCCATTGTACATTTTCAAAACCATAATAATTTCACATGTAAATATCATCATCTCAAATTCTAGATTTTCAAACAATTCATGAGCAACTATAAATCATGTATGCATCAAACTTGTCAACAGATTATAAGCATAAAAGCACATCGGAATGGTTTGGATAAGTCCAAATTCATGACGCACTACACATTCCCATATAATGGTCTTGTGTAGCCGTAAATTCTTGAGGTAGTCCTTAAGGGAGCTCCATGCCACTAGTGGGTAGGCGGGAGAAGCCTATACTTGGGTCAACGTGCATGTGACAATTCTTAAGGGACTACCACAAACCCACATAACACATATAGTTCAAAATCTTGTAAACTTGTTGCCCAAATGGCACATTTTCTTGAAAACCTGCCTTTCATAAACTTGATATCCTTGTAAAAATCATTTCTGTAAACATAATTTCATAAACATGTCTCCTTTTAAAGAGAAACCCTTTTCAAACCCTTTTCAACAATCATCAACACAATTCATGTAGCAAACATATAATAATTTCACAATTCATTCAAAAAGCAAGAAAGGCAACATTGATGATGCAATTTAAATCATTAAACTTCATTGATTTGAAGAAAACAATGAGTGGCTTATTTACTCTATTATAAACATGTACCCACCTTGAGTTCCTTGCTTATAAACTTGCTTAGAGATGTCTTTCCTCTTGTTCCTCTTGCTACTCTTGCCTCACTTGATTTCCTTAAACAATAACCAAAATTCCATTCATTTTGGTGTAGAAATCGGAAAGTCATACTCTAACAATTTGGACTATAACTTATGCTGAAACAAAAATTCTATGCTCAATTTCCATCCAAAATTTGAGATTCTTAAAGACTGAATTTAGAATTTATTCCTTCATACAATTTGTATCCTTATGTCTTTAGTTTACAAAAAATTAAAAATCACTCAATTTGGACATCTACAGAAAACATTATGCCCAAAATACCAAAACATGTATGTGCAGGAAAACTGGATTTCGCCGCGGCGAGGTCATAAGTTCGGCGCGACGAAGGTTCCCAAAAACTCATTTCGAAGACCTTTTTCCAACATTCATCACCTATATACTTCTCATTTTTCAAATATAACCTAACTTAACACTAAAACACCTCTTCCACTTCATTTCCAAGCTCATTTCAACCCAATATCATTAACAAAACATCAAAATCTATCTTTGATCATTAACCCTAAAAGAGAACACTTGCCTATAGCA
>JANITX010000002.1:43486972-43497954 GCA_027564395.1 Erythroxylum ulei
ATTTGTATGGTTATTGTAAATTCTTGTTGACTGTTTGTAATAACTGAAAATGACTGTATTAACTGAAAATGTTTATTAATGAACATGGGCGCAATTTGTTTACTGCTTTCTACTCGTATGAGTGGCTTAATAAAAAAATGTCTTACTGAGTTCTACTGACTGATGTAGTACGCCACCCTCACGGGGCACGGACTCGGATATGACCAATGATGTCGGGTTCGGGTCACGTGGGAGTGGGGTGTTACAATGATAGCTAGAAAAGTATTAAAAATTGAGTATATAAGTTATTTAGTTTTTATGATTCGATAATTGCAGAAGATTATGAGGTTATTTGGCATTTTAATACTAGAAAAGTAATTTTTGAATATATCTGGAGGATGAAATTGCTTATTGCGGTTGAAATTCATTAAGGATTAATTATTGATACGAGTAATTGGTGATTGAATTTCATACGAGTAATTGATACGAGTAATTGGTGATATGTTTAAATGTCATCACTTTATAATGTGGTTGATTAGAATAAATATCCATCTTAGCATAAATTTTTGTTTTTATGGTTGTGCGTATTTTTGATTGTAAGGTGATTTATGGATTGATACAAAGTAATGTTATGGATGACTTTATGATGGAGTCTTCAATCAAGACTGATGATTGAACAATACTTTTAGGAGCAATGATCAGTTTGATGTAAGCTTTCAGTTGTGTGTATAGTAGTATATAGATTCTAAGTATTGAACATTCATTATTTTAAGTTCCTTTTGATGTAAGTCAATTGTTCTATTTCTTGAAAATCAGATGAGTACAAATGGTGGTAAAATTTTCAAGGAAATGTTAGTGATAAGTTTCGATCCATAATGGAAAATTGTCTCAATAGAATCTAGAGATATTATTTTTTAGATAATTATAATTGACGATTGGGAGAACGATAAGAATTATGTATAAGACCTTTGAACAAGTGTCATATGGGGATTTTAGATAATTAAAATTTTTTTTGTAACTAATGAAGTCCCCGATTGAGTTCTGAGGTACCTGAAATCACATAAGTGTTTTGTAGTGTTAGAAATAAACAAGTAAAGATATTTTTATTGAACATCAAAGTTGTGGAGTGAAAGTATGAGGTATACTCCTCGTTTAAAGATATTGAGGTTTAATAAGCTCGAAATTGCTTATGAGATAGTAACATTTGAACTCTAAGGTAATTAAATGGTTTTTATGTGAATGGGATATTATGTTAGTGTCTTATGATATGATCTTAAATGATTGATTTACTTCCAAAGAATATGATGAGAAATGAAAGAGGTACTATAAATAATTCATTAGTGATTATGGATTTGAGATTTGAAAGCTAAGGAGTCTATGTGAGGCATAAGAAATACAAGAAAAATATTATTGAGTTTTGTTTGTAATTAGAGACATTGGGAAAGGAACTATTTATTATTCATAAGTATAAGAGAACAATTGTTTTGTAGAGAACCCCAATTAAAAGTTCAATGGTAGCAATCTAAGTAGATGTGGATCTTGATAGTGTTATATGGATGGCTTGATTTATGGCTAAGTTAGCAAAGTTATGAATAAACTGATTATTATTCAGAAGTATAAGAGAACAATTGTTTTGTAGAGAACCCCAATTAAAAGTTCAATGGTAGCAATCTAAGTAGATATGGATCTTGATAGTGTTATATGGATGGCTTGATGTATGGCTAAGTTAGCAAAGTTATGAATAAACTGATTATTAGTGAGAAAGCGAAGGAAATGATTTTGACAAAGGAGTTTCATGTGGAGATAAGTTGCAAATTCTGAGGCATTTTATTGAGAGGTAACGTTACGTTGATGCTAGGTCAGGAATTGTGTGTACTAGACATGGTTGCACTAAGAAAGAAATTCTAGATTAAGTGACTCAACAAGGTATGTTATCCATCTGTGGAACTCAAAGAGGCATGATACCTTTAAATTGCATTATAATTGAAAATGTATGAACAAGGGTGATAACATAGCATATGTTCAAATGCTTATAAAATCAACAAGTTAAGGTTGAGAGCCAAGGAACCAATAAAAATTGCTCAACCACTCCCTATCTGCGACTGGAAATGGAAGCAGATTACGAAGGATTTGATGGTATCAATTTCGCTAAATCTAAGCGGATATGATACTATATAGGAGATAAAGGATTGAATTAAAAAAATCTACCCATTTCCTAACCATCCAAAATAGGTATTCTCTTAATAGATTAATCAAATTGTAAGTGATTGGAAGTATATAACTAGATAGAGTGATGGTATATGAGGAATAGATAGATGAAAGAAAATTAGTTGGGCTAAACTAGTTCAAATAACCGCAAATAAGATCAAAAGTACGCAGTTCAAAGTGATAGTACCTAAAATTGACAATAGAGCTAGATGTGGAAATGGATGAAGAATTTGGAGCTTAAAGTTGAGAATTTTTCAAATATCATCATGGAAAGGAATAGTCTATTTTAGACAATGTGACAAGTTAAGCTCACGATATCTTGGTCCCTATAGAGTGATTAACAGAGCGGAAGCATGAAGAATGGATATGAATTCGATATCCATATTTTTGATATGATTAATTTTGTTTAAAATTTCAAGGATGAAATTTTTATAAGGAGGGGAGAAATTGCAATATCCTAGTTCGATTATTGTACTGTGTAATGTGTTGTATATGCATTTTATAGAGTATGCTCTATTTATGGTGTACTAGAGTAATATAAGCGTTTAAATGTATTATTAAGTTTATAACAAAGATCACGGATAGACCAAAAACAGTTTTAGACTCGACCGAAAATTTCTCAAAAATTTTCGAAAACTCCAAAAAGCTACAGAATGAGTCCAAATGAACTTTAAAAGCCCCGAAATGTGCTTTGGAAATTTATGTGACACTTTTAAATGAAAAAAAGACGATTTCGGTGAAATTCAGTGATTTCTAGATTCAATCCAAAAAAATTTTTGGGCAACCAAAAAGTTACCAAATAATTTCAAAATAATATGAAAAGCTTTGGATTTAGGATTGGAGTCCATAGGAACTAAAACGGGTCAAAATGGAGGTTATTGGAATAGAATTCGGGCAATCCAAAATTATCAAACTAAACTGCCCTTTTTTGGAAAATAACGGGTATTGATATTTTAAACCCATTAAAAATTTTAAAAGCATCCAATCAATAAGTATTGACCCTAATCAGAGTATTTCATGGTCAATCTGAAAATAAGACGTTTGTGGAATGTTTTCGGGATTTAATTCGATTAGTTAGTCAATTAAATGCATTAAAGGACAATTTCATCTTTTTGTACTTATTAAGGGCAATTTGGTCTCTTTACATGATATTAGTGGATTGATGAGTCATTAAAGATGACCAATGAGATAATGACATGTGTGTGAGGAGTCATTAGTGATGACAAATAAGAAGGTGACATGTGTAATCCATTAAATGAGTATAAAAGCAACATTTGCTTCATTCTTTTAACATAACCGTGAGAGTGAATGGAGAGTGAACGTGAGAGTGGAAAAAGAAGAAAAAGAAGAGAAGAAAGAGTGAAGTTTCGGCCAAGGAGAGTAGGAGGAGAGTGCAAGTGATTTGTGATGGGTTTTGGAGCATGATTTGAAGAGAGCTTGATCAAGACTAAGTATTCGTCAAATACTCAAAAGATTGGAGGAAAAAGTGGTAAGTTTCCTATCTTAAATTTCTAATTTTTATGGGTTTTATTGAGTGAGATGGAGGTGTTTAAGATCAATGGTGTTTGGTATTATTTTAATGTCTCTTCATATAATTGGTTGAATATGTTTCATGTAATGGAATCCTATCTTAGGTTAGTTTGAACCAGTCACAATGTTTTGGCAATAACTAAGCCTACAAACCTCCAAATTGGGTGATTCTAATTGAAGATGAAACCTAAGACATATTAATAAAAATATCTAGAAGAGACCTTGTCCCAATTCTAGCTAATTGATATTGAAATTTGAGGTTGAATATGGTAACCTAATACTTGGTATTTGGTACATTTTTCATGATTTGGAAATTGAAATGGAATTAATTGTGATAATATGGAAACTAGAGACATAGGGGAAAATTTCTAGAAGTCCTTAAAACCTATTTTGAATGTTTGCTATGTGAAAAATTAAGGAACAAGTGGAGGTATGGATTCTAGACATGAGTCATAACCGTGACTCATTATGCATGATTGTGATATGGTAAATTAAATTGGGTGAGATTGTGTTTTGAAGAAATTGGTAAGTTAGAAAGGGTAAAATGTGGTATTTAAGTGACTTTTGAAGTTATATTTGGAAACGGAGAATAATAGGTTAGGTTACAGAAGTAAGCAAAAATACAATTAACGTACATGTTACGTACTAATCTTGAATTCGGTTAAACCGAATTTATAGTTTTAATGCCTTATTTCCTAATTTGGAAATAAATGCCTAAGTGAAATGTGCTTTGTGTAGGTAAAGGAGAGGCACCAAAAGCATGAGTGTGTTTGGCGATAAGTTCTCAAAACTATGAGTGTATTTTAATTATTTTATATGTCTAAAGTCTTTGCTAAAGAATTGATAACGTATTAATGTTCTTTAAATTGATTTTATGTAAATGGTATCTATTTATGGAGAGTGGCAAGTTGTGAGTTTATAAATTGAGTTTATGCATATGGGTTTCATTTGATCATGAAATGAATATTTATGCTGAGTTTTATGCAAATGATATTTTAAAAGTGAATATTCCTAGCATAAATGTATCCTTTGGCAATATATAAGTTTTAATTTGAAAGTTGAATTTTATATGATTGGAAGTTACATTGAAATAATTCAATTATGAATCCTCCCATACTTGATTTAGAAAATAAGATGAGTCGTAAATGTAAAAGTTGCTTTTTCCTATGATATACTGCTAGGCTTTATACATGTTATTATACCGGTATATCTATAGTGGTAAACCTATTACAGGTAAGCGATGTTGAACCAGCTCTATAAGTGGTGGTTAACCAGTCATAGGTAAGCGATGTAGAACCAGCTTCGTGACTTGTTACGAGTAAGCGATGCAGAACCAGCTCTGTAACTAATAATTTATAGTAGCTAACCTGTTACAGGTAAGCATGCAGAACCAGTTCCTTGACTTTAGGCCTAGTGTATCATATGGTAAAGAAACTGGTGGTGGGCTATGTTTGAGCAAGAATAGTCATGTAATAATAATGTCGCCACTATTTATTTTTAAAAGTAATTTGAGAGGTACCGTATGGTACCAATTCTAGTGTTTGGCTTATTTTTGGTATAAAAGTTTTCAGAAAACTTATTGTCACCACTGTTTATTGTTTAAGGAAAAAGGAAAAAGGAAAATGGAAACTTTTATGTTATGCTATTACCAGATTTGATGATGCACAAATAAATTATTATGGAAATGTTTTACCATGAGCTTTATGATTGTATGGAATATTGCAGTTATATTGTTATAAAAAGTTCAATTTTCTTGTAAACTGATTACACTCACTGAGTTCGTTTAGCTCACCCTTATTTTTATGTTTTCAAACAAACCACCCCAAATATACGTACAGGTGTTGCATTAATTGGGACGTCACCACAGGATTAGTTCTAACATCGAGTGTTGCTGTGCTATTTTTTGTTTTACACGTGATATGTTTTAAATTATTTTGGAAAGGGTTCAAAAGTGCAATTTTGTGAATATTATTGGAATTGTAAATATCTTTTTCTTAATGAACTATAAGGCCTTTGATCCTCAATGATGTTTTTTAAAGTGTTGAGATTTGTATGTTTGTGATTGCTTGTGATGTGGACCTGAGGTCCCATTCTAGAAGTTGAGATGGTATATGAAATATTAGAAGTGTTTGAAAATGTGTTATGCTGGTATTTTCTTGAAATTTTTGGGAAGGCCAAAACACAATTGTTGTGCTGTTGAAATTTTTAATAAAATGATTAAAAAAAGAAAGGCTTTCCCACTATTTTTTGTGCTTTTAAAGGATAAAAAGTTTTTAACAGATGATTGGCTTGGCTTTACAGGAACCCTTCGATTGAGTTAGATATCGATTGGAGGGCTACTGTAGGGTCACCAGAAGGGCTTCACTCGGGTTCCTGAATAGGAACTTCGAGATGGGCCCTTTCAATAAGTCTTCAAGATTCCATAGTTATTACCAAGAAGTGTTAGCTTAGGTATCAAACACTTTGTGAAAATCCACTTTTAATACACAACTCTTAATCTCCTTTTTTGCTATTTTAACTTTTAAATAGCTAATAAATTATAAGCATATTATGTCCAATTCTTCTCCTTTTGGAAAAGTTCCTTTGATTATGTTTTATTATTTCCTTAAAGATTTACTATAGCTTTAAAGTATGGATTTTTAATAGTATCTCATAGATTACATTACAAAATGAAATAGGCCTAAAATTATACACGGTTGTAGGATTTGGAATCTTGAGAATTAAAGAAATGAAAGTTTCGTTCAACTATTTCATTGTGATTCCTTTGTTGAATAATTCTAAGATTGCATATACAACTACATTTCTCTTTTGTTTCCAAGTCTTTTGAAAGAATCTTACATTGAAACAATTTGGCTTAGAAGTTTTATCAAAGCATAGACTAAAAAGAGTTCATTTTACTTTAACATCTGAAATTGATTTAGTTAGCAAGGCAAATTTTTAGTATAATATTCGTGCATGTCCTGCATAGAGATGATAAGATTGTAAGCAATATCTATTGTTCCCTTAAAGAAATAGTAAGTAAGATCCTTAACCTTCTAGAGGTCTATTAATGTTTTTCCTTTAGCATTTATTAGAGAAATTATGGTTTTTAAATGCCTTTTAGTTGTTGAGATATTTTGTACTTTTGTCCTCTCCTTGAGCCATTTATTTTTAGATTTTTTCCTTATAAAGGACTAGTGTATCTCTATATAATTAACTAAAGCTTGTTTTTTTAGTATCTTGAGGCTTTCGTTCCTGATATTAAAGTGTAGTCGTTCTTGGATTAAGTTAAGTTTAACATGTACAACCTTTTAGCTATTTTTGTCTCATTGCATTTGATGTTTTTGAGGGTCTCAAGTTTATCCTTATTTCCTTCAAATTTTTATATGCATATGAAAGCCCCATGTCCCTCAACTTTGGTATTAAGGCCTCTAATGATTGTTTCATTAAAACCTAGAACTTCAAGTAAATAATTTCGATTTTAAAAGAGGATTTCTTGATATTTTGGAGATTAGATAGTTATACCTCAATCAGTAAATGATCTAAGAGTAAAGGGTTGTTGAAATGTGCCCAATTATTTATTGGACAAGTTAACTAGTAATGTCATAATGACTATCCAAATTCATTTTAAGGAATTGATTTTATTTATATTTGTTGACCTAGGTGTAGTAGTGCTTGTGTACCTAAGATTTATTAATCTAGTAAATTTGATGTATCTTAGGAAATCTTCATTGTAAGGGTTCAACTTGGACTTGTAGCCCTCAAATTCTAGAGCCAATAATGCGTAATTGAAATCCCTAACAAAATTAAGGGAATTAAGCTAACATTCAAGTTAACATTCACATCTCTCTATAACATATTCCTTTGAAATTCCAAATTGGTTGTATTTTATATTATAATCACAAAGGCAATAATAGTAACTGGAAATGCATTAGTGATAAGTTCAAATTAGATTATTTTTTAGTGTAATTTGAATAGCATTTTATTTATATTTATAGGTGGTTTGTAAAGGATTTGGTAATCAATTTAGCTTATATTTTATTTTCAAGTCTTTTTTTAGCTCTGTAATAAAGAAGGAACAAATATGGGTAAATTTGAATCAAATAATAGTAGGTAAATTTGAATCTAATTATAAGAGTTATATGGGATTTTAGATACATGACCACATAAATCTTTTAACTTAGAGTCAAATTTAATAGTGAAATTCAACAAACAAGTTAAATCATTTTTGAATGTTTTGATTAGAAAGAGGTTTCAATCAATCCACTTAAGGATATTAATTTATCAATTGATTACTTTATTCTTGTAATTGATTTGATTTTTTATTTTTAGGTTTAGTTAATCACTTCTTTTAAGTCAACCATTCACTATTTATTTTAGATAATATAAAGATAGTTATTACTAGTACTCGTAGTCCTCATAAAAATGATACTTGTATTTATTATAATATACTATACTATGAGAATGACAAATGCACCTTTCTAATTAATCTTTGTTATGGTTCAAAGCATATACGTCAACTAACTTATTAGTTTAGTAAGCTTGATGCAATAGATTTTATTATGGTTAAAAGCAATAAATATTATACCATTGTAATAGATAGAATGATTGATAATTGTGCTCAAACTCTCATTTAAAGAACATAATCCATCTATGAATATTTTATTATTTATTTTGATCTCCAAAAGAACAAAAAAAAGCCTTTTTAAAGCTTAAGTAGTCGTGGATTCCTTCTTTTATTTGCCTTTATATTTTCACCTTATAGTGCTTACAAACTCCTTATGAGGTGTTTTTACTTTTACATTAACCTGTTTGGGAGTAAGGGATGAATTATTATCAATATCCCTTATCGAGATAACAGTTTTAAAGACAATAAGCTTCTTCAGTATATGTGAGATTTTTTTTGAAAGATAAGTTATTTTCATTAAAGAATAAATTTTGTACAATAAAAGACTAATACATCTAAACCAAGGAGTTCCATAATAATATCACTATAATTATGTGCTCAAAACAGGAAATAAGATACTAGATTAGTGATCTTACAAATGCCATATTTCCCTCAATTCTAAAGTAAAATTTCTTTTTAGATCTCTAGTTATTAGAGCAAATCTGATGTGAAGGATAATCTTATGATAAATTCTATCGTTATTAATCATTTCAACTCTAAATAATCTTTTGCTACTCCCCTTCCAAATGATCACAACCCTAAAACTCAATTTGAATAGCTTTAAGTCACCCTTAGTCTATAGTTTGAGCTTAGTTACCCATATAACTATCTCTTACCATTTTTTTAAGTTACATCAGAATCTAAGGTGAAAAGAGATTATACCCTAAAGTTATGAAGAGCATTCATAATAGCAAAATAGATGATTGATATTTTTCCAGTTATATGAGCAAAGCTCATACTATAAGCTAGGAACATTAAATTTAATTGGATCTTTAGTAGGTAGTCAAACCCTATGAATTAGTGAGCAAGACTCAAACTCAAGTCCCATACCAAACTAGACTATTATACTTTTATCAAATTAGAGGTTCCTTATACAAGGTTTTATAGGTCCTTATTATGAATTTCATTTGTCTGTCAAAGAGTCCCCAACTGTAATAAAATGAAAAGACCATTGGTTATCTTTGATTAACCCTTAAACCTTAGTCTTAGGATGAATTAGTGTCCTCAAGGAATAAAATTCCCTTAGATTGTATAACATACCAAGGATATGCCAATGATCAAACCAAAGATAGGTTCCTTTTCCATCATTGATTTTATACTTCACTAGTTGTTACATCTAATCTCTAGTGCTTACTTGTCTAGTTTTTATATCAATGTTAATAATTCATAGATTCTCTTCTTTAAGTGACATAAGTGTATCCATCCATAAATTTTCTTTATTGTTAGAAAATTTCCATAGTCTTTTTTTTGATAATGCTTTGTTCATGATTTTGACGGAAGTTATTCCTAGTTCCCCTTAATGTTTAGGGGTACAGATCGAAGACCACTTTACACTTAGTATCTTCCTACTGCTACTTGATCTACCCTATAGGAAATCCCTTAGCAACTTATCTATGAACTTTAAAATCCCTTTTGGGAATGCAATATGGGAGCACCAATATATGCATAAATTACAAAGAATAAAGGTAAATGTAGTCTTCCCCTATCGATAAGGAATCTGTTACATTGGTTATTTGGTGTTTGCTTAATAGATTATAGATTTACTCCATAAAACTTATTGATTAATGCTATGAAATGCTTAAGATACTCATTTTGGTTCATATTTGGTTTTAGGAACAAGTTGGAAGCATAAGAGCTAAAATGAGATAAAAGCACATTCCTTGAGCCATGCTCTTGATGTTCAAAGTCATTTGTCTTTGTGGAACAAGAAGGAGATGGATTAGGGTGAAGATTCGACATGAATTGCAATATACATAGCTGTGTATACACTTACACGGTAGTGTATAAATTTGAATGAGGCAAAATTTGAATATTTCAGCATGACACATAAGATACACGACTGTGTATCTACTTGCACGTCCATATATAATCAGAAAATGGGTATTTTGTGATATAAGAATTGTGTGTCTTCCCAAAACCCTAATTTTAACTATAAATAAACATTTGAGTAGCCAAAAGAGGGATGAAACCATTTTGGAACACGAGAAGGGGCAAAACACGCACCTCTTTGAGATCCATAGAGACCTAACTTCCTTTCTTCCAGTTTGAAGGGAAAATTAAAGCTGAAGATCATAATTAAGCATCTCTTTATTGTGTATTGTTGACTTTCTCTCTATAGAGATTGTTTATGCTATTTTTTACTTATAGTTTTTTGTATTTATGTAAGAATGATTTGAATGCTTTCATTAGATTGTTTCTATATAAACCAATTACAAAATCTCTAATAAAATACATAAATAGTTGTATCTTTGATTCATTTGTGGTAGCTAATGTGTTCAATCATTAGGAATATCATAATATAGGTTAAATGGCCCGATATTTTGTGGTTAATTCTTAGAATAATTTGTTTTCCTAGTTTACAATACGACTGTCCTATTAAATCTAGAGAGTTTATTCTAGGTTATTTGATAGCTAGGTTTAGCCAAAGAGCATATTTTGATTAAAAAAACCTAAAGGAAAATTGGGGTTATCAAAGCTTATTATTAACCTAAGATGAATAGTTTCTAAGAGAGGTTTGAGAGTAACAAGTTGATGAAACATGTTTATTTATGTATAGGTTGAGATTAAGACAAGAACCAGATTCTAAACTCAATTATCAATTTTCTCACTTTTATATTGT
>JANITX010000002.1:43515668-43530703 GCA_027564395.1 Erythroxylum ulei
AATAATAAATAAAATATAATAATATTGATAATAATAATAATAATATTATTATTATTAATCATAATAATCAATACAAAATTAATCAAAATAATAAAAATTTTCTGTATAATAATAATAATTAATCAAAATATTAGATACTATTTAATTTGTTATTTAATTTCAATTTTTTAAAATATTAGATACTATTTAATTTGTTATTCTAACTAAATAATAATAAATGCTAATTTTCAAAAACATGATATCAAAAAATATCAAAACCATAGAGATTCCATTAACTATTTTTTTCTCTTAGTTTTGATGCTGGCATTAGTTGGGTGTTGGATAAAAGTCCGGGGATGGGAACGAAAGTTTTTATCCTTCTTTTTTTAGAGGAACAAAAACTTTTGTCCCTATCATCCGGAGGCGGAGGAGAAAAAATTTGGAGACAGCAACTAAACATTGGAGAAAGACAGGATATTTTTATTTTGTCTTTTGTCCCCACTAACGAAGACAACAACCAAACATTGCGTTAAATCCGATATTGTCCGTCTATTTTCTGTCCATGTTTTCATCAAGGGAAAAGGTCTTTTGTCAGAAAAACATCTAATAAGAGTGCTACTCAATTTACTTGCTCCAAATTGAAGTACTTTCAGAGGAAGTGAGACCGTTTGAGGATCACCATCTGTTGTTAGGACAATGTATTTAAGCTTAGTGTGAGGGGAAGCTTCTCCAACCACCTGAGGACAAGTCCTTCTCTTGATAATAGTTTCAAAGTCCTAATTGTTCTTTGAGGGTTCAGATGGAAGGAGCTCAGGTGACATAAGCTTGAGGTTGTTGTCAGATTAAGGAGTGGCTTAAGGATAGAGGAATGAGGTAATGCTTATGTAGGTGAAGTATAGACGAATAAGGAAGGTTGTTGATGGTAGCAAGAGAGGAAGAGGAGGTAGGGGATAGGGCCAAGCTGAAGGCTAGCTGGGAGAAATACCTTAATATGTAATTGAAACTATAAAACATGTGGCTAAATAGTTTTGTTGCTAAAAACAGGGAGGAAGGATCGCATGATACCTAGTTAATATTATGAGTAAATTTTCTATTCAACCTTTTCATGACTTATATTTACATAAAGGTTTTAATTTCTTCAAGAAATAGAAGTAACAATTTAGTTGAAATCTAAATTTATCTATATAAATGTCACTTTATTCATGTTTATCATATGAATAGCGTTACATAAATTAAAAAGATGTTGTCAGTAAATTCATTCAAGTGCAGGTGAAATGCATAAGGCTTAGATATAAATATATCAAAACCTTCCAACGCCCGACAACCTTCTTGGCTTTAGTTTCGAAGTTGTTATCAATCTCTGCTTTTTTTCCCTCCCCTTTATTCCTATTAAACTAAACGGGATATTGTTGGTTTTTAATCTTAAACTTAAAGGGATATGATTGTCTTTTAACCAAGTGAGCTTTCAGGACGTAAGAGTAGTTGCGCTCCGACAGGCAAAGTTGAAGTTGGTGATGTCAGAGAGAGAATCGAAGGAGAAGAAATATGGGAAGATAGAGAGAGAAAATGAACTTAGATCATAGCAAGAAGAAAAGGCATGTAGAGAGTGGAATAATATAAAAAACAGCGAAAGTGGAAGGAAAGCGATAGAAAGCAACAGAAAGTGGGAAAAGAACAAAGAGTGTGGAGTAGCTGAAACTGTGACACAGTTGAGACCACCACCACCAACACCATTCAGCACCAGCCACGCCACCTTCCCATGCGATGCGACGCCTTTTTTCTGCACTACTGGTTAATCCTCGATTGTTCAGTTCACTGTCTGTCATCTTATATCTTGTTCTTAGTTCTGTTCTTTGTTTTGATTATCTACTGGGAGTTTAGGCAAGAGTTGTTCTTATCTGGTACTTTTCCGCGTTAGTTTCCATATATGGAGTTTTGATTAAAACAATGAAGTGGATTTTCTATGCCCATGTTTCCTTTGTCTCTCGGGTTGTGAAACATGGGAGCAGGGACTGAACCTAATCCAAACAAGTTTATGTCTTTCAGTACGATCTCTCCGTTTCATTTCTGCTGCTAATCCATTTTGTTGAAGTAAAGACCTTACCTTAGCGGGCATATTCCTCTATCTCAACATATCCGTTCGCATCCTATATTTGCCTGGCTCTCATAAGGGCCAGTGATCTCTATTTTTCTCTTAGTTTCTATAGTTACTCCAAATGTTATTTATTGAGAAGGAATTGTGTGAATATATTGGAAGATTTGGTTGGCATACTGTGTTTTTTATTTCACATTTGGTATTTTATTTGTTCATTTATTATATCTAAGATAGGAGGGAGAGAACAAGGATTTGTTTTCTGGATATAGAGACCAGCTGAGCATATTAGCTTGGTAACGACATCAGTGGTTTTGAGCTATTTGTAAAAATTTTGAGCAGTCAGAAAGGGACACTTCAAGTCTCTTCTCTGTATAATCTGAAACGCCTCCCTCTCAAGAGCTTGCATGCGGCCAAAAGACCAGTTCATATATATCTTGACCGACCCAATCATAATCCCAGAATATAAGAGAAGAGAAGGTATCTTGCAGAGTTGAGTAAAAAAGGAGACAGAAAGAGAGATATAGAGAAAAGGGGGATGCAGCAGCAGGTTAGAGGAGTGGGTGATGAGATGAATCAAGTCCCTGATCAAAGTGTGAAACCGATGCAAGGAGATAATCAACAGCAACCACAACAACATCAAAACCCACCACAGAAATGTCCTCGATGCGATTCTCTCAATACAAAGTTCTGTTATTACAACAACTACAATCTCTCCCAGCCTCGGTACTTTTGCAAGACTTGCCGGAGGTACTGGACTCAAGGTGGCACCCTAAGAAACGTCCCCGTAGGAGGAGGTTGCCGGAAAGGCAAGCGCAGCAAAACTTCTTCTACTACGTCTTCTTCTTCATCATCAAGTGAGAATTCAAGGTCTCAGTCGCAACAGCCGCCACAAGTGCGGCAGAATCTGGTGACCTCACATAATATCGTCTCAAGTACCGCTAATACAGTTAATACAGTTTGTGCCCCGCTGGGTGGTAAGGACTTTAGGAACTTAGTTTCCCCTTCTGGGATTGCTTCAATGGGACTGAACTATCCAAGCGGTGGTTACTTGGCTTCTTTGGCGGCGATTCAGTCTTTTAACAACCAACAACCGCCGTTGCTTAGTCATCACCAACCTGTAAACCATTCCATCAATCCTAGCGTTGATTTGGTTGGTTCTTCAAATCTGAGGCAGGTTCATGGTCTCAATGCAGGTCCTTCCTATGGATCGTCACAATATCCCAAAATACAACAGCAAAGACAGTTCTTTCAAGGAGGTAATACGGAAGCAAAGAGTAAAGAGCATCGGTTTTTTGCTGGCGAAGAGGGGATTATTAGACCTGCAAGTTCTTCTCAGCATCAGAATTGGCACCAGGGCGGTTATATAGGCAGCTCTAGCCCTACTGACACTGCTTTGTGGAGTATCAACACCACCGCCACAACCACAACCACCACCCCAGGCAACATTGGCAACAGCAACAATACCACCGGGGGCTCATCTTCTTTGAGACCAAATCATCACTGGCATGATCTGCCTGGATATGGTCATGATCCATGAATTTAACTTCAGCCTTCAGTGTAGCTACAATATCAAAGCTCCGAACAGCAGACAGCTTGCGTACCAGAAAAACACCATGCATTCTTTTTGTATCACTTCTTCCTTTGCATCATAGGAGAAAACTATCTTTACTTTTGGGGGTGTTGGGTATAATGTTTTTCTTCATAAACATATGTCGAATTGAACACTACAGGTGGCAATGTCCCGTTTTGTGCCTTTTACCTTGTAGATAATTGCTGGAATATTGAGTTAGGTTGCACTGAAGTTCTGATCAAAGATAAAATGCTTGTTTGAGCTTTTGTTTATAAGGATGCGAAATCTTATTGGAAATCGGTCACTACTAATAGCTTTGATATTTAATTGGTTAGGGTTTCTTTTAGCTTAGGAATAGTGCAAGGCTATCTAAAAAGGAGAAGGAAGAACGAATTTAAAAGAGTGAATGAGCTGAGATGGTGGAAGGAAAATGTCCTCGTATTAAAGTTTAGTTCTGTGTGCACGTGGGTGACTGACGACGCAGAGATGCCTTAAAACTTCCCCTTTGGCAGTTTAAAAATGCATTTGATTTCACTTTACAACTTGTATTACTTTGTCGTAGCCCTGAGCTATCTTTCTCTTTCAATTCATGTGGAAGCCATGTTCATCATAATTTGAAAATTTGACACGAGGTGGGGGTTATACGATACTTTTTGTTATTGAATTGCTGATTAAATGTCAAAGCTTTTGCCACGAAACAAGATTCAACTTGAGGAGCGCATCAAATCCAATTAGTAAGTTCACATTTTGAGTCATATATTTTTGCCACGAAACAAGATTCAACTTGAGGAGCGCATCAAATCCAATTATGGAAGTAAGTTCACATTTTGAGTCATGCATTTTTGCCACGAAACAAGATTCAACTTGAGGAGCGCATCAAATCCAATTATGGAAGTGAGTTCACAGTTTGAGTCATACTTCCGAGATCCCTTTTTTTTTTTTCTTTTATCAAGGGTCTTTAAATTAAATCCTTCTGTTTGCAACTAAGTAAAGTACCACCACTTAAAAAGTTATTTTCCAAGGGGTGCAATTTTATTGTGGGTTAATAAAAAAAATGTTGCACTTTGCTCAAAGTCCAAATATTAAAAAGTGACAATTAAATATTTAAATTTTTTGTTTTTTTCTAATACTAGCTCAATGTTAGTTTCTGTATTAAGTTGGTCGACGTGCCTTGTTATATGTTCCAAAAACTCTCAATATTTGTATATGTCAGACTTAATTAAACTAATTAATTAAGTTTAACTAAATTACGTCGTATATGGCTTTGCAAGTGTAATTATGTAATTATGTAAGATTCTTTACAAGTGTGTCCAAGGACATTATTCCTAAAGAATTTTGTTCCTCTATATGGCTTAAGACACTTATGATTTCTTCCATATTATCTAATTGCTTTTTTTGTCGTGTAGCCTTTATTTCCAAGTTTTCTGTCTCCTTCTACAAGCTAATAGCTATCTCCCTCTCCTTTTTCAAATCCATATCAATATGTTGGATATCAAGTTCAGCCAAATCCATAATCAATTTCTGTTATACTGTAGCTTATGCATTGAGACATCACTCTCCCTTGCTTTCTCTTCCAAATTTAGATTCTCTAAATTCGCCAGCACTCTTATCTGTTGTCCACGCATATCAAGTACCTTTTGTACAACTTCAAAACCCTCCTCTTCCATTTTTTTCAGCAACTCCTCCACTGTCACATATTGGTACTGCTCCTTGTTCCTTCCCTTCGTCCATAGCCTCTTCTTTGCTTTATCCATAGTTCGAGTCTATATCTTCTTCTCATCTTCCAATTGAGGTAATTTATTCAATGCTTCTTTTAAATCTTGGAACCCTAAACCCATATTCTTTGATTTAGGGATTTCAATCCCAAAACGACATATATTTGTTATGTTTAACCAGTTAGTTTAAATAAACGACAGAGTTTTGTTAAACTTAATTAGTTTGTTTAATTAGATCTAACGTGTATAAGTGTTTAGGGTAAACTTAATGGAGTCACTAACGTCAGGCTAGAATTGAAAAAAATTAAAGTTTGAGTACCTAATTACCACTTTTTAAAGTTCGGGCTCTAATTATAAAATTGAATAATGTTTGAGCTTTTTTTTGTAATTAAGCCTTTTATTGTTGTTAAAGATTGTTACTAAAGATGGAAGTCCGGTGAGCTACTTCATGTCACCGTGAAGAATATTGAAATTATTTCACTTGCTTATAGTTAGCCTATACATATGAAATGCCCCTCAAACCCTTACAGGCTTTAGTTATCTCAAATTACTAACTCTTTTTTCCTACAAAATAATTTACGATTTTTTCTTTAAATTTATTTTTAGTAATTTGTTTTAATGAAGTAACTAACATAAGGTTGTGTATGAATTAGTTACTCTTCTATTAAGAGGACACCTTTTAGTTGTTATAATTAATTTTGAAGATATTAAAAAGAATATTAAATTGATTACAAAAAAGTTTATTATTTCAAGTCTAGTTCAAAGAAATGATGATATATTTAACGATGCTCAATCATATATTAGAACTTCAATTATTTTTTTTATCACCATTCATCATACTTATTCAAACTCCCTAGTCAAATGTTATTGTTAAGAAATTTTACTAGCCATTGATTAGATGTGAATGATTGGAACATTTGATTGTTAAGAATATTGTGAATATGTTGTTTTAGTTTCGATATTCTCTATTATTATTAATTTATTAATATAATGTGTTTCTTTAAGTCAAGTTGCAAGCAAAAAACTTTATGATTAAAGTTTTTTTCCCCACTTGCCCTTAGTTTTTTTTACCTCTTCATCCTTTCTTCTAATCCTCTAATTCCTAAAGATACCCTCTCTCGTCTTCCTATCTAGCTCATGCCTCTATTGTCAATACCTTGTCTATTCTTGCTTTATATATTCAAACCCCCACCTGTTTTGATCTTATGCCGCCTAAAATAATAATAAAAGATAGAGTAGATATTGGCTCATTGAACAATAATAAATCACAGTGCCAAATTGTTGGGGACTCTATCCTTAGCTTGGAAATGCTATAATATCCACCAGAAAAGTAGGAAGACTCTCTCATTATTGCTCCTCAAATAGAAATCCTAATGGAAGGTGTTGCTAAATGGAATTAAACTCTAGTTAGGTTATTCTTGACGAAAAAACCTCTTTATCTAGTTATAAAAGCATGGTCCCCAAATCATTTAAAGAAATTTTAAATTGGAAGAGATTTTAATGAATAAAAACAATGTTTTCTTCTTCAAGTTATAACTGTTGCTTTATCTTAAAAGGCATTGGAGTTAAGACCTAGGCATTTGAATAATATTCCAATCTTTATTCGACTTTAGAGACTTGGATTACAATATAAAAATCAATCCCCTAAGTAGATTCCAATATGGATGAATATTCATAGTGTTCCTTTGGAGTATTAGACTAATAAAAGATTAAGCCATTTAGCTAGCTTTGTGGCAAAGTCAATCTACCTTGATGAAGCAATAGTGGGCACCAAGAGGATCAACTATGTAAAGATCTATGTTTAAATATATATCCACTAAGATTATCCTAAAATTAAACTAATATTGAGGGAGTTAGGAATTTAGTATAATGAAGGAAATCCTCCTCTCTTCTCCTCTTTAAAAGTACCTTGTTAGGTAGGAGTATTATCAAACTCTGACGAACTACACAACAATTCTTTCACTTATGTGACTTAAGGAACTTCAATTGGGTTTATTCATAATGAATATTCTAATATGAAAGAAGTTTTGAATCCTTTATAAAATGCAGATTCCAATTTAGCTTCCCCCTTGGTACATATGGTTACAACTGGTAACAAAATGGACTCTTCAAATTTTGAAGTTAAGCATAACCTTCTCTCCTCATAAGCTACATTATATTCAGATACTGATGCAAGTGATAGCTTTATCCATACTTCAAGAAGGTGATCAAACAAAAAAAAGGGAATCCTTCCCTTGCCTTCTAAACGACATTAGTACCTTGGAATGTGAGGGGTCTAAATTTCCCCTCTAAACCATTAGCTTTTAAGTATTTATGGTCTCTTAATAAACCTTATTTGGTTGGCTTTTTGGAAGCTAGGATAAAGGAAAATAAGGGTAAACACGAACACTTTTTTACAAGCTAGTGACATACTATCACAAATCATTAGTGTCAATATATGGGAGGATCATTGTCATTTATGAAACTAAAAAGATTGAGATTTTTCACTCAATAATGACTTATTAGCTAATCCATGTAATGTTGAGATAGAAAAAAGACCTAATTATTGTTCAAATAACCTTTGTATACGCATAGAACCTTACTTTTGAAAAGTCGAATCTTTAGAATAAACTCAAAGAGATTGTTATCTCCATAAAATCCTCTTGGATCATAGTAAGGGATTTCATTGTGTGATTCATCCTTATAAAGCTAATGACAACTTATGCACAAGAGATCACACTAATGAACTTAGAGAGTGTGTTGCGAATGATGAAGTTATAGAATTGATGATGGAAGGGCAATTTTATACTTAGTGCTATAATTAAGTAGGGAGGTAATTACATAGGAAGAAATTAGATATAACAATGGTTAATGATCTTTAGTTTCAAACTTTTCTCGAAAGAAGCGCAATATTTGGTAATCCTTTATTTTCATATCATTCCCCAATTTTGGTGCAATTTGCAAATTCCTTTATCAAAAGAAGATCTCTTTTCTACTTTAACAACTTTTTAGTAGATTTGAATGGCTTTAAGGAGGCAATTCAAAAAGAGCTCAATAAATCTATTTAAGGAAATAAAATATTCATTTGCTTTCAAGAAGATTTAAAAGGTGAAAGAAGAGCTTAAAATTCTCAACTCAAAGAATGTTGATAACTCTTAAAAGCTAGTCACTAATGTTATGAACAAGCTGAACAAAGTCCAAACTCAACCTTATTTGAACCCTTCTTACTAAGCTATTCAAGTAGAAGAGAAGTTAGCTCTTCAAAATCACTCTTAGGCTCTCAAAATTAATCAAGCTCTTATGATGTAAAGATTGAGGATCTTTTGGTTAAATGATGGTGATAAAATACCAAGTTTTTCACAAAGCTGTTCTCTCAAGATCCAATATGAATAGGATATTTACTCTAAAGAATGAGCTTAATTCTATTGTTTCTTCTCAGCCTGATCTTCTTCAGGAGGCCTTCTTTTACTTTCCTAAATCCTTAGGTACCACCAACTCAAGTTACTTATCTTATTGAACTTATTAAGTATATCATTCAAGGTCATATTACCATACAAAAAATTAAGTTGCTTTGTAGGCCTTTCAATGAATATGATATGGAAAGAGCTTTATTCTCTTTACTCCCCAATAAGGTTCTTAGATTAAATGGTACAAATGACTTAAAAAAAAAAAGATTAGGCCTTTTACAAATACCTTGCTAACATAAGTTATTTTAGAGTTGTTTAGCAAAGGGAAAATGTTAAAAGAACTAAATAGAACTTTTAAAAGCCTCATCCACAGATTTTAAACTCATGATTCTTTGAGGCATTAAAAACCTAATGCCTACTATAATACAATTTATAAAATTACCCCCCACTCATTGCTAGAAGATTGAAATCCGTTTTGGCTTCATATATTAACGTAAATCAGGGAGCTTTTATTAGAGGAAAATTAAATAGGGATAATATATTGATCACTCAAAAGCTCTTTAAGAATGATAACAGAAAGAATATAAGAGGAAATTATGCTTTTAAGACCAACTTTTATAAAGCCTTCGACTCCCTCCATTGGAATTTCATCTTAAACACATTTAAAGCTTATGGATTCCCATCAATCTTTATTAGATGTGATTAATAATGTGTGACAATAACCTCTTACGATGTTTTAGTCAATGGATAGTTATCAAAACTTATAAAAGGATCAAGGGGAATAAGATAAGGTGACCCTCTATGCCCTTACTTGTTCACCTTAAATATGGAGGCTTATACCAAGTTAATCAAAATGATTGCATTATAGCATAAATCTTTCAAAATATGGGAAGATGAAGATGGTTAGCATCTCTTTTTCTAATGATTTAATTATATTTTCCAAAGCCAATGCCACCTTCTTAAGTGCTTTGATATTTAGATTGAACATTTTTATAATCATGTCTGGTCTCTTCATCAATAAGGATAAAATTGTATGACACCATCTACTTTTAAGTATCCTTATCTCTGTTGACAAACTAACCTTTAAGTACTTCCAACCTCTAATTGAGAGGATGAATAGAAGGAGTCATAAATAGTGCAATAAAAATCTGTCATTATCTAGTAGATCCTAACTCATTAATTCAATGTTGAAAAACATACAAGTATATTGGTCCTCTCACTTAAAGTTTCCAAGCAATTTGATCAAAACCATTGATAGCATGCTGAGAAGATTCCTCTAGTTTAATGATTCAAATAAAGCCTTAATGACTAAAGTTAGTTGGAATGATGTTTGCCTATCAAAGGATTAATGTCCCTTAAATTAAATCTATGAGAATTACTAATAAAGCTTTAACGATCAAAAGGATCTGGAGACTCTTACAATATAAAGAAGCTTTTTGGGTAAAGTCGGTCCATACTTACTACTTAAAGGATGGTAATTTTGGAACTATCAACTAATAACTAATACCTTGAGAACTATGATTCAACTATTTAGGCTATAGGAAATGGGGAGATTGAACTTTCAGAGTTGCTTTGGAGATTACACTTCTACTTCATTTTGGCACTAGTGCCAATGTGGTCCTTTAACAAAAGTGGTAGAGATTACTACATTATTGAATGTTGTCACTTATGATGAGATTGTATTTGATGCAGAGAGGGATAGAGAAAATGTGTAGCCTTTCATGCCTCACTTCCGCTTAATTAACCAATTGATGAACTTTTTCTTAGTTCTAGATAAGGAGGATACCATTTGTTATATGAAGACCAATTTAATTCAATTCAATTATCCACCTCTTCCTGCAAATCTTTCTGTACAAATAAAGTTCCTAAAGTTAAATGGAGAAAAATTGTTTGGTTTAAGCAATCATATCAATATGTTAATTTTATCATGGCTCACGATTGTAGGAAAACTATCCACCAGAGATAAATTCTCAAGATTTCTATTTATCCTAGGAATATGTGCTTTATCTAATCAAGAGTTGGAATCATTAAACCAACTCCTTTTCTAATCTGATTATTCCAACTACATCTGGAGAAGTATTCTTTATCTTTGTGAGAGGAGTTCTCCACTAGTAGGAAGGGTTGACATCAGAGATTGTAGTTGCTATAAGTTGCATGGTAGTAAGGAAGACTACTTAATCTTCAAAATTTCCATTAGCGATATAGTTTAGTGTATCTGGTATGAAAAGAAATCAAAGAATTTTCCTTAACCAACACTTCCAGAGGACTATATTTCTTAGTAACCTATTCAACAGGATCTAAATGTGACTAATATCTTATGATATTCGTAGAAGATGCAATACTCAGCTAATGATTAATTATAAGGTACCTTTTGTGAATCCTAGAAATGGAGAAATTAGAGATGCTCTTAATGGTTTAAGCTTGGTTCAAATGTAGCTCAAAGTTTTAGAAAGTTTTCACTTATTCTCCTTTTGTATTTTACTTCCTTAAGGAGTTGTTCATTTATCCTAGATTTTGCAAACTGTTTTCTTAGTTTGATGCTATTCTTTATTTTAAAAAACATGTTACTTTTTAAAAAAATTTATCATGAAAATATATATCATTTTATATTTTTTTGTAAATAGACTTTTTTAATTGATTTATTATCTTTCTCTCTTATCTTTTATTTCTGGTATTCAATATAGCTTATCATTCTTTACTAATGTAGCTATAATTTCTTTTAGTGAAGAGTGTTATAATTATAATATTTCAAAATCATCTTATCGACAATCATGTGTGCCATCCAATAACTATTGATTCACACGTAATGTTATACCATAAATTAATCAAATTAATTATATCTTTTTACAAGTAAGTGATAATCATTACGCTTTTATCCCTAGTTATTTCAAGGGGCATTGCTAAAAATATTTTTAAATAGGCTTATTATATGATTGTATTGATTTATTATTAATTATATATATTAATATTAATCAAATAATGTTTATTATTGTGAAAAAGATTATAAGATACACCACATTTCTACAAATAGTATATAATGTATCGTGTAATTTACAAACTCAAATTTAATAAAAATAAGAATTTTATATCATGTCTATAAAATAAGCTTTTACTTTTAAACCATAAAAATCTCATATGTTCTTTTTTCTCTCCTTCTGATACACTCTTTTATTATTATTCCCTAAATAGCTCACCTAGTTAACCCTTCTAGATTTATGCCTATTTATCTTTTTATATATCCTCTCTTAACTATAACGGATATTTATGTAGTTTATTTGCTTAAAAATATTATTGAGTTATAGTGAAAATTTATATTAAATTTCAAAAGATAGAAAATGATAAAGGTCATCTAATTTAAGTGAAAACATGTGAGTTTCATATTTAAAAATACAATTTTATTATAACATCTTATTTTTTTACTTGAAACTATTTTAGGAACACCATTTTAATTTTAGACATTTAACTTATGAAATATATAATTTAATAGATATATGTTAATTCTAGTAGGAAATACTTTAATTTGAAAGTTGAGTGAATTTGTTTATCATCTATTTTATAATTTAAATCTTATTACGAAAGAAAGAAGAAGTGGGTAAAATAATAAATAAAATTTCACTTCTTCATGAATTTACATTGACTAAATGTTCTTAAACCATACACAATTCAATGAATTCAGACAACCAATTCCAACTTCTAAGTTTCAAGCCCAATGCAGATTCTATAAACCATTCACAATACACATATGACAACTAAAAACACAATATAATTACAAATTTGTAAATTAGAGCATAAAAAAAACAATGCAAAACACACAAAAATTAGAAAAATTGCAACCAAATTAATAAGTTAGTCGAGTTGGGTCACAAGTCAACCAAATGCAAATCTAGCTTTTGGACTCTAGTTTGGAACTATTTTTATGCTACGGAAGCAAGGACTAGTATTGGCTAACTAGATGCATTGGTTATATGGAGAGTAGCGGATGGCGAAGATGCGTGGAAAGGGCCAACGACGGTGGTGACGGGGGCATGGAGAGTTAAGAGCAGTGAGTGGTCGAGAGTATACTATCAAGGAACTAGAGAGGAAGTGGTGGGGAAGGAAGCAACAAGCGGTGGAGGAAGTGGTGGTAGCTAGCGAGGAAATGACAACAACTAAGGATGAGTGAGCAGAGGCAATAAATAAATGTACATGAGAGTGAGTATTGTGACTTGTGAGGTGACGACTGAAGTGAAGGAGAAAGAAAATAAATTTGGTTAGGCTTTAGTATTAGGATTTTTTGTTTCAGTTTGGTTCCTAACTTTTAGGAATTTAAATTTGCTATTTGAAATTTTTCAGTTTACTGACTGATACTACCCAATACTAATTGATATTCATAAACACACTAAAACAACAATGAAACTTGGCTACGAAAAATTTTATCACTAAATGTACCAAAATTGTTGTTAATAGTCATTAGCGACGACTTATATTCATCACCAAAAATGACGCCAAATCTTCATAGCAGAAAATTATAGGTGTTGTTTGTAACATCCCAAATTGTACCCTAGTTGAAATGTTTTATGTTCATGAAAGTACATATATGATAGGTTTAAAATTTGTGACAAGATTGAGAATTGCACATGACTTGAATTTTGGTTTAATGGATCGTACTTAGTGATTTGGAATTAAGTAATATCATTAGAAAATTGAAGTATTAAAATATACATTTGGACTAGGAAAATGTCAAGTGGCAAGATAAGTTGGTACAATTGGAATGAATAAGCCTATGAGTTAGTGACATTTGGCATAGCTGATGCATTGACAAATAGCATAGTTAAGAAATTGACAAGTGGCAGCAATAAGTGATAGAAAAAATGGTCTAATATATTGGTGACATTTGGCAGCCTCATAGAAGAACATATATGCTAGCTAGGGAGAGGACATGTGGCTTGTGTCTTTATATAACAAATGTCCCTAAAGCAAGATGAGTCATCTTACACATGGCATGTCTCAAACATTGGCTTTGTTTCTGTTGTTCACTTTTTGCTATAGTTCATCTCTCTTTTCTCATCTCACCACCGAAACCCTCTCTTTGCTCATAATTTCTGGATTTTTGCTTCAATTTGGATTATCATCACTTAGAAATCTTGTAAGTTACTGCATCAAGAATTAAGTCTTGCTATTTTCTGTGTTATTGTTTTGTTGGTGCTGAAATTTGCACCTTGGTCTAGGAGCTGTGTATGGTTGCATAGAAGACTAGTTGGCTTGCATCTTTGGAGTTTTTCTTTGAAGTTAAGAAGGTAAGGGAATTCTAAACTTGATAACATGTTGTGTTAGGAATTATGTGATGTTTGAAATGGATACAATATGTATTGAATTGATGATGAATTGAGGTCTGGAACATGATACTTATTGATAGCTTTTTCTTTGGATTTTTTATGCATGAAAGATTATGGATTCTGAGCTACCTTATGAATGATTTTTCAATTGGTTTGGACATGAATTTGATGAGTTATTGAAGCATCAATAAGGTAGAATTGAAGTGAAATTGATGGACTTTGGTGAAGGTGTGTAGAATGGAAGTGAAGAAGTCAAGTTTTGGAAACAAAATGAAGGTTGCGGGTTAGTGAACCTTAGGTTCACTCATCCTATGATCGTGGGATTTATAAGGCTTATTCTCACTGTTGTGGGAAGTACTTAGGAAGGATAAAAGGTTGGTTTTGGGCAATTATTAGACTATATCAGGTTAAGGTATTTTATAATGATGTAATTGGACTTAATTAAGGTGAAAATGAAAGTAGTTTTATGTGGAATAAGTTAATTAAAGGTTGAATAATATTTGGATTTTTAATTGGAATAATAATCTTAAGGAAGGTGTTATTAGATAATAAATTATCTAATTTTGGAATTGGGAACTTCTGTGAATGTTTGTGAATTGGGAACTTGTGTGACTACATATAATGTGTAATTACTTAATGTATTTATTGGTGCTTTATTACAAATGTTTATGTTCACAAGGCATGTTAAGTTTGATTAATGTGAATGATAATATCCTATGTGAGCAAAATGGAATAAGTCATACGATATGCTGAAATCCGAAATGTTTTGTTTTAAAACTGCCAAGTCCAAGTAGTGGGTAAATAGGCATGCCTAGAAAGGTTGTAACATCCCGCTTCCGTAGAACGGGTGCTAGTGTACATGCCTTTATGGCTGTCCTAGATTAATTTGTACCGGAAAACTGATTTGGCAACTGCACTGATTAAACGGCACTGATAAATTTAGAGAAGGTATGATATTTGAGTTATTGGGTGACA
>JANITX010000002.1:43530803-43546202 GCA_027564395.1 Erythroxylum ulei
GTGCCGCTTCCGCGGGCTCGAGCTCGGATATCACCACGATATCGGGAGCGGGTCGCAGCGGGAGCGGGGCGCTACAAAGGTATCTCCTGATATTGATAATTCAGTGCCTCCTGATATCGACACTTTGGTGTCTCTTAATATTTGACACAACAGTATCTTCTAATATTGAAACATACGTCTCTGTTCTATGATACCAATTATGGTATCTTCTGTTCTAGTCCTGTTACCCCCTTTTGTAAAAAAGATTAGCTGTCTAACTTGTTTTGTGTTCTGATATATGTTCAATTATGATATAAGCTAAGCTCAGTTCTGATATAACTAAATTATATTCTGATGTAATCAAGTTCTGTTATGATGCCTTAAAGTTCTGTTTTGATATTATGGTATTCTATTCGGATACTTGTAAGTTTTGTTCTGAAGCAAGTATATCTTGTTCTGATATGTTATATTTTGTTCTGAAGCAAGTATATTTTGTTCTGATATGTAATATTTTGTTTTGATGCAAATAATGTGGGATTGTTCTTTAATTTGAACAATTAAAGGTTGTATGTGATTTGACATGATTCAGTGCATATGAATGTTAGATGATTGCTAGAAATAGTCACTAGATTATATCTTGTTTAGTTATTCCCCACTAAGCTATATGCTTAGTATTTGTCTCCGTATACGTTCTGATAAGAAGGTTTAAAGATTATGACAAAGACAACCTTAGTGGCCAAGAAGAATGTCTTTTGTTTTTGAAGATGTATAATTGAGTTTGTATAAGAGTTGTATTTAATGTAATAAGACAGTTTGTATATTTGTGAATAAGGTTTGTAATATCCTATAAATGATTTGTAATAACCTTACTACATGATGGATTTAATATATATGGCATATATTTTGATAAGGTCATTATGTATGATGTATATTATGCTTTGTTTATAAAATAACTCCTAATGGATTGTAATGTTTGTTTGCTTGAGTTTTTGGAAATGCATGTAAGGAATGTTTAGTATGTTTTGGATTATTTTGGTTCTGTTTTGTGTAGCATTTGCATATCCTCCCAGGGAGTATGTGGGTGTTACAATGTTTTTCACAGATCGTCACTAATAGTTTTTGCCTACGCTTTATTTTCGTAGAGAAAAACTATTATAAATGTTGTAAGAAATCGTCATTAATATATTTTGGCTACGTTTAATTTTCGTAGCTAACAATTATTAGCTACATTTTCGGAAGTGTAGCAATTTTTTTTAACTACATTTTCAAGCATTGTATACAAAAAATAAAATATCATTAAATTATATCAAAAAAGAATATTCTATGTATACAAGATTTTAATTACAACTTAATAATTATTATAGACAAAATAATAAATGCAGAGACCAGTTTACAAATTATAAATGCTAAGATAACAAAAAATTACAAAGTAACTATAATGACTCTAGGTTTGTCCATGTTGATCAGAGCAACTTCATACGTTAGTCGTCATATATGAAAGATTACCCATATGAATCTTGAAAGCGACTTCAAGATCGATAGAGTGCTTAAAATTATGCATAATTAAGCTAGTTTATTTTCAATTAGGAAAGAAAAGAGGAGGGTGATGGAATTGGAAAATAATCCAGCAAAATATTCATTGAAAACCATTAAGTAACTTCTAAAGTACAACTTCTTGATCATGTAAGCACTTATCAATCCAACCTGAGAGTAAAACAAAAAGCAAGTGTTTGTAACATATATGCATTGGTTGCATCCATAGCTTCAACAAGGTTAATAATACTTTAAACAATAAGAACAAAACTTGATGAAGAAAAACAAACATGAAAATTTAATTCTTCATCTCTAGAGCTCTAAGACCACAATCACTAATATGAATTTTAAGTTACAAGTGAATCTAAATTTTTTGAACTATTGGAATTTTAACATAGCATCTACAACAAGTTGAATATCATTGTTCTTGTTCCTAAATTTTCACCACAAAAGTTGGCTATGACAACAGGGTTCTAAAATTTAATGCCATTAAATTGATATTATAATATTTCTCCTCAAAATAAGCATAAATAACAAGAAAACTCCTAAATCAATAAAGACAATCACCTTCAGTATTCATAGGTGTTCATTTACTTGATTATCTCCTAAAATATATTACCCATTTTTTATCAATTTTACTAGTACTAAAATTTGCAAGTAGTTACAAGCAAACCATTTTTAACAAATATAAGAAGGTATGAAATTTGAACACTGCAAACAGAATCCATGTAGAAAGAAATATATCATATATTAGGAATCCAAAAAAGAACAAATCCAATTACCAGACTCTCTACAAAACACAAAAGTAGTACAATAAACACATTGCATGGTGAAACAACACTAGTGTTCAATCAACACTTGCAGTAAAGTAGATATAATACTAAGCAGAAATAAGACAATTTCAATCTCTAAAATCGTATCTTGTCAAGCCATTGTAACCTTTCTTTTAAAAGAACTGCACTACATTCCACAGACTACAAAGTTATAGAATCAATGGATGACCTACGAACTATGATATAAGTTACAAAAATATACTAGCGCAACCATTTTAAAATTAAAAAAAAAGGATACAATCCTTCTTAATACCTAAGTCTTTACTTGTTATGCAAAACATTTGAATCAAACTTCTATTAAGATAAATATGAAATTCATCGTAGCTCGTAGTTCATTAGTTAATTACAATCTAACTATTTATATGCCATATGTAGTCTGCAATGTTCTGTAACTATAATGTAAATCGCAATCCTGTAATATCCTACAATTGGAGTATCATCTGCTATCGTCAATTCAAACAAAGAACCAGGCTCATAAGAATGCTAGGTTATGTGCTATTTCATAAAGAGTCTAACGAGACTAAGCCCACGTGTGGAATATATATTCAATTCATGTACAAAAGTAAATCACTTTGACAAATAGAACACCTATTGCAATATAATCTATAGAAGAAAGTGTTTGGCTAAGTGTTATCCTACACCAAGTTCTGTTTATCCTTCACCCTTGAAATGTTTCAATGTTATTTTTTCAAACTGCTCAAATTGAGTACAAGCATCCAAATCAAAAGCCTTGAAGTTCTTGTGAACAGTTCCAACTTCGTCAATTGGCCAATCAAAGCACTGAATCCATCTCTTTGTGCTCATCCTCTTCTTCGTCTTGTTGGTTTCTTCAGATTTAAAGTTGAACTGCATCGGATTTACCTTCAACACTACATCAATTTTATAATGTACAAGCATGTAAATCAAATACTAATTAAGACAATAGAATACACAAACCATGAACACAACATCAACATACACAATAACACATACTGAGAAAAGGAGAGTTTGGAAGAGGAAAAGGGAGGTCGAACAAGACGCTTTTGGATATCCTCTAAACTGAGACCAGAGGATGAGACATCGGTGTTTTTGGATTTGCAACTTCTTTTTAAATCGCCCTTTGGTTTCATGGAGGAAGAGGAAAGAAAGAGAAGAGGATGAGAGATGGGTGTTTTAGGCTTTAAGGCTTTCCTTTTTAAGCGTCTTTCTCGTTTTTGTTCCCTCCTTATTTTTCACATTTGACAATGATTTTTTAAATCATCGCCAAATTTGGCGACAAATTTTTGAAAAATCATCGTCAAAGGATCAATAAAGATGATCTTTTGGAACCAAATTAGGGTCCTTTTGGTAACGATTTTCTATAATCATCACTAAAGGGTTCACATTTTGTGACGTTTTAAGGGTCCACATTTATGACATTTTCTAAAAACGTCACAAAATATGGACAAAAATCATCGTCAAATGGTTCTCATTTAATGAAAATTATCAAAATCATCGCCAAAAGCTTACTTTAAAAACTTAGGGAAAAAAATGTAGCTGAATGTCTACTTGTTGTAGTACCTGTAAAATCCTTTGAATACCATTTTTCAACTGATATGGCAAGATACTCATGTCTTTGCTCCAAATGCATGAAAGGAATAATCCAATATCTAGCTTTAACACCAGAATGCATACTGATTTGACTTGTGGGTCTCCATTTCATTTTTTCTCTTCAAAAAGCATCATTGGAAGGCAAAGGAAAGAACAAGTTGTGGTCCCACTATATAGATCAAACATATGGGAGACTTAACTAGGGGCCCTTTTAAACCATCATTTGGTCAGCAACCCAATTCTGATTAGTAACTTCTCTGCTGGGGCCTAATATTCATGCCTGTATCAGTGGTCATGCCAATTCTTCTTCGCTGTAATAGCTGGATTGCAGCGATTCTGTCTCAAGTTGGATGTTGGGGCTCCTTCTGACTGGTCGGTGCAAAGAAAATGAACCGTGTCAAATGTGGGGAAGTGAAAATAACTACAGACACATGCTCACGTGTTTGCCAGTTCAATCCATTCACTAAATCCGCTTCCTTCCTTTGCCCGGTGTTACCTTCAAGTCAAGCTTTTACATCATTTCACCAGAAGTTAATGTCAAAGATCACATTATCAACTAAACCGTTGCGTGCCGCCGTTGATTACCAAGTGAACATTTCGTTTTTTTATGTTCCATAAATACAAAGCTCTAGTAAGCCAATTCTAATGGCAAACTTTACGCGATATATCAAGATAGTATTTAATCATTTCACTGAAGAGATAATGTTTTATTATCAGAAGTTAATGAAGATCTCCTTGTCTATCAGAATTTAACCATAAATGTTTTTTATATATTTAGCTCTTGAATATAAAAAAATGTTAAATAGTATTTTGGAAATTTTGCAAAAGAAAATTATTGAGAGCTTTTATAGTTTCTAAAATGGGAATTGGATGAGCTATTAAAATTTTGTGATATCGAAAATTAAGCATATAAAGAATGGAGGACAACTGAGTTTATCATCAATGTTATGACGTGAAATTATAAATTTTTAATTACTTGAATTCTTTATGTATGATTGCATTCCACTTGGCGCTTAGACAAATTGGAATTTGGATCAGTTCTGGTAGTAACAACCACCCTTCCACCTTTATGTGCCAATCAGCTAGGGAAGACTTTACAACCAGGTGATATATACATGTATATATATACTAGACAAGCTTTGCTTTATGATGAAGAAATATGTAAGGGAGATAAGTGTTGCAGCAAGATCGAAATGATGACATATTCTTAGCCTGCAAGTCATGCGTCGCAAGCTGCCACTGGACAACCTTGAGGATTTTGGTTGACCATATACGAAAACAATAACATGCTTCAAGGGTTTGCTTGGAAGTGAAGGGGTTGACGCCATGATGAATGTGAGACCAAAACCACCAACAATATCTTATTCCTGGCCTTTCGACACGCGTATGCACAGACAAACACGCAAAAAAGAGTGTGAAGAAAGTCATGCCAAATATTGGATAAGAAATACCGTGGTCAATCGCCATGTATACTTGAACCAAAGCTTATTAAAGTTTGATGAATGAGGTTATTCGTACGTGAATTTGGCATTTTGTCAAAAAGTAATAGCAGTACTGTCGGAACTTGAGGCTTTGTTCAGTAAACACTGTATATATTCTTTACCATTTCGATACGATGATAATAATAATAATAATAACCTTACAAATTTGTTATAGCATGGGAAGCTATAAGGACATTCCAATTAAAGACTTCGCTAATACGGAATTAGATCCATTACCACACTAACCTCCTTTTAGACTTATACGAACATACTTATGTATTTACTAGAGAGAGAATTTGGCATTGATGCATGATAGCCTACCGAAATTGGCTCCACAACGATCAAAGGCCCATTGACAATCAGAAGTCTTGTTGGTAAGTTAATCAAAGCCTATTATCAGGCTCGCGAGTGTTTCCAAGGAAGCCACGCATTTACTATTTATGGCGATGTTGCTCCCATGTCCTGCAGAAATTATGGCATAAGATGTCAACCATCTGACGTTCTTTCCAGAGACCTATAGATCCTAGCTAGCATCATT
The DNA here is from genome assembly GCA_027564395.1 of Erythroxylum ulei. Lineage (NCBI taxonomy): Eukaryota > Viridiplantae > Streptophyta > Magnoliopsida > Malpighiales > Erythroxylaceae > Erythroxylum > Erythroxylum ulei. Next base: position 43,536,737 of record JANITX010000002.1, read on the forward strand.
TAATGACAGGTTGAAAAAACAATTTAACTCTCATCATTTACACAAACTTAAATTAGATTTTAACGTGAAAGTTAAATCCTAAAAATAAACTCTTGACTCTACGAACAAGCTAATGGCATTAGGCTTCTGTCAATTAAATATCACGTAACGTTCTTTTCTGTCATAGAATTTTTTAAACTTTATTAAAGTAGGACTCACATTATTGATGTAGAATTTGTTTATTTTAAATAGAAATGGGTTCTATTGGAGTTTGATCTGTACATTTGGACGATTGAGTTTAAATAGAAGTGATTCCCACTTTCATTTAAATGGTACGTTTAGATGTTTGAGTTTAAATGGAAATACGACTCACTTATATTTAAATGTTGCATTTGGAAGGTTCAGTTTAAATGGAAGTATGTTTCATTTCCCACTTTAATTTAAACGTTGCGTTTAGAAAGTTGAGTTTAAATGGAAGTGTGTCTCATTTCCATTTTAGTGCAACATCTAAAACTATTCTCCAGTGTTCACCATGTTGACCTAATACGCACCATTTTGAAGCAACAATAATCTGCATCGTTCTTCCTTCTTCCTCAATTCCTAATTTATAGCATTCTCCCTCTTCTTCTTCAACAAACAAAAATCCCTAATTCTTATCACTACCATCACTTGGAAGATTGCTATTCGGGTGTCAACAATCCGTGTGGAACTATTGTTGTTTATGTATTGCTGCCATCACTTCCACATCCGCCATTAAAATCACTTCGTCCATCACCTCCTAAGAATTGAGGATCAATTCTGTCGCAATGAAAAAGGTAAGACTTTTGTTTGTGGGTATTGCATATTAGGGTTGTTAGGTTCCTAGTTTATTTTTAATAATTAAACAATTCATGTTGATGCACAGTCTATATTTGTTTTTTAAACAATTTATGTTAAGGAATAGCCTATAACTAAGATGAAAATTTTTACAAAATGTTTAGTGATGATGTTGTTTTATTGTGTTACTGTGTATGAACAATTTAATATGCTTCATTATATTATAATGATTAAGTTTCTTCATCATTTGTTCCATTTTTGCTATTTGAGTGTAGCTCTAAGACATTGTTATGAAGTCAAATCATTTGATTCATAGTTCTTTACACCATCATCTGTTATATCTTCAATTCATTTTGAATGTGAATATATTTTAGTGTTGCATCTCTCAATCAAGTAGTGTTCAATTGATTACATATTGATCGATATTCAATGATTGGTTTGAGCATGGAAGTTAAATTTGTTAATGTTTATGAATTTATTTTATTTTTGGAAACAAAAGAACCCGCAGCCGCTATCCTTTGAATGCGCACTAGGTAAGTCTATGAATTCACGCAATAACCTGTAAATCATGCCAACCGAGTACTTCGCACTAGGCAAGTCTTATATGACAGGCACGATCAAGAGAGCATAGGTAAGGGGATTTGGCACAGGACTTTTTAGCCCCATGCCCCCCACTCCACCAACTAGACCAACCCTAGCGGGCTCTTATGATGCTAAATGGTTGCAGAGCATTGTAAAGTCTTTGCTTCTGCAGACTGAAAGCGTAATGTTCTCTGTTTGAGACAATGTTGTAGAGTCAAATCTTTTGATTTATAGTTCTTCATACCCTCATATATTGTATCTTCATTTTCACTTTGAATGTGAATATATTTTGGCATTGCATCTCTTGATCAAGTAGTGTTCGATTGATTACATATTAATCGATATTTGATGATTGTTTTGAGCATGACAGCTAAATTTGTGAATGCTTGTGTTGTTACATGGTTGCAGAGCATTGTGATGTCTTTTTTTCTACATGTTGAAAGCATAATTGTTACTAACAATGAGAATATTAGACCTTACCATATGTTTATAGTGATTCCATAGTCAAATTTAGATTGGATGTACAAAAAACTCTATTATAGGTCCAATCAAATTCTATTGTTCTCATTGTATTGTACTAACTCTTACTGTAAATAACTTGAAAAGTTAAAAATCTTTTTGACTTTAGATTTTACCTTCCAATGATGCCCACCATTTATTCTTTAAGTTATATCTCTCTAGACCATTTTGTTGAATTGGGAAGGTGAAATAAGGGGTTATGTGGATGGGTGAATAGGTTAATAAATCCTTTTTGTCTTGTGATTTCATGTTTCAAGATTAGTTAATTAATTAGGAGAACTAATAATATTAATATAATTTTGCAGTGACATCTTCAACTATCACTATATTACATTCAAATAATGATTATTTGGTTTGTTATTTTGGTTTAAAAGCCCCATTAAGAACTTCATAGAGTGGTAATAACCTAGGAAAAAGATTTTATAGATGCCCCAAATATCTTGTAAGTTTATGTTTCTAGAAGGTAAAATTGATTGTATATATGTTTAATGCTTTTCTTAATAATTATTAATTTTCTTTCATGTTGGAAGATGTGATTTTTTAAAGTTGTACAATGACAAATTTAGTGAGAAAGCTGGAAAAGTAATTTATAAATTGAAGAAAGAAGTAGGTATGTTGAAGATGGAGGCTCAACGAACCATAATTGAATCACGTTCAACGTTAGAAATTAAGGAGCAAATAAAGCTATTGAAAGAAGATGTTTTTTTTAACAAAAGAGGAAATTGAGTTTAAATTTGTTTTATTGATTATCATAATAGGGTTTTTGTTCATATAGTGATTGTTATAATATGGTTTTTTGTGGGCAACTGGAAATAAATTGTATTATTTTGTTTAAAACATGAATTATAATGAATAAAAAATCTTCATTTAAACTAAGTTGTAATATATTGTGCATTGTGTTTTGTCTTTATTGTTCGTTATTCATAAAGTTGCCTTAATGATGCCTAATTAATTTCCATAAAAATCATCAAGTATATACAAAAGTGATTATATCACAATAAACAATTTAGTGATTATATAACAATAAATAATTGCAATAGTATATACAAAAGCATTATATCACAATCCGTCTATATATAAAACTGATTGAATCTATCCGTCCATATACAAAAGTGATTGGATGTATTAACTAAAGTTCCAACAACACATAGACAACATTAATGTAAAGTCTACAAATCAACCACATTACTTCCCTCATTTGCACTTGACTGAAAAGGTTAATCATTTACTGGTTGATTCATTGATGATCTCCAACTCATTACTTTAGTTTGTAACTATTTAGAAGTTACGCTAGGTTATCCTTTAAACTTTATACCTCTTGGTTCAAAAGACAATTTGAATGAACGCGGATTAACTTCTTCAAACTTCATTGTACTACTATACAAAGAGCTACCAACCTACAAACATACATTTAAGTAACAATATTCATTTGTGAAAGTAATTAATGATATCATAAATGATCATATACTCACAATATTACTTTGTTAACTGGCTATAACAACATGTTTAACTTGTGAAATTGCCTCCGGAAGTTGCTTGAAATGATGAATAGCATTTATAACATGCTTGCTAGAATATCTATAAAGCTCTCATACCCGACAACTAGATGATTGATGTTCACTAATCCTTATAATATACTTGTCATCACCTTTGGAAACTTCATACGCTCTATCACCAATCCAAACTATTCTCCACTTCATTGCGTATTTCTTATTCTTCTCCAATTTCTTGATAGTCTCGGGAGCAACATCTAACTTCTAGCCATGTATAAATTCTCTCCTATCTGCAATCTTATTCATCACCATGATTCTAATGGTTTCAAACATACTAATAACTGGCATATCTTTTGCTGGTAAGATCCATCCATTAAAAGTTTCACTTATAGTATTGTCTACAACTGGGAATTTTAATTTGAAAGATTTGTAACATGTTGCCCATCTCTCCTAAAGATATTCAAGCAATGATGATGCACATCCAGGTTTGATTTTATCCAATGTTTTCAACTTCTCGTTAAAATCTTGCACAATTCCAATACTGCTTCTACAAATCCTTTCACTTCTAATTTATATGCCAATTATGGTATATATGCCTAGAGCACATCTGATGAGTGGCGTATAGTAATATCTCTTCCATTACCCTAATCAATCCCTATAATAATAGAAAAGATTCAGTTAATATAAAATTTGTACAATAATAAACTATTAATCAATGAAGAATAAAATACCTTTTGCTTATCTAATATTATTTTAAGCCCTTCACCATTGTCCAACTCCAAGTATGAAGCCAACAAATTCATAAACCATGTCCAGAATTAGGGTTTCCATAACAGGTCAAGCCAACGGATACATATCTCCATCACTTTCCCTCCCAACTGCACTCAATAGTTGACCTTGGAATTCAGTCTTTAAAAAGTAGCCATCAATACCAAAAATTAGCCTTAAATGCCTCCATCCTCTTTTGATGGCATTAAAGTAATTGTAAAATTATTTGAACTACACAAAAGATATAAAGATGCATGAATAACGGAAAATTGTCATAAATATCATCATCGATGATATGTAAAAATTTAATTTTGCAACCTGTAACAAACAAGTTTCTTCATTCTTGGCCAGCTTTAACTCAATTATTAATGCAGGATTACTAATCCTCAACTCATGAATGTATCCTTATAGCTTGGCATATTCATTCATATAATCACTCACCCTCTCTTTTGTCAATCTCCTCTTTGTAGCTCTACACATACTTAAGTTGACAAATATACTAAGTTTTTCTCTGCGTTCTTCAACCATTTTCACCATGGAGATACTAGGCTTCTTAAGTATTCTTTCCCTAAAATGTCTCATCAGGAACTTAATTGAAACCAATTTAGGTTTGTTGGTTGTAAAACAATTATGCTTAGGATTGTAAATCACCACTTTTAAGTTATTCTTATCACAAAAAATATACAACTCCTATAGGCATCCCTCAATACATCCCACTTTGATCCTATGACTTTCAATTTTTTATGACTTTCAATTTTTTAAACTTCACATTGTATCTTGTCTGCACTGCGTAATCTATAACAGAATCTCTAAATTCTTTTACTTATCCAAACTCCATACCCTTCTCCAATATACTCCCACATCATATGGATTATGCCTAATACTACTACTAGGTCTTCTTAATGGTTCACTAGGCTCTTCTTCACTTGGATATTCATCATTATCAATAAAAATACCAAAATCATTTGACTCAGTTTCAACTGGTCAGTGGTCATCGAGAATCTCAACTTATATAAAATCCTCGTAATGGTCATGATCATCCACCTGTTCATTAACTACTTCACTAACTCCTTCATCAACTCCTTCATTAACTCCTTTGTCAACAACTAAACCAACTCCTTCACTAAATCCTTTACTATCTTTACAACTTCCCTTCTCACCCTCCCTATCTCCATCCTCTCTTCTAGATATAGGCAATATCTCATATATTTGCTTATAGCTAACATAATCAAGGTTTACTTTATCAAAAATACTTGATTCCCCATCAACATATTTCAAGTTCGGCTCTACAATGAACTTTCCACCATAAAACAATCTTGTTCTTCCAAATTGGGCCATCATACACTTGTTCACATTAAAGGGGAAATAAAATTTGTCAATAGATTATGCGTGTAGTATCACTTTCAATTGCCTCATAAAAGTGTCCACAATGACCAAAACATAAATTAGATTACAATTGAAAATTATAAAATTTCATGCATTAAAGATTGTAAACAATAATATTATCAAAACTATAATGGATACCATACGCACAGTTATGAAAGCTTGGAGTGCCAACTTACAATTAGAGGATAACATAAGCACTTAAATATTTCGAAATTGATAAAATAATCCCTATAAACATAAAATAATAATCATACATCATAAATAAAATTAAACTAATAATCATGCATCATAATCACGCATCAATCGTACAACAATCCATAATTTCAATACCTAAATCCTAAGAAGTATGTTAGACACCCATTTATGCACAAATCACAAAAGCTAAATAGATATAAAGATGATAAGCATGTCAAATACCCACATTGACAAATAAAAAGAATTAAGAATAATTTATTTTACTAGAATGAGTCTATAACTCCACATTATAAACTTTTAAGATGAAGATGGAGTCCCTCCTTATACATAAATCACTTCTCTTTGAAATATGAAAACTACAAATTTTAAGCCTAACCCTAGATGTGGAAAAATATCTCCTATGTTTTTGATTTGAAGATGAAGTCCCTATTACATTTAGGTTTTTCTAATGGGTATAATTAAGCAAAGGTGCTTAGTTCTCTAACTTTCATCATTGACAATACTATTGCATATACCAAAGTATCATTTGGTATAATTTAACACAATCCATGTCTTGATTTCAAACATATAATAGATTGGAAACAAGCCCCATACTAGCTTGGTCTTTCAACAAACAAAAAAGAATAGGCAAGAAATGGAAAAAAGAAAAGGTACCATATCAATAAACTAATAAGTATGCATCATAACATGATACTAATAAATCATCATGTAACACAACTATTTTAGTTAAAATACTTGTTTTAACTTTATTAAATCAACAAATTTTTACATTTATAATTCATCTTCTTTATAGCAATAGTAGCTTATGCATTTTTATTCATTAATTGATTTAAATATTTAATACTTAGATGAAGGAGATATAAACTGCTAGGGGATTGTTTACATCTAAATCTTAAAACTTTAAGTACAAAGAAGTACATTTTCTTCCGTGAAGGGAAATTGTTTGCATTGAAAGAATATAGACATAACATTGAAGTGCATTTACATTTATTGGCTAAGACTAGAGAAAAAAAAATTAACCAGAAATGTTCAAGAGAGACTCAAAAGTATAATATTTTTAAATGTGGACAACTTTGTTAACAACACGTTCATTGCCAACATCCAATCTTCGCAAATACATTTACGCATAGGGGACCATAACATACATGCAACACCTCCATAAGCATAGGGGACCATATCATACAATCATAAACAAACAAGTGGATTTAGGGGACCACACATATAAAACATTAAAATCCAGATAACAATAGACCTACTATAATGAATTGTAGACCTCTTATTCAAAAATCGAAAGAGCATTCAAGTTGCTTCTAATGTTAGAAACAATGTATGGGAGAAGAAGAAATAATTAGGGATTACAGAAGTCTGAAATCGTCTGATGAATAATTTGAAATTGATCAAACTGAAATCATTAAAGAAGAACAGAATTAGGGATTAGGGTTTAGGGAAGAAGGAATAATCGTGCGAATTGTTGCTGCTTCAAAATGGTGCAGATTGTTACTGCTTTTAAACGGTAAGCTTTGGGGAAGAACCTTAGACGCAACGTTTAAATATAAGTGGGTCCCACTTTCATTTAAACTCAACCTTCCAAGTGCAACGTTTAAATGGAAGTGGGTTCCAACTCTATTTAGATTATGGGTTCCAACTCCATTTCAATTATGTCTTTGGGTTTAAGTGGAAGTGGGACCCACTTCTATTTAAACTCTAACTTCTAAATACATCGTTTAAACTCCATTTGGACCTACTTCCTTTTTAAATAAACAAAATCCACATTAGCAATGTAAGTCCCACTTAATTTTTTTTTTAAATCCACGTGAAAAATGCTATGTGGCATTTAACTGATGGTGGTCTCATGTCGTCAATTTTTCCATCTAGTCATGGTCTGTTTTGAACGTTTTCCAAACATTAGGGTTTAATTTGAATGCTTTGAAACACTAAGGTCCAACTTAGATTTCAATGCAAACGATAAGGGTTAAATTGCTCTTTTGGCCTTTGATGACACCATAACATTGTCGATGAATCCATCTTAACAAGTCATACACCAAACTATTATTTGGTGGGTAAAAGGTATAAATTAATTTTTAACATTTCTCAAAAAATAAGATAGTTCATACTGTTATCTTAACGTTTCAAATTATTTCTACTATCATTTTTGTACCTTAATTAAGATGCAAAGAACATCATTTTACCTTAATTAAGATGCAAAGAATATTATTTTAATAACATTAAAGTGTAAAATGATAATAGAGACAATAGTAGGGACTTACTTAAATTTTTTTCAAATGTTAAGGTGAAGTTTACTCCTTAAACCTTTTTTGGCATCATCTATGAGAATTTTAGAACATAAACAATACTATTACACTTTTGTTCATTGGAATAGATGAACAAGAAGCTAAGGGTTCAAAATTTTACAACCATATGGGAGCCCTAAGGGGATGCCCAATAGCTAGCTACCAATTGCTAAGATTTTAAAATTAGCTTAGGCCCAGATGATCCAACTTGAAATTAAAGTCAATGAGCTTAAATCAAGTTGACCATATTTTGGGCTAGGTTAAGTTTTTTTAAAATTTTGGATTTTGGACATGGTTTAAATTCAAACTTTACAGTTTGGTCTAATATGAAGCTTAACATATATAAATACTTAATCGACTATGAGTTGGCCTTAATTCTCCTCTTTTTCCTTCATCTTAAGCCTCAGTTTTTGCCTGCTTATGCTTCTTCTGATCTCCTCCTGTCCTTCTTTGACCTTCCTTTACCATCAAACTAAAACAATTCAACCTCTTACGCTTTAATCTTTAATACTTCATAGTTTTTTTCTTAATTTTATTGCGATTGTTATATAATAAAATACAAAACTTGACAGAGCTTCTATAGTAGTTGTATCAGTAAGCTTTTTACTTATAATGTATGAAGGCTAATTTTAAAGATTGAGTAACAATCTTTTCAAGCTATATTCTTTATAAAATATTTGTGATCACTAGAACACAAATGTCATTCTTGTAAAATTTTTTGGTAGTTTAAGATTTTTACCAGGTAAGATGTCATGTATTTGTCAACTCTTTAGTATATTTTTGTCTTCTACAAGATATATTTTGTTGTGACTACTATAGGAGTTGTTGAGTTTTGTCTACAAATATTCTATATTTGACCATAGAGATTGAAGAGGGATGATGATGATGATAATTAGAGGTTGTTCGGTCATATTAAAGTTAGATTAGGTAGTTTGATTCTTAAAACCTAATCAAACTTGAGCTAGAGTGATATTATCCATATCAAAGCAAGATCAAGGTCTAAGATCTCGAGACCTTCACACTTCCTAAGGCCTTCCATAAAAAATTTCTTTAAAAAGTGAGTTTCTCACCTGACACGACAACATGAAGCAATATGGGTATATTAGATTATTGAAGACATTAATATAGCCATATAACAATGCCAAGGTTTGTAAGAGAAAAAGATTTATGATATCCCATAAATATCATAGGCCTAATAACATTCACAAATCTCACTGGCAGGTTAACTAAAGCCCATTATCAAGCTCACAAGTATTTTTAAGGAAGTTGTATGTCAGTATCTATAGTGATGATGATCTTACATCTTGTATAAATTATGGTCTGAGATACTAACCATCTTAGGATGCCTACGCCTCTTATGTGTTGGACCAATGGTGGTTGACAAATTAAATCCTACTTATGTTTTGATAATAATAAAATGTATAGAATTGGTTAAGA
>JANITX010000002.1:43574529-43589125 GCA_027564395.1 Erythroxylum ulei
TCCTGGAGTTGTGGTTGGATGTGAATATAGAAGTGTGTTTGAAATCGTTTGCAGGTTTTGGGATTTTAAAAATATAGTCGTTATGCTACCCAAATTTTTCAAAAAAAAGGAAAGAATTGATATTCAGTTAGTCTTGCATAGTCGGATTAAGGATACCGTTAGTTTCCTTAGCCTGGTTATGCGGCGGTTGTCATGGGCTCGATGTAGTACCAGGTCGTGACAATAAACACAAAATTGAGAAAATTTTCAAAATTAGATATAGTTAGGGGTGATTTTATTAAAATTAGCCTTTTTGACCTTTAAATGTCTAGTAGCACTATTTATTAAGAAATTTTAACAATCTTGATCAAATTTGATTTAAAATTTTTAACCAAGTTAACTTTATACATGATACGTTATTTTTATTTTTATATAAATGATTTATTTTTATAATTACGAAAAGGGGGAAGAAAGAGATGTGATATTAGATTTAACAACAGCAACAACAACACTCAGTACGAATCTCATTGATACGCGGGGTCTGGAGAGGTCCAATAGTATGCAACTTTACCCCTAACTAGTAAAAAGATTATTTCTAAATGATATTAGATTTAAGGAGAGCGACAAAATTTAGTGGAAGCGGTTGTTTTGTTGTTTTTATTTCTTACACTTTATATGGTATGCTTGGGTAAGTTTATATTATCTACATGTATGGATATTTCTTTGATATTAAATTATGTTCTTGCTATTGAATTATGTTTATATATGAATTAAGTGGGAATAATTAATATTTTGATATCAATAGTTGTTTGTTTGATTAATTTTATTATTATTCTCTAATATCACAGATCTTTTTGTCATCATCAAAAAGAGGCAATTTGTTGAACTAAGAGAAGTTCTAATCGATATTTTGTTGATAAAAAAATATAATTACTACTAATGAGTATTATTTTGATGAAAAGGAAGATATGAATAAAATGAAGTCATAAGCTTAAGAAGATAGTTTAAGAAATTGATAAGGAGAAGTTTAAGTTTCCAACTGCTGAAATGAAGATCAAACCAAGAATAAAGAAAGATTAAGGTTCTTCAAGGTCATTTTTTATTAATTTTAATCTCACTTTTTTAATTTGATAATCTCAAATACTCACCTTACATAACCATTTCCTCTTACTTTATTACAAAAGTCTTTTTACCATTAAGAGGTGTTAAAGCTTTTTTTTAAGAGAAAATCCTTTTGATCTTTTAAACACTCTTTGGGAAATATTTTAGGAAGTGTTTAAATCATAATTACATTAAACAAGTTGAGTTTGAGCATTTGAAGTTGTTAAAATCATGTTTTTGGTATGATTAGTTAACCTATATCAGTTAATGGTCAACCAATATAAGTTAAAGTTGTTAAATTTAATGTTCTAAGAGTTTATATTAATATTGGTATTGTATTGGTTGACTAATGTGTCATATTGGTCGACTAGCGTCTCAATAGCTAGTGAATATATGCATTTAATGCACATTGGTCGACTAATATGGTATATTGGTTGACTAACTCTACAACTAGTCATTGTAATTTTTATTTCTTAACTTCAACAACTATTAGGGGGTCCCAAAACACTATAAATACATATTTTATCAAGATGAAGGCTAAACACTTTAATAAGTTGAAATATTTAAGTCATGCACTTTGACAAATAGGGACAATTAATTGATGAATTATTGTATCAAGATTTGATGAATTGTTTGAAAAATGTGAGCACTTGAGCCTTTAATAATAGAAACATCTTATATCTTTCCATTTTCTTTTGATTTCTCTACCATTTTGATACCTCTAGAACTTGCATTGAACCAATTTGAATGGTTATGATGCAAATGAGCTTGAATATGACAAAGGCCTTCCTTGTTTTAGCCATTTAACCTAAAAAGCCACCTACCTAATTATCCCTAGTTTAACCCCTTTAAGCCATTTTTAATATCCCTTTTGTGTTTTAGACCCACATCACAAAACCTAGCCTATTATTTATTACATCTCCCAACTACATGTTTTTAATATGGTATTCTTGAATTATTTGGGGAATTAGATGTGGCTTTGCTTAAATTTTATTTTCCAAGCTACTCATTTGTGTTCAGTTAAATTTTGAATGATAGTTGCACGTTAATGATTATTTAGAAAAACAACAACAAAAAAGAAAGAAAACAATTAGTTAAAAAAAAGAAAATTTTTAGCTATAATATATTTACATTGATAGTTGAGTACTTGGTTACAATTTTTTCTCAGCCCTACATTTTATTTCAATAACTTATCAAAAAAATGTGTGATTTTAGCATACAATGTTTCCCTGTTCAAAATTTAACTCAAGCCCCATTATGACTAATTAATAAATTTCCTTTTGATTGATGTCTGCATGTGATTATGGTGAGAAATTTTTTATATATATGCATAAGTTCATAGTAGTGAATTCTTGGTAAGAAGAGATTTAAAGTAAACACTTAAGCTTAAACAATTTTGCAATAGATCGAACATTGTGAGGAATTTCACCAGACTTTGTGCATATTTTTTATTGATATTGTCTTTAATTATCTTTGTTCACAATTTCTAATAAAAATCAACTTTGATGTGTTCTTAAAGAGTATACATGGTTTAATCTTATAAAAAGTGTTCTAGTAAAAACTATTTAGCTATCTTATTTTATTAGTTTCTTTATTGCTTAGGGACAGACAAAGATTAACTATGGGAGAATTGATATGCATAATTTTACCTTATTTTTAGCATTCAAAATTTTCAATAATCTATCTTAGTATATTCAAAACTTGTTATTTTGTTTATTTTTATGGGGTAAGGTTAGAAGATTCCAATTGAGTGGAAAAAGAATTGGTCCTTAATCCAAATTCAACATTTTAAACGGAAGAGCAATCTTAACAAAAGTCAAGGGTGAATCAAGGGTATTTAGGCTAATAAAACATTTTATTTTATAGATTGGGATCAGATTAAGGGAATCAAAGTGAAATCTAGAAAAATAGTCTAAGATGATCTTAGACGTGAGCATGCTTAATGAAACTTCAAATTTGTTAGAGAAAAACATGTTAAAAGTGGTTTAAAGCCTATCTTATCGAAACTTGGGTGAAAATCATTAAAGATATGATTTGGAAGATTCTAAGGATCGCAACCATAAGATTTTCACATAGGTTTTAAAGGCTATAAATAGAGCTAAGATGTGAAGGAGAGAGGCATACAATTTCCAACTACATTTTCCATCTTTTCAAAGTTCTTTTGTTTTCTCTTTTCTTCAGTCAAAATTAGATTCGTTTCTCTTCTACTTTTGATGGTAAGAATGACCATTATTGGCTAAGTCTTTTATTATTGGTTGAAAGAAGTGGAAGCTTTTTTGGAACTTTGAAGATTGGGAGGCAACTGGGTCTTATAGTGAAGTGTTTCATTCACTCATATATTGAATTCATTTTCAATACTTCTATTCCATGATTATTTTTTATTAATTTCTAATGCGTGCAACTAGTGTATTGGTTGAAATTACCATTTGCTAAGATTAAAGTTCTAATGGGTAAAGTTCAATTCTTCTAATCATTTTTAGCAACTAGGAGTTGTAATTTGTTTTGTCAGAAATTATTTCTCCTAAGAAAACATTCAACTAGATTAAATGCAACCCCTGATGATGTGTTGTCTTTCTTTTCTTAAAGTTATTGTGTAATTAAATTATGGATTGTATCTAAGGTTGTTAAATAATAAAGGTTAACTGAATTACGTGTTTTCAATTACTAATCCTAAAGAGAAGACATATATTTAATATCACCTCAAATATATGATTAACGAAATAATTATTTTGTCCCAATGATCAATTGTAGTTCTAAAGAGTAAAACCGATAGTAAACCAAGGTTTTTTTAATTAAAAACTCTCTTTTATTACTTCCTTTATTTTATTTATTGCAAAATTTCATAACTCCTTTTTAATTATTCACTTTTATAATGATTGTCGAGTTAGAATTTCTCATGGGAATGACTCCTACTTCCTTACATTACATTTGTTTAATTGCAGGAACCTAGGAACTAATTTGGGGTAACAACGAAAGTTCCACTAGTTTCAATATCATAGATGTTTTCCCTTCAATTAAGCTACTTCCAATATTAAGTGGGATGGGATCTAAACTTAAGAAGATGCATCAAGAAATGGATACATTACTTGAGAACATTGTCGATGAACACAAAGCAAAGAGAGAAAAAGTGAAAAATAGTACAATAATGATAAATGAGAGGGAGGGGAAAGGAATTTTTATTTTTACTTATATTCTTTTGCGTTACTTGTCATGTAGGATATACATCTAAAAAAGGGGCCCACAAAATGTTAGATTACATATTTTTGTAATAGAGGACTAATAGAGAAATTAAATCGGATTTAAATTTTACTTTTTTGAAATATTAAAGTTCTTTTTGAATATGTCTAAACGTTTAGGTTTAAATTAAATTTTGATGAAAACCTTAGGATCTAATTTGACCCTTTTGCCTTAAAACATAAATTCCATGTTGTAAAATTTTTTCATCATAGTCAGTGCATCTGTTACCCCATTAAGATATCCATAATCACTATAAAACGTATTTCCTCATCTATCAAGAGTACCTATAGAAATAAGCTTCTATACCAACCGTCCAATGTTCTAATAATTCCATTAGGTATTTTGATCTATACTAAACTACTAACTTTAACAACTTGCTCTCCATCATCACCCAATCTGATAGTACCATTTGACTTTTTAAAAGAACTAGTACTTATTGCAAGTCATATGATAAGATGTATTAATGTCTATTACCCATCGACTTATAGAATCAAAATTGCTCACTATTAAAACATTACTGCCTCTTTCATCCTATTGATCAAATTAAAATAACACTCGGTTTTCTATTTGTTTTCATTTTCTTACTTCCCTTCTTTTGTTATGGACAAACCCTCTTAAAGTTTCCTTTAACTTTACAGTTAAATTGTCGAACAACTTCACCCTTCAACCTAGACCATGACTTACTCCATTTTTTAGTACATTTTTCTTTGATCCTTTGTAATATCCTAGTTCGATGATTGTACTGTGTAATGTGTTGTACATGTATTTTATAAAGCATGTTCTATTTATGGTATACTAGAGTGATTTAAGTATTTAAATGTATTATTAAGGTTATGATGGTGATCTTAGATAGACCAAAGACTGTTCTGAACTCAACCAAATATTTCTTGAAAAATTTTCGAAAACTCCAAAAAGCTACAGAATGAGTCCAAACAAGCTTTAAAAGCCCCGAAATGTGCTTTGGATATTTAGGTGATACTTTTGAATGAAATCCGAACGATTTCAGTGACATTTAGTGATTTTTGCAATCAATTCGAAAATTCTTTCGAGCGGTCGAAAAGTTACCAAATAATTTCAAAATACGATAAAAAGCTCCTGAATTAGGATTGGAGTCTATAGGAACTGAAATAGGTCAAAACAGAAGTTGTTTGAATAGAAGTCGGGTAATCTAAAATTATTGGACTAAAATGCCCTTTTTGGAAAATAATGAGTATTGATGATTTTAAACCCGTTCAAAATTTTTAAAAGCATACAATAAGTATTTCATGGTCAATTTGAAAATAAGACGGTTGTGGAATGTTCTTTGGATTTAATTTGGTTAGTTGATCAATTAAATGCACTAAAGGGTAATTTGGTCTTTTTGTACTTATTAAAGGCAATTTGGTCTTTTTACATGATATTAGTGGATTGATGAGTTATTAGAGATGACCAATCATGTGTTTGATGAGTCATTAGTGATGACAAATAAGAAGATGACATGTGTAATCCATTAAATGAGTAGAAAAGTAACATTTGCTTCATTCTTTAAACATAACCGTGAGAGTGAATGGAGAGTGCATGAGAGAATGGAAAAAAAGAAAAAGAGGAGAAGAAAGAGTGAAGTTTCGGCCAAGGAGAGAAGGAGGAGAGTGTAACTAATTTTTTATGGGTTTTGGAGCATGATTTGAAGAGAGCTTGATCAAGACTAAATATTATTCAATTGTCCAAAAGATTGAAAGAAAGTGATAAGTTTTCTTAACCTAATTTTTTTATTTTTATGTATTTAAGATCAGTGGTTTCTTAGTGTTACTTTGGTGTTTCTTTACATAGAATTAATTGAATATGGTGAGAGAGGAACGTGTAGTAGAATTATGTCTTAGTGTATTTTAACTGTTTTATATGACTTAATTCTTTGTAAAAGAATTGATGAGATGTGATCATGAAATGAATATTTATGCTGAGTTTTATGCAAATGATATTTTACAAGTGAATATTGCTAACATAAGTGTTTGCTTTGGCAATATATGAGTTTTAATTTGAAGGTTAAATTTTATATGATTGGGAGTTACATTCAAATAACTCCATTACGGATCATCCCATACTTCATTTAGAAAATAAGATGAGTCATAAATGTAAGAGTTGCTTTTGCCTATAGTACACCAATAGGCTTTATACATATTATTATTCTGGTATATTTATAGTGGCTAACCTATTATGGGTAAGTGATGTAGAACTAGCTCCATAAATAGTTGTTAACCAGTCACAAGTAAGCGATGTAGAACTAACTCCGTGACTTATTACGGGTAAGCGATGCAGAACCAGCTATGTAACTACCGATCTATAGCAGTTAACTTGTTACGGGTAAGCGATGCAGAATCAGCTCCGTAAATAATAATTAACTAGTCACAGATAAGCGATACAGAACCAGCTTAATGACTTTATGCCTAGTGTATTGTATGATAAAGAAACTTGTGGTGGGCCATGTTGGGTAAGGAAAGTCATGAAAATAGCAATGTCGCCACTATTTATGTTAAAAGTGATTTGAAAGGTAACGTATGATACCAATGCTAGTGGTTGGCTTATTTTCAGTATTAAAGTTTTCAAAAAACTTATTGTCACCACTATTTATTGATTAAGGAAAATGGGAAATGGAAACTTTTATATGATAAGTTTAATTTCAAAAAGCATTTCGAAATAGTCTTTCAAAAAAATTGAAATTGTGTTTTACGAAATGTTATGTTATTACCATATTTGATGATGCACGAGTAAATTGTTATGGAAAATGTTTTACCATGAGCTTTATGATTGTATGGAATATTGCAGCTATATTGTTATGAAAAGCTCAATTTTCTTGTAAACTGATTACACTCACTGAGCTTGTTTAGCTCACCCTTATTTTTTTGTTTTTAAACAACTCACCCTCAAGTATGCATATAGGTACGACAGTAATTGGGACTTCACCTTAAGATTAGTTGTATTGTCGGGTGTTGCTGTGCTTGTGTCATTTTGCTATGTACAATTGTGTAAAGAATAGATGTTTATAAAAGCTTTTAAATGAAATGTATGAATATGTTTTGGCTTTTAAAAGTTTATTGCAGTGACTTTTGAGAATTATTTCTTGGGGTTGCTTGTGAGTGGACTTGAAGTCCATAATTTATAGTTGAGAAATTAGTGTGAATATAGAAGTGTTTTAAATTGTGTTATGCGGGTTTTTAAGATTTGGAAATCTTATAAAAGCAGTTGTTATACTGCTGAAATTTTTAATAAGCTGTTTTGAGGGGAAAAAAAGTTCTTACTATTTTTCGCGCTTGTAAAAGTTAGAGTATAAAAGGCTTTTAATAGTTGTACGGCTTGGCTTTATGAGAACCCTTTAGTTAAGTTAGATATCAATTAGAGGGCCACTATGGAGTAGTCAAGAAGGCTCCACTTGGGCTCCGGAAGGGGAACTCCCGAATGGGTCCTTTCATCCTTCCTCTACTAACAGTCAAAATCACATCTAGTCCACCTTTATAAGTGTCAAAGAACTTTTTCTTTAATTCCTTGGATTACAGGACATCCTTCATATCACTAATAAAAATAATCTATCTATACAACGTGGTATCAACAAAATTTTCATATGAGTTAGGAAAGAAATACAAAAAGGACTATGGCTTAATCATCATCTTCAATCTTAACCTCAAAACCTTGAAAATCTAAGATCTGATAAGTTGTCAATATGATCTTTAATTTGTGTTCTTTCTGTCATCCTAAAGGTATATAAATGTTGTTTTTGATATAAATTAACAATGTCTAAATGATTTTTTCGGATACTTAATTTCAAGACATTTTCACAATAAAGCAGAAGTTGTGTCATCAATCACCTTTCTTAAGATCTTGTTACCGATTTGACCGGTTCAACCACCGGTCGAACTGGTGTGACATAATAATTATGCAATAATTATAATTAATTATATATAATATTAAAAAATATTTAAAAATAAAAATAAAAAATAAAAAAATTGTCTGACCAATTCAGACTGGATCAATTTATAGCCGATTTTGAAGGATAAACCGGACTGGACCACCGACCGGTTACCGGTCGGACCGGTCCGGGTTTAAAAACAAAGCCAGACTCAATACTATTACATTGTGCATCTTTGACGAATCTCTTCCTTCTTAGACATCTCTCCATTTTTTGACAAATTTTCTTCTCTTTCCAATGTTGTTATGCATTGTTACTAAACAGGAACCACTCTCATCTCCACCTTATTTTTTGATTCATTGGAATTCTCATTATAGAACTTATGAAAAATATATCTTGTATGAAAACGGAAGCAACGTATAGAAGAAATAAGCAAACAGAAAATAAAAGAATTTATTCGGTTCAACCAATCTCCGTAACCTACGTCTACGGAGACATAATTATTTTTTGTTTACTGTAAAAAAGTTAATACAAGGAGAAATATGACATCGGCAATCCAACCTTCAAAAGGTTCCTAAAAGTTTCATAAAAGGTCTAAACTACAAAACCCTTATCAAATTATTTGTACAATAGGATTGCCTATAAGAACTAAAGTTCGGTGAAACTTTATTAACACAAGTTTAAATTCGCTAACATTCTAGTTTTACATAAGCTTAAGGTTACGGAAATTCTATTTCGTCTATGTCTAGTAACTAAAACTCAAAACTCTATTTCACCTGGAGTTTAACATCATTAAAATTCTATTTCCCAAAAATTCAAACTCAACCTGGAGTTTAACATCATTAAAATTCTATTTCCCAAAAATTCAAAGTCAGTGAAATTCTATTTCATTAAAATTTAAGCCATACCTAACACTGCTACCTTAAGAAAGATTACTGATGATGTTTTAGCTATTATTGTATATATTAAGCAAAGCAGGTGCCATATTCAAACTTAGACATATATTTGCAATATTCTAACAAAAGAGTTAAGTGTTAGGAAATGCTCCTTTACATACTAGCAATTTTGGAATGCAATGTCACCAACTCATAGGTACATTTAAAAGAAAAGAAGGGTAGAGACATAGGAGTTCCATCGTTATCCATAAGCTGTTTTCTGAAATCGTCCTTTACGCAGAACTACTTTCTTTTTCTTGTTTTCTTTTCACATACTCACTCACAGTACACAGATATGCCAAATTGTCTCTCCATCTCTAGTATATGGGGGAATAGAGCTGGAGTGCTAGAACCCGGATACTAAAATCCAACACATGAACTGAAATTGTGTTTTCGCCTCAGTTCTTGTCATGAATGAATCTTAATTTGCACAAAAGCTCCTCAACGTCTTCATATAGAATGTACCACACAATGCACTATTGTCAGTAAGTCATAAAAAATACTGAACTCCAACTCATAACGCTCGTCTCCATCTTTGACTATTAGTTCCTGCCTCCCGGCTAAATCAAAATTGAATAACACCTAGTACAGTGATGCACTATGCGACATAACTCTTTGCTCACAGAAAAATAGAGGACGAGGTTGCACCCGTCCATGTCGATTATGCATTACGTAAATAGCCTTTGTTTTCTTATTTATGGTTCCAAAAGCTAATAAAATTCGAGCATTATTCTTCTTCTCCTTTTTTCTTTTTTTTTTCAAAACACTATTCCTTTACCAAATCACATAAAATGCAAGAAAGTAAACAACATAATACCAAATAAACAAATGCCCCCCAACATTACAAAAGCCAATCTCCCTCTATCGTATACGGTTATACCAAATCCCCTCTTCCCTAAATCCCAAGAAAAAAGAGTATGAAAGGTGAGGGAAGAAAACCCAACTTGTCAGTGCTTCAACTGAACTTCAATGAGGACCGCAACAATAGACCCCCCACCCCTCCAACCCAAGTCCGAGAACATTAGAAAAAAAGAAAACAAGTCACAAATATATACATACATTTTAATCGTGGTGAAGGCCTCCCACTTACTGATACTTGAATATGCACCAAATAGTTTATCCTCTATTCAAACACCGCTGTGTACATGTATGTAGATGGCGATGGCGATGATGATGTTGGTGTTGATAGCCGAGTTAATGATGGAATGGAAGAGGATCCGAGGTTCCTCTCAGCGCAAATTGAGTGTCTCAACCTTGAACATAAAACTAACAGGTTGATTTCTTGCAGCTGACATGATCTCTCCGATCCATGCTCCTCACATCTTTGATTTCCATCGATTCTTACTTTTTTTTTCCCTCATTTTTTGTTTTGTTTTGCTTTTCCCTGAATCCAAACCCAATTTGACAGTAACTCCACTACAAACAAAGCAAATAATCAGAAACCTAGGTAGCTAAAACATGGGACAAATATTAGTTAAAAAAGAGGGAGACCACAGGATGTTCGTTTGCTTTAGATCAGAGAAGTGACAGAAGATCCAACATTTGCTTGATCATGCCATGCACCGACACTCGTGGTACTGTTCCAATAAATTGAAGGATCTGATGAGAAGCTGATTTGCTCTATCTGGTTCTGACAAGGCAAATTCCATTCCAACCTGTTTTGGCCTTGTTCAATTTTCTCCTCTTTCATAGCTATCCCAGATACATTATTCCCCCTCATTCGCATGTCGTCAAAAGCTGTCAAGTTCTGAAAGTGGATAGGAGCTCTACTCTCTTTGACATCTTCATTGATGAACTTCTGTTGGTGAAGGCTAGAGCCAAGCAAAGAAGCCATAGTTGGAGAGCTTGAAGTTGTAGAAGATGAGGAACCAAATATAGAGTAACTTGAAAGAAGAGAATTAGAAGAAACCAAATCGTGTATTTGGTTAGCGGGATTAAGCCCATTAGCATTACTAGTAAGCAAACCTGATGAAAACCCTATTGCAAGAGTGTTCAACTGAGGCTGTAGATCATACCCAGTGAGAGTATCCACATTAGATGAGACTCTAGAATTGAACCTACCAGGATATGAAAGATTCACCTCTGATGGATTACCAGGTAACCCGTAAAACAACGGGTTGACGTGATTGGACGCTGAAGAGACAACATCGACTTGGGTTTGAGGAGTGTTAGGGTTTGTGCTACTAACTGAAGTTGTTGTTTCAAGGGCAGAGGCAGGCCTCTTGACGCGCTTGTTCTTCCTGCAACCACCACCCACAGGAACGTTCCTTAAAGTGCCACCACGAGTCCAATATCTCTTACAAGCTTTGCAGAAGTGTCTTGGCTGAGACAAGCTGTAGTTGTTGTAATAACAGAACTTGGTGTTGGATGAATCACAGCGAGGGCATTTGAGAGGTTGCTGTTGCTGTGGTGGCTGCGGTGGAAGTGGTTCCTGGCTTGGTTTCTCCATCAGAGTAATTGTTGATGCCATCAAGCTTTTCTCATCTATGTGCTGCAGGTTCTGAACAGAAGAGAAAAGGAAAGAAAGAGGAGAAAAAAAAGAAGCATATCAAGGTGGTGTTTTAGGGTAAATTAACAACACAACATAGATATTCTCTTCCAAAAGCTAAAAAACAAAGTGGGGTCATGTTTTGTCTAATAATTGAAAGAGAGAGAGAGGGAGAGTAAAAGAACCTGTGACCATTCGTTAGTCGTTGGAGAGATGACTACCATGTTCTCGCAGTTACCCAGCATTTTTCCTCTCAAAGGAATCGTTGAAACAAAGAGTAAACAAACAAAGAGCAGGTGGCTGGCTAGGTGATTCTCTTGATGGGGTCCATGTACATGTATGTATGAATTATCATGGTCTTGATGATATGGAGTCGAGAGAGAGAGTGTGTTTTTGTAATTAGCATAACTAGAATTATCTTTTGATTCATTAATTAATCAGGCTTCACGTGATGGCTCTGGTCCAAAATGGAATTTGAGACAATAAAATAATTCAAGTAACAGAGACAGAGAGAGCGAATATGTGGAGTGGAGAGACCTAAGAAAAGACAGGGAGGTAAAGTAGACGAGCATCAGATGAATCTTTTAGAGGTTCGAGAAAGAACATTACATGGGACTACACACTCAACT
This sequence comes from Erythroxylum ulei, assembly GCA_027564395.1. NCBI lineage: Eukaryota > Viridiplantae > Streptophyta > Magnoliopsida > Malpighiales > Erythroxylaceae > Erythroxylum > Erythroxylum ulei. Next base: position 43,586,779 of record JANITX010000002.1, read on the forward strand.
ACGCATCACTACGTAACATTCCATCGAACCCATGAATAGATCGATAGATAGAGAGGGAATTCCCGTAGCCCAATACCCAATGCAATTTCACTGCAGATCCTGCTGCTGCTTCAGTACCTGTATTTGTATGTCTATTATATGTTCCGTAAAAATCCAAGTCACTTACAACTTGAAACCGCCAGAGTCATACTTAGATCTAGAGTGGTTGTCATAAAAATCCAATCTTTTCTGATGTGGTATCCAACATCTAGAAGTAGAACATATGTGGATACCATATGTTTTAAAGTGGGGTTATATGACTTTCTTGGGCTGGAAAAAAAAAAGTGCAAACTTGAACAGTAGTGGAGTAAGGAATTGCTGCTTCAATTTCATACAATAAACGCACAGGAGCAGAACATTTCTGACATCAATGCAGTAGATGCTGCACCATTGATGGTCTTACATATGTCGTAGCTTTTGAACGAGACTAATCGATTAAACTTGTGGCAAAGAATGTTAAAATTCCAAGAGAAAAAAGACAAGAAGGCTCCATTTGAGGAGCCCAAGTTACACCCCAATCTCAATGACACAGGCAAGATATGTATGGTTTATTCCCGATGGATGTGGCATGCCTGCTATTTGGAACTCCCGCAACGTTTGTGTTTCTTCCTTTTTTCTGATCAATTAAAGAGCTATGAACAGAAGAAAGAAGAAGCATAAAACTAAAACCATTAACTGTGTGAGAGAGGGAGAGAGATCAGTTGGTGAAAATGGAGGAATAAGGTAACGAGACACGTGATTAGCTGCTCAACAACAACGGAATTAAAAAATAAAAAGCAAAACATGGTTTAGGGGACAAGAGGATTTTGTAGTCTTTCAAGGAATACTCTCCCTAACATTCCATCATTATTCATGCGCAGTCCTAAGTCTGGTTTGATATTAGGTTTAGTCATTAAAAGATTCTTACAAATCTCGTATTCCTGTTCAATTAAAAAATTCGTACCTGCTTTAAAATTGTTTAATTTCTTAGAATCCCGTGCAGGAAATTAAGAAGCTATGTGCAATTTTGGAGACTAGGCCGGTTGTTTCCAGATTCTGCCCAGTAGTGTCTTCTTCTTAATTGATGAGAGGGAGTTTTCTATGATTTAAATAAGCTAGAAATCACTTCAACCTGATTCCAGCTTTCTCATTTGGTATACACGCAAAACAACCTTGAGTGAAAGTGAGTCAATTGCTTAAATGCATACATATATTTTAAACTATTACCAAATCCGGCGATGGATTTTCATCGAGTAGAGTTACTTAAGTTCTTCATCTCCTTTTTTTATCATTTATATATTTTTTAACCAAGAAACACTTCCCTCAGATGATGGAATTACAGAATCATCGTCCTATATTTCATCTATTTCAAGTCGCTTAGTCTACAAAAATGAACAAACTTACAAGATTAAGCCCCGTAAGGTTTGCCTCCACTTATAACATCAACTATCGCAATCATTCATGACCTACCTTCACATTGTAATAGTAATAAATACCAAAATCTGTTTCATCCTTTTGTTAGCTTGCACTAAAATATCCTTCTAGTTGGCACTGATTTGAGATTGCACCGCAAATAAACAGACAAAGCTCTTGCTGTTATCCAAGAGAATCCCCTTTGAAAGAAGAATTTTTGGCGCATTCATTTGCTCTATTCTTCTTCACCTAAAGTTAATTTTTATGGTTAAAGGTTTTGATTTGATGTGCACTATCTACGGACATATACGTTCCGACAGTATAGGCACCCTATAACTGCTTTTGAAGGCCCGCAGTACCTATGTATATCGTGGAGACTCCCTGCGATTTGAACTTTGAAGAGGTAATGGCTATTGAGAGGTCGACGCTAGGGTGCCATCAATCCACTGCCCTGCCATTTCAAGCAACTATCGTCCAATCAACTTCCAAATTTTGCTACTGTACTTATAATCATAATTTCTCCTAATCCTTTCAAGTTTCTAATTTTAGAGGAAGATGAGGTGGTCTAGATTTGAAGTAGAACTAAGAGCTAATATAATCACTTCATTTTATATCCAATCCACAATAAACAAATTAGAAGATATTACCAAACTAATGAATATTGTAGCCGAATTAACTCTAAATTTAGATATTTTGTGCCTGTGGGAGAGGAGCCCGTTCACTACACGCTCTTTCTAAATGGATACACCGAGCAAGGTAAATATGAAAGACACGTGAAATGCTTGGTGCAAATTATATATATATATATTGGTCGGGTCGGCCACGCTAGGCCCGGATCTAGTCAAGACGACCCGAGGGCCGATCGGTCCAAAGATCAATCTCACAACCAATGACCATGTCAAGCCCAAGCCCGATC
>JANITX010000002.1:43599047-43612246 GCA_027564395.1 Erythroxylum ulei
CATACCAAGATCACTCTTTCTACTCCTCATTTTCAATAAAATCACATTTAATATCAATTATACCCGGTAATTGTCAATAAATGCATGTACCACTTTTTATACGAAAATATTCCATATTTATATGCATATATGCTAATATGATGCATGAGCAAGAAAATGCATTGTCTTAATTTCCCTTTGAGCTCACATATACTAAAATTTCGGATCCTAACCCTTAATATGGGGACAGGATGTTACATGTTGTCCCCAATATCTTTATTTTTCATAAAAGCATTTTGATTCTCACTGATAATGAAATTGAGAACTCCCTTCAGTTGATTAGTAAAGATCTTAGTAATGATTTTGTAGAGAAAATTAGTGCAAGATATTAGTCTGAAATCATCAAAAGTAGAAGGGCTAGGAGTTTTGGGGATTAAACAGAGATTAGTCTTGTTAAACCCCTTTAGGAGCACTCCTTTAGTAAAAAAATTCATGAATAGCCTCTCTAACCATGGGTCCTATAATGGAAATTGTCTTTTGGAAGAAAAAACCATTGAGCCCATCCAGTTTGGGACCTTTCATTCCATTCATAGTGAATGCCGTGGCATTGATCTCCTAATCTGTTATACCTTCCATCAATTTCCCAGCAGCTTCATGAGTAACTTTGTTGATGATATAATTCTTAATAAGATCCAGATAGATATCAGGAACCATGTTCAAACCCACAATACCTCTATAGAATTTCACAGCTTCCTCCATGATGCTTGATTGATCATTAAGACTTCTTCCCTCAGTATTGATTATCGAGCATATTTTATTAACATTTCTTCTATCAATAAGGGAATTGAAAAAGAATTTAGAAGCTCTATCATCCTTGATCCAGTTAATCCGAGCCATTTGATGGATGAGTGAATAATGATTTTGTACTACTATTAGATAGAGGTCAAGCTCCACCTTTTCCTTCGACAGAAGGTTTGCAATATTAAGATTATGAGTGAGTAGACTTTGAGTGGCAGCTTGTCTTTCCTTAGCAATATCAATAATTGCTTGAGTACTAGGGGAATGTGAAGCCTTCAGCTTTAATTGCTTTAAGTTTTTGGCAGTATATGAATTGCCTGGAACCCAAAACCTTAACTAATAATCCCCTCCTGATTGCTTCATCGAATCCATCCACTTTAACAAGATAGTTGTTAAATCTAAAGGGATGTGGAGAAAATAACTTCTGAAAGAGTCCCTCAATTAAAATGAGAGAGTGAGAAGAGAAGAGAAGAGAGGATCCAATAATAGAGCCCTACTATTAGCAAAATGTAGAAACTAATCTCCATTTACTAGAGCCCTATCCAATTTTTTCCGAATCAGCCAAGAGTCCCTTTGTTTATTAGACCAAGTGAAGAAATGACATTCCATTTTTAGGTCAATTACCCCCATCTGTTCAACACAGAGTTTAAATTCTTCATTGTAACTCCTCTGGGTACAATTCCCCTCAGCTTCAATTCTGAAAATAGTGGTGTTAATATCCCCAACAATTAACCATGGGCCAGAAATGGTGCTTTGAATGCCTTTTAGAGAATTCCATAGAGAGTTTCTTTGAAAGGCAATATTGAACCCATAAATAAAAGAAGAGTAGATAGTAGCTCATTCCAAGATGAAGTGGATTTTGAGATGAATTAACAGCTTATTAGAAAGAACCTCCTCCACTTTGATAAAATTAGTATTAAACCTAATAATAATTCTGCCATAGTGATGATATTGGTGGTTAGATAAGAAGGACCAACAAGAACCAAAAACCTTTACCTTATTCATATTGTCATATCTAATTTTAGTTTCAAGCTTAACTATAATAAGAGGCTTAATTATCCCGATAAAATCTCTCAAAGCATTAAGCTTTTTCAGGCAATTTATACCACGAACATTCCATATTAGGACTGATGTGAGGAAATATTTTTACCTTTGGCTCCTCTCCTCCTTCCACTCCTCTAACTTCTTGAACTAGTCATAGTCTGTAAATTTTCAATCTCACAACCTTCTGTCACCTTTCCATTAGAGGAATTGGTGTAAGAAGTAGTATCCTTCTCTAGTAAAGATTCTGAATTAGCCCCAAATGGGTTAACATTAGCAAAAGTTGCCTCATTCTGCTGCTCATCCATTTTATTACCCATTTGTATAAATTCCAGCACATTTGCTTCCTCTGGATCATAGATTGTGTAGTCACCACATGAACATATTCTATTCCTCTAATATTGGATGGAGGTGAGTTGATTTTTACTTCCTCCCTTTATACCGTGTCTTCAAGCTCCAGCTGAGGTACATTTTGGCAAGAAGGGCCATCTTCAAGGCCTATTAGTTCTGCATAATCTCCTTTAGAGAAAACTTTCCCAGTAGGTTTCCAAACCTTTCATTGCATAATAACCGAGGGTTTCCAACTATAAGAGATATATATCATGTCTTCTTGAAGGACATTGTCAATACCCAGCTGCATTATAGGGATGTAATCCGGCAACTCCTTTGATCTATCCACTCTGACACAAATCCTCTCATAGCCAGCCCTCTTTCTCTTTGCAGTTATTTCATCCATACACGGAGGTCTACCAATGAAACTAGCGAAGGAACTAAGACCTTGGGTAGTCCAATACTCTAAAGGGAAACTATGTAAATTGATTCGCAGTGGAAAGTTATGCACTTTGATGTTTTCAAGCTTTATACCTAACTGCCATTTTTGTAGGAGTAAGGGTAGTTGAGCTACATGCCATGGACCTTCTTCTAGTATCTTATTTGTTTCATCTTAAGAGTTAAAGTTGAATAAAACTAGATTGTCTTCAGTAAGAAGAACATCGGTGAGCCCCCTATTCTTCCAATGACTAGCTACCCACTTTTGAATGATAGGGAAAGCCAGACGTCTCTCCATGAAGAAACCAACCAGGGAGGATTCCCATATTCTAGCTCCCATCCGCAGAGTTTCAATGTACAACTGGCTTGCCGTCAATAACCTTGGGCGGGTTATATTGAAGGGTAATATCAGATGGCTCACCTATATCCTGTTTCCAACTTTTGTTTCAAAGGATATTGGAAGGGGTAGATCTAGAAGATGGTTGCTTAGGCAGTAGAGGAGTAATTGGGGAGGTAGAAATGTCAGTAGTGGTTTGCAAATTCAGCTGAATCTGTTGTGGTTGAATCTAGCTTTAGAGGGAGTTTGTATTTTGATGGTAGGGGAGGAGGGCTTAGGTGAGGGCAGAGGGGGAAACTCATTGGTGAAGTTGATCAGCATTGGGTTTTGTTATCAAGAAAAAGGAAGGGCAGCTTTTCAGAGAAGGAAAGAAGAGGAATGCAAGGTGATAATTTAGGTGAGTATTTGACACGAGAGAAGGGGAGTTACCAAAGAGCCCTTATGATGGATCACAAGGAGACATAGACAGAGCTAATTATCTGCCTTCTTCTATTTCGAAATTTTTATAGATAACTTTCTCAAATATCTTCCTTATTAAAATTATTTTTCATTTATATTATCAAATTATGTTGTTGAATTTTATTTAACATCTAATGCTATTATTATACCACAAGACGTTTGTGAAAGTAAGACTACCAAAAAATGAAAAATAATTATAGAAAAAAGAAATGAAAAAGATATAACAATAAAGGCAGTGATATGCATAATGTTGATAAATATTGAAACATTATACACTCAAACTTTAATTTAGAAAGATATTTCGTTATAGGCTATTGACATTTTGTTAGAGGATTTATAAGTTATATTCTATGCAAGCATATGTTATATATGAAATTTAAAGTATCACATCTTTCGATTTTCTTTTTACAAGTTCCATTCTTATTGCATAATAATTAAAAATACTTTAAAATTAAGCTTATTTTAATAGTAAACTTCTATTAATTAGTTAAATAGTATGTAAGAGATGAGATTCTCCGGTTTAAATCATTGCTGGAAAAGTTTAACATATGTAGAAAATACTGATATGTTGAATAAGGATGAGACCAGTAATTTTAAATTTTCATTGTTAAGTTACCTCTAATTTTTATGTATTTTTATTAATTTGGTATCGTAACACATAATTTAACTATAGTTGGGTATTGTATGACATGATGATCCAATATTTGAAGGACACCCAGACCAAGTAAATATTCAAGAACATAATATTAATTAGCGACTATCTTCTTACATCCTAATACGCACTATCAGTAAACCACAGGAAGTCACCAACTCAACTTAGCAACATAAAAGGAGCTGCAACAAAGTAATATTTCGGTCCATCACAAAATCTAAAAAATTGAATTAGAAAAGTCCAAATCAACATTCTATTTAATATCCTATACCGTTCAACACTTTCAGTGTGAATGAGGTAGAAAATGGAGTGGCACAGCTTTGTACACAAGCAGTAGTCAACATCACTCACTACCCCACTACCAGAGGACAAGAAACGCCAACTTTAGCAGACATGAAAGAAACCCAACACGCACGTTAAAGCAAATTCTGTGTCGAAAGAGAGAGCTCACGGCGGGACCAAAGCATCCAATTAAAGCCAACTGTGCCCATCAACCTCTCACCTAAAATAAAATTCTCCAAGACAAAGATCCCACTGATCTTCCATTTAGACTTTGTGGGTTTCTTTCATTTCTGCTCGCCGTTTCGGGCATCCATGCATGCATCAATCGAGTATTATGAAGTCAGATGCCCACAAACGATGTATATTAATCATGATCGTAACGTTGATTTGTGATGTCCTTGATGTGGTCTCTAGCTGTGAGTCGTTAATTCTTAAGAAACCCCATTATCTAAAGTGAGATAGATTTAATACGCCTAGTCAATTGTTTATGTTTGTTCGCGAATGATGCAATTGCAATTGGGTCATATCATATCATATAATAGAGTGCATGCGTTGTCAATTGAAAACTTGTGAATGGATTCTTTGAAAGACCATATATTCCAATTCTGACTCACCTTGTACCTTATCCTGTACTTGTATATGTGCCGACTGTTTATTATTAGTGGAACCAACACGTGGTATGATTCTTCTTGTTCCAATCAGCAGGCCATATATATATATTTATTATTATTTTCTAGGAATAGATGTATCGACGTGATATGCAAAATCAGGAAATTGGAATAATCAGAAGCAGATAGAGACTCATGTTTAATCCACTATAGCCACTATATCCACACGACCTGGTTTACCGACAGCTTGTTTGAATAGTCATTTTTTATAATTAGTCTTGAAGAAATTTCGAATCTACGACCAATGTGATTATCTACACTTTTGATGTATCTTTACGTTCAAATGAGAATTCATTTATTTGTGACGGTAGAATTACGCATTTCAAAGTATTTGATCTAATAATTTATTTAGTAAGTATGCGCTACATTAATTTAAATATCTTTTACAAAAGACGAGAAGTTACTCATATTAATTAAATAAATTAATTAGGCATATCTTTGGTCAATGTAAAATGATATTTTAAGAATGTTTTTCAAATATCATTAAAATAATCTATTATTAATAGTGGAGAAATAATATCCAATGTTTTAAATACCGGATCAGATATCGAACCGGTTAAATAAAATATTTAAGGTTTAAAAGTCCATACAATATTAAATCATTATAAAACCAGTATATAATAAATAAGAAATAAAAATATAGTATAAAATAAAATATTTTATTGAAATAAAAATGCACTAATAATGCCTATAAATATATAATAAACTAATAAAAATGTAATAATTTAAACTACAATTGAATCTGACGTAAATTTTAAAATAAAATTATATTTCTATATTATTATGTATTTAAAGGCTCATAAAAGTTGAAGCATGTTTAAAGAAAGTCGATATAAAGGACTCTAATTTTATTCTATCTTCTTTGTAGTTTAAATATTATTTTTTTCACACATTGAGGGTAAGCTTTGGAGCAATGGGTAAAGTTACTCTTTTATGATCTAGGATATGTTGACTTTTTAAATTATCTTAAACAAAATTACTTATATATATTAATTAACAATTCAACTTATTAAGCAAATTTATGCTAAACATAATAATTAGTTTTTAACAACAATAATTAAAAAATTTCAATTAAAGTATAAGGAGATAAATAAAGAACCTAAAATTTGACAAATATAATTTACTAGTGAGGATAAATAAATTTAGTATTTTTAAGGAAAAATTGATAATTTATTTTTATCAATTATAATTCAAAATAAAATTTTAATTAAAATATAAAGAGATAAAAATATAATTTATAATTTATTAGTTTGATTATGTAAGAGAATTAAAATAAAAAAATCATTAAGAATTTTAAAGATTTTTTACTTTTGACTAGATAAAATCTTTACCTTTTCTTAGAGTAACAGTGTATTCTCTTAAAATTGGAGATTGATAATGACAATGACAAGTACATGCATGGTTTGGTGTGCAGAGCCGGCTTTACAGAGAGGAGGAGTCTTTTGATTTTTTTAGAAATTAAAAATTCATTCATTATAAGAGAGAAGGTACAAAATAGGGGGAGGATCTCTCCCACGTGAGAGAAGCCCTCTTAAAACACTAGTTTCAGACAAATACAAAAACGACAACGTATCCAGTCCAACATTTAACGACATTTCATAGATAATTAGGGTAAAACTAACTTGTCCTTTCTCGAATCTTCGCATCATTTCTCAAATAGGGAGGGTGAAGTCGACTCTGGATGCTAGGCGATTGATGGTTCCGACGCTAATCCCACTCAAATCTTCGTACAAGAAGCTCGACACAGATATCAAACTCAACAACTGAACTCTATAATCGTTTAGGGCATGGCTAATCTGAGTTCATCTCATCGGGATTTGATTTTTCTTAGAGGACTTCGGAGGCTAGCCAGAGAGGGAGATTAGAAAGGAGATCTCATTTATGAAAAAGGTATCTAGTGCAAAGATTTTTAAAGCTTCCTTTCTTTTTTCTTGAAACCTCCACTGATTAAACATTAATCCGTTGATGACTGGGGTTTGGATGGATAACATGGATCTTCAAGCAATGCTCAACCTAGAAAGGAGAAGATCTTAGTAATTTCAGGTGAGTCCAGATCTGAACAACCCTCATTTATTCCTTAGAGACTGTGAAAGAGTAATTTGCTTGTTTAAAGCATGAGAACTGTTTTGAAGAACTGTTTTTGGATTTCATTTCTGCATGTGTGAACTAAGTAACAAGAACTTAGGAGAGATCAGATAGGGCTAGGGCTATATTCTTCATACAAGGGCCATTCTTCTGCTACAATGTAGGTTTAACTAATTGATGATTAGTTGCTCCCTTATGCTAGCAGTAGTGAATTTTATAAGAGGTGTTAGAGAAGTAGATTTTTGTTTAAACCTTTTACTATTCCTCTCATTCTATATTACTTGATAACATGTAGCCACTGAGAGTAATATAATAGCCTTATCATGTTTAGAAATATGCAAATTAGGTAATTCCTGTACGATATTTGTGAGTCTACCATAGATAAAACTAGGGGCACATAGAGCAAAAATTTTAGTCCAAACTTCTTTGGAGAAGACACATTCAAAGAAGAGGTGATCTATAGTTTCATCCTCCAGATTGCATAGGATACATAGCTTAGATAAGGTTAGGAATTTCAGCCAATCCAAGGTACTAAGTCTGTCCCACATTGCAAACCAGAGCAGAAAACTAACATTAGGTCTAAAGGCCTTGTTCCAGATCAGTGAATCCCATCGTACTCGATTTGCAAACCCCTCCCTCATCTTTCTGGCTTCCTTAACAGTAATCTCAAAAATAGGAATACCCTTCCATATGTAGATATGTCTCTCCCCACGGCTTCTAAATTGAGAAAAGAGCAGAAGTCTAGTCTCATTTGAAGAAAGGAACTAATTCTTATTCGTAACTATTTCTTAGAGCTTAGTATCCTTAGGGAATGGATTTAATAGGAATCTTGCCATCTGATTTTGTATTAAAGGTCCATTTCCTGTCTAGTTTTCTTATCATAAGGAAATTCTTTCACATGCCCCTATGTAGCAAGTAATGTGTCGGTACATCTCCTCTCTTATTCTAAGAAGTTAGTTAAAAAACCAGGTATAGCTATCTTTGGTTTTTAGAGCCCCAAAACCCCCCCTTTTAATAAATAAAAGTGAATCCATTTAGTCAACATAGATTGTTTTTCACTTAGGATTCTCCAAATCCTCTTGGATATAAGAAATCTATTTTTATGGGAGATTGACTCCAGTCCTAATCCTGCTTCCTCTCTCGGTTGAAAGATTTTCGTCTAACTAACTTTGGCTATTCCTTTCTCTCCATTCCCTTTCCCCCTATAGAAATTGCTTCATCTGTTTTTCTATTGTTAATTAGCCCTTTAAAGAGAAAAAGGTATGAACACTAATAAGTATTCATAGACAAAATTACCGACTTAAGTAGCTAAAGTTTCCCTTCATAGGATAGTATGTCTCCAATCTTTTCTAGATCTTTTCAATTAAAGGAATACATTCACAAGACCTAAACCTCCTTAATGAGATAGGAATCCCCAAGTAGAGGAGAGGAGGGTCCTTAGTTTCCATACCCGTAGCTCAAGATGAATCATTTAAGAGGTAAGAAGCACTTTTAGAGAGAATGAAATAGCTCTTGTGTAGGTTGACCCATAGTCCTGACATCTACTTAAATAAATTGAGAGTTCTCATCAGAAGAGAGACTGAATGAACATTAGCCTTGTTTAGGAGAAAAAGGTCATATGCAAAACATAAACTAGTTAGAGAAACTTTCTTAGATTTGGAGTGAAATCTGAAGTTAGGTCTATTGAAGTGTTATGCTTCAGTAACTAAGTGAAAACCTTCATACAAATTAGGAATAGGTCAAGGGATAGAGGATCCCCTTGCCTAAGACCTTTTTTGCCTTTAAACACCTCCATGGGGCTCCCATTTATCAATATCTCATAGGAAGCAGTAGAAATGCATTCTTGAATCCACTTTATAAACCTTAAGGGAAGTTCATGATCTCCATAGTTTTTAACAAAAACCCCAATTCACACGATCGAAAGCTTTCTGTAAATCAATTTTTATAGTGTAATTTTGGGGACTTCTCCTGCGATTATACCCTTTTTACAGCTCTTACACGATAAGGATATTGTCCCCTATATTTCTGCTAGTCATAAATGCTCCTTGATTCTCACTAATGAGAAATTTTAGAACCTCTTTTAGCCTATTAGCCAAAATCTTGGCAATGATCTGGTAGAGGAAATTTGTACATGAAATAGGTATGTAATCACTCCAAGTATCCGAGTTGGATTTTTTAGGGACCAGACAAAGAAAGGTCTTATTTATTTCTTTTCGTAAAACCCCTTTTAAGAAGAACTCATGCAGTGCCTCCTTGACTATTACCCCCCTTCCCCCAAACTATTCCAAGTTTTTTGATTTAAAAAAAAGTCATTCAAGCCATCAGGTCCTAGAGCTTTAAAGCCATTCATGTTAAAGACAACCTTCTCAATTTCCTGATCTGTAACAGGTCTTATTAACCAAGAAACTTCATGATCAGGAATTTTAGTGGATACAAACTGTTTAAGATCATAAACCAACTCAGATGGAGGAGCTTATGAGCCTAGTAGATTTTTTTAGAAATTCATAGCTTCTTTAGCTATATCATCTTGTCTGAAAACATCTATACTAGCTTCAGTTTTAATAGAGGTGATTTTGTTGACATTCTTTTGATCTAACATATAATTAAAGAAGAACTTATTACATCTATCTCCATCTTTCATCCAATTAATTCTAGCTCTCTGATTCAATAAAGAACATTGATTATCTACCACTTCCAAGTAATTCATAAGAGCTTCCTTCTCTACTGTAGCTAAAACACCATCCAAGGGATTCTCTGCCAATGATTTTTGAATATATGCGAGTTTATCTCTAGTTATTCCAATCTCCTTTGAAAGATTCATACCTCTCTTGCAATTAAGAATCTTCAGCTCCTGTTTTATAGCCTTGAGCTTTTGGATACATATGTACTACTTAGTCCCATAGCATCCATGCTCCAATCCCTTCGCTATTGCTTCTTGAAATCCCTCCATGTTAACTAGAAAATTGTTAAATCTGAAAGGATAATGGATTTTGGAGGTAGAGTTATCATTATTTATAGGAGTACGGTCTGAGATACCAGGGTCTAGGAATTTCGCAGAGCTTTTTGAAAAAGTATGTAGCCATTCCACATTTACCAAAGCCCTATCCAATTTTTTCCTAATATGCCAAATAGAACTTTACTTATTTGTCCAAGTAAACTTATGACCTTCATATTTTAGATCTATAAGTTCTACCACCTGCATACAATCAAACATATCAGAGGAGTAGTTGAGTAGGTTACATTTACCTTCAACCTCTGATCTGAACAAAGTGATCTTACAATCCCTACAAACCACCCAAGGGGAATTTATAGAAGTCTTAATCCTTCTTAGGTAATTCCAAAGTTCAGATATTTGGAACACATTGTTGAATCCATACACAAGAGTAGCTAAAACCCAAGAATTTTCCATTTTAAAATAAAGCTTAGTGTGAATATGTTGTTGACTTGATTCCAGAACCTCCACTTTCAAGTAATCACCATCATAAGCTATAATAATCCTTCCATATACATGAATTTGATGGTTTGTAATGAACTGCCAGTTGCTACCTAGACAAACCAATTTATTCAGATTAACTTCTCTTATTTTAGTCTCCAATATACAAAAAACCCAAGGCTTTTCCTTTAGCACAACATCCTTTAAAACATTAAGTTTGGAAGGAATATTTATTCCACGCACATTCCATACAATCAAAGTTATAGGCAATTTGTTTTCCCTTTGAAGCTTTTCCTACTGCTCCTAATAATTTTCCAAGAGGTGACCTGATTAAACTGCTCCTCTTTATTACTACCATTTTGCAAATCAACCTTTGATAGACTTTGTTCATTCTGTTGAACAAACAAAACTCCTTTATTTAGAATAGTACCACTAGTTTCCAGAACATTTCCTTGTTTATTCATTTGTGACTTACAGAAATCTTTTGATAAATTTTATTGAATTCCTTTCAGTTGAACAGAATCAGGGCTATTCTCCTTCAAAATGCACTCCCTTATTTTTGGGGAGACATTAACTGACTGAACCATCTTTTGGTTTTCTGCTACTTGTTCTACTTCCTTGGTTTCTTTGATTTCTTTAGACTCAATATTTTCCATACCTATCACTTCCCAATAGTCACCTTTAATAAAGACTCTACCCGTTGGTTTCCATTCTTTACCTTGAGCTTTAAGAGATAGTTTCCATTCGTAAGTCACCAAGACTTTGTCTTTTTTAAAAGAGTTTTCATCAGCTAACCTTAGAATAGGGATACTATCCTTCATTTTCTTATAGATACCCATACTCACATATAATCGAGCCAATCTAACTCTTTTCTTAATGCAGTATTTTCATCCATGTACATAGGTTTCCCCAAGTAGGTCACAAGCATACTTAACCCCTTTGTAATCGAATACTCCAAAGGGATATTGTGAATGTTCACCCATAGGGGTATGCTCTTCATTCTGATTTTTTCTAACTCCATTCCCGGTTGCCAATTTTGTAGAAATAATGGAAGTTGAGAGATATGCTATGGACCCTCTTCTATTACCTTTTGAGCTTCCGTTTTGGAAGAAAAGGTAAAGATTATATTATCCTATTCAGTTAGCATTACCTCTATTAGACCTCTTCCTTTCTATTTTCTCGAAGCCCACATTTGTATAATAGGAAAAGCAGGCCTTTTGTCCATGAAAAATCCAACAAGAGTAGCTTCCCATGTCTTAGCTCCTTGTTGCAAAAGATCTAGGCTACGAGCCACCATTAGCTTACCATCAATCTCCACCGGATGGATGAACACCAAAGAGGAATCATAGTTATCTCCGACGACCTATTTCCATGTCTTTCTAGGTCCTCTATCTATGTCTCTAACAGTTAGGATAGAACCCTTGGGTGGAGCAGTAGTGGTAGAGTGAGGGAAAGTTATAGAAAAGGAAAGGGAAGAGGGAAGAGCTGCAAAAAGTTTAGAAGGGGAGGGAGGGTTGAGTTAGGGTTAGGAGAGGTGGTTTGTTTGATGGTTGAAAGAAAGGTTGGAAAATCAGTGTCCATTTGTGATTTGGAAACTAATTTCTCTTTGGTTGTTTTACATGTTTGTGTAAGAGATATGGAAAAGCAAAGGGACAAAGCTAGGGTTTCTTTCTAGGGTGTGAAAAAGAGGGGGGGTCTATGGTTTGAAGAGTGAAGGAAGATGTTTAGTAGGAAGTAACACTATCGAATAAGACAGTGCCAGGATGCTTGTGCAGGTCCCACATATTTAAAAAGATGACTCTTTCTAACAGATGCCTAAAGGTTTAGTTAGCCAGTTTTTTTTTTGTTTTTCTCAAGAAATTGGCAGGTTTATTATTAAACCAGTCAATTTTTTCTTCTAAAGCTTATAAACATAAATAGGACCAAAAACCATGCTAGTTTGTGTTTACTCCGGTCAAACTAGTTGGTTCGGTTCAGTTTTAAAATGATTGCTAATATCATTAAATTAAATAGAGTAAATATTAATTTCATACTCTATGTCTAATCAAAACATAAAAAATTAGTCAAAACTATTTTGACATTCCTATTATTTAGGTGGCCAAGACTTCAATCTTGATATATGAATTATTCAATTAGAAAATTAAAGAAGTTTAATTTATCTAATTTTAAATATGATTTAGGATTATAATTTATATCCATTGCCAACATATTCAATAATCTAACGATTCATATAGAAAGAACGATTAAAGAGAGAAATTTGAAATTTAATCAAGTTGGACTTGATAAGTTTGAGAAACTTTGAGATTAAATATAAAATAGTATGAGAAATTAGATCTTATTTAAGAGCAATTGATATTTAAATAGAACTAATTATGATTCTAAGTAAAATTTAATTGAAATTAAAATTAAAATTTTATTTCAATTAAATTACTAAAAACTCCAAACCTTCTTATAATAAATAGGCTTACACTAAAGTTAAAGCTTCCTTTCTTACCCTCTCTACATCACTTATAGAGTTCTCTCTATTGGAGCTATGTAAATATAATGCCCTGGAAAGCAAGTGTATTTACATATAACTTTATCTTCTTCAGTTGCAGTTTTGTAATGAAAATATTTATTGTTAATAAAACAAAAGAGTTTGGTTTTATTTGTGTGAGCATTATATATCTAGTCAAAAGGTACCAAGATTCTTTTGTA
>JANITX010000002.1:43718868-43741236 GCA_027564395.1 Erythroxylum ulei
CGAGCCTTCGGTTTGTTTTCGATACGATTGCATAGTTTCTTTGATTTGCTTCCGCCTTATGATTTTCCGTTCCGTTCATTCGGTTTCGCTTCCGCATTGTGCTTCGCTCTTTCGGTCTGCGTTTGCTTTTGATTTGTTTGCTTCGACTCCATTCTTTGGTTTATGCCTTCCGAGTCGATTCGATCGTTTCCGTTTTCGTTTTCGGTTGGGGTCTTCTGAGGTCGGGTCCCAACAATATATCCTTTGAACAAGACTAGTTAATATAAATACACTCCTCTACTCGTTTGGGCATTGAAGAAGACAAAGAAGTATAGACAGTTCAGAGCTTATTTAACCAGTCGATTTTTCACTCTCAATGGTTAAAAGTAAAAATTGAATCAAAAACCAACCAAGTTCATACTTAATCTGGTCAAACTGATTGGTCCAGTTTGGTTTTTATATCATTGATATTTAGCATTGTACACATGGCCTGATTTTCTATTTGGTACATCATGAAAAGATGTATCATGTAAGATGGGCCAGAATTATATTATTTCATAAAATTTAACTAAATGAAAAGATAGCAAAGAATCATATGAGGTGAGATTTGGCTTATAATCAAAATAATTTGCACTAGTATTAGAAAGTCTATTCCTCCTATTTAATTTGCCATCTGCATATAAGATATTACTAATGGGACTTGTAGAGCTTGATTTTTCTTTGCAGAAAGGAAAGATTTCCGTGGGGTTTCTTAGTGTGTAAGGAAGATAATGAGCTGGACTACGAGCCTAAATTCAGGTATTTTCAATAGGCCGGCTCATTGACCAAATCAGGCTCATACCAGTTCGAGACCCAATTTTTCTAAGCAAAATAAGAATATTTTACTTAGAAAAGTTAGGCCTCCGGTAGGCCTGGGCTTGAATAATTCAGACTCGGACTCAATTAAAAATAGATGTTGTTTTACACACTTTATTTTAAAAAATTAGCGAGGCCAACCCATTGCCATCCTTATTGGTTTGGGGTTTGAAGAACTTGGCTAAAGGAGTTTATTTAAAATCGTTAAATTATTTTTTAAAATCAAATTTAAATTTAAGTATCAAAATAACAATAAAAGTAACTTCTGTACAAAATTTGGGAGGCGGTTTAGAATGTCAAACTTTTTCACTTGACTGATTAGAATAAACAAGAATCATCGTTGGATTCTCATCGGTTTCAGTATATCCGTACCTGTCCCAAGTCACCCATAGACTTGGAGGTCTTGCACATCACATGACTAGCTAGTAACTGGTTTACTAGAAGGAGCTACCAAACCTTTCGCACCTAGTAAGAGAACATTGACTCTTGTTCAGAAAAGTAGTAAGAAGAGAGCTTATACGAAGTTATGGAAACACTATCTACCAACCCTATTCATTTATCGTCAACTTTGTCTATGTCTTCTTTACCTTCTAGTGTAAAGCGTGTGTTATCAAACAAAATAAAAAAAATCTTGTAGAAATTACCCCTGTACCTATATAAAACTGTATTTGTGAGTCTTTTTTTAACCTTTGTTTAGTTCATACAGTATTTCCTTGTGTGATCATTCTTGGATGAGAAGTATTCGTTCTATCTTGTCTACTTCCAGACCTTGTGTAAAAGAAATCATCCGAAGTTCTAGATTGGAACAATATGGTCTCAGGTCTACCACTGCAGTACAATACGTAAAGTTTGAAATCCCTAAATAATTAATTTATTTATAGAGGGAGCAAAATCATACACAGCTTCATGTTAGAGCTATACAACTTGTTCTTACACTTCATGGAAGAAAGGGAATACTTGTGACAACTAGGATATCTCTCCTAGACACTACCTATACAACGTACCAAAATGCTCTTATTAGTACTCTGCTAACAACACTCAACAACGGAAGTGTCATCTTGACCATAACACCTGATTTCAACATCAAGCTAGATGATCCTACCTTATCTGAATGACTAGAAGTTCAGATCCAGTTCACTGGAGCAAATCAAGATCCTACAGCCATCATGGCTACTTTACATTACCAGATGATCTATCGTCTACAGAATCATGCTTTGGACCTTAATTTCCTGAATTCCACTTAGGATGCTCTTTATATGGTCACTGATAGTTCTAATGATCAGACTACTATCATTTAGATCCCAAAGCAACTACCAATATAGGAGCTTGAAAAGTTGTTGCCTACTGAATGGATCACCAACTACCAAAAGGTGTTCCACACCCATCATCAACACTCTTTTCATACAATGACTCCTCTAATTTTGAATACTGTGAGAGATGGGACTGTTAAGTCCATCTATGCATGGCCTAATGAAGATCCATCTGGACCTTCAACATCTGGGGCAATCCTTATGATCCAGCCCGTATATTCTCATACGGAAGGTAAATTTAGTCCTCCTATTCATTACTTTAAATCTAACGGAGATCCAGTTTATATCAATCATCTTCATGGACATTTTCAATGGGATGTCGACCCATCTATATGTAAACTAGACTATGAGATTTGTCTCAATCCTGAGTCAGATAGTGATGATGATGATGATCGCTATTTAAGAAGGAGAAGGAAGAAGAAAAAGTCCAGATCTCGCTGTAAACCTTCTCAATAGTATCATCCTCTTGGTGATGATCTAGATCCAAACGATTGTAGCTCTTGTAATGGTCTATTGATAGAAAGATCTAGACCTAAATCTCTACGAGAGATGTTGAAATCATCTACATGCAGATCTACTTACAAATCAAAGCCAGAAGTTCTTGTTATGACTCCTAATCCTACACCCTGTATGATGGCAAAGCCATACGAGGAAGATTTTCCTACATTAACCAGGAGTACTAATGAATCAACAAAGGTTGTCTATAACTCTTATATCCGAGCCACAGTAATTACTTCACAAGGAACACTTATGTCAAACCCATCTGATGAAGTTCTCAACTGGAAAACATCCAACGCAGTAGCACAGAACAAAGTTCTGAGAAGGATTGATTCTAAGCTGGATGGAATCAGTCAACAAAATCATGCTACTCATACTAAAGTCGATGCAGTTTCTAAACAGATCCAACAGATGTATCAGTCTTACAAAGCTTAGATTCAGTGTCTTGATGTTGAACTTTGACAATACATCTCTGGCCATTATATAAGGCCTAACTTCAACTTTAAAGTTTGTGGGATACAAAAGATACAAGGAATTATGCAAAAAATGGAAGCTAATATGCATTTTGCACAATCAAGGACAATTTATGGCTCATCCTCAACAGAATTTTCGAATACACAGCCAACATATCCATCTCCTATGTATCAGAAGAATCCAGAAGAAGCTGACTACTCGAAGATATTTAAATTCAATTATCTTTTAATAAGACGGTACATTCATCCTCAGACAACTCCAGAGCAACCAAAGAAGTCAAAACGAAGGCAAAAATCTGATCATTTGCCTAAATAAAGAGTTTCTGAGTCTTCAAAGGTTCTAAGCCATCAACCTCTTATACAACATTTGAACCAACTGATCAGTGGAGCAAGTCGTTACAAATTCATACACCTCCAACATCTCCACCGAAAGTTCAACCTTCCACCTCTTCTATTGGGAAGGATGAAGCTAAACAGACAGAGTCCTTGCAACCCTAACCTCTAAATCTCTTGTAGAAGATTCAAGTTCTCAATCAGATAATACAGAAGCTAGTTCTCAAGCCTCTGTTTAAACATATGAAGTTTCTACAACACCATCTGAATCCTCATTTGAACAGAGATCTGAACCTTCAACTGATTCTTCAGCACAGTTCGCTGACTTATCAGAATTATCTAATTTTCTGATGACGATGCCACAACATACTGAAGTTAAACCTGAAATTAGTGAAGCTGAATCCACAAGCACTAAACCTTTCAGACCTAAACCAACACCACAAGCAACACCAGCTCAGCCAGCTGCATAGGCTACAACCAAGCCTATTTTAGGACTTTGGTTTACGTTCGATGATCTACCCCCGAAGAAATGGAGGGATAGAATAAATGGATTGATTTACAAATGACCAGAACAAATTATCACTTGCCAGATATTTTATCTGAATTCATATCTCATTTTACGGGTACTTTGCGAGAATGGGGGCAAAGTATTAATAATTATCAATGCCTTCAGTATGTTCAAGTCACTACGGCAGGAGCATTACTTAGAATCATTCACAAAGAATTTATTAGTGACTTTCAACTTATTGACAAGCAAATCCGTCAAGAATACTTCGCTATGAAATGTTGTTCACTTTACAAGCGTGATAATCAGAAGCATTACCAGCAAATGGCGAAAAGGTATTATCTCTTGAATGGATGGAATGATGTTAATCTTTGCTATACTTTTATATCATCCCTTCCAGATGAATTACAACCAAAACTACAAAGGACCGTAGCTTCTCTACAACGAGACATGTCAACAATTTCTCTTAGAGAAATCTATCAGCTTACTCTAGCTGCTCTTGATAAGTTATGTGGCCAACATACCTTGTTCAAGAATATCATTAAAGGCAGTCCAGTTCTCAAGCAGGCTTGTAAGAAGCCTTATCTCTAGATAAAATGCAAAGATAAAAAGAATTGTGAATGTCATAGCAAGAAGAAAGCTCATCTTCATCAAGTCTACCCTCGGAGAAAGTTCCACAGGAAGAAGGAAGGCTATAAGCCTTTAAGAAAAACATATGAAAGGAAGAACGATGGCAAAAAGAAAAGATTTGTTTGGTTCTTCAAGAAATCTTCAAATCGACAGAAGCCTACTCGATGTTTTCCCTGTGGACAACATGGACACTTTACACTTACATGTCCTCACATGACCAAGAAATTTATTAAGTTGTTAAAGCAGTTGCAATCTATTCTACCTATCTATTCCTCCAACAACTTTGAATAATTGATTGATGAGCAATCTTAAGAAGATGAGGACACCAGGTTTGCTATTTCTATATCAACATCAGAAGATGAAGAATCTTTTATTTCCTCTGATTCTCAGGAGGATGATTCTCTCTATATGCTACAGTAAACTTGTATAAAAGTAGATCGTACACCAGTTCAACGACCTTACATCCAGATCGAACTCTTTCAACAGGAAAAATATGATAAGCCAATTAAAGTTATCAGGTTTGTGGATACTGGATCTAGTTATACAATCATGAAGCCCAATATTTTATCATCTGACGCATGGACTTCTCATGAAGAATATTTTACTTCTGCTAATGGTAACTCTTTTAAGATTGGGTTAATTACGAGAAGAAGGATCGACATTCGATTCTTTCCTCAATGTATAGTTTGGACTAAAGTTCTTGGAAGCAGTCTACTTGGCCTAGACATTCTAATTGGTATAGATACATACAGTAAAGTCTCACCTTTACAGATCCTACCCACAGGCTTCAGGTATCAATCACTATTCAGTTTATACAATGAAATCAAAAATTTGATTGAACTTACCCAAGTTCCTACACGTTATACTACACTTCGAGATAAACTGTTAGAATATTGTCCTGAATCTCGTGCACAGTTTTCTCACCCATATCCTTTGTGGAAAAATGTTGACTTTTTTATAAGTCTACCTTTTAAGAAGAACGAGGATATCAATCCTATGAAAGCCACACATCTAGGGATGAACCCTGATGAACTGAAGCTCGAACAAGATGAGCGTGCAATCCTTTTGAAGCAAGGACTTATTGACCCTACAAAGTAAAATTAGGCTTGCCAAGCATTTTATGTCAATAAACGTTCAGAGGAAAAATGTGGAAGAAAGAGATTATTCATTGACTATAAGCCTCTGAATGCTTTCCTATAAGATGACAAGTTTCCTCTCCCAAAGATAAGTAATCAGGTACTATTCCTTAAAGAAGTTGTTATATTCTCAAAGTTTGATCTTAAGGCAGGATTTTGGCAACTAGGTATTCACCCAACTAAGAGATACAAAATTGCATTCTGCATTCCCAATGCATAATACCAATGGACTATTATGCCATTTGGGCTTAAGGTCACCCCATCATTGTTTCAGAAATCAATGATAAAGATCTATCAGCCTATCCTCTACAGTGCACTAATCTACATTGATGATATCTTACTGTTTTCAAAGACCCATGAGGAACATCAGACCTTACTGTAGAAATTCTTGGATATTACTAAACAATATAGAATAATGCTTTCAGCTTCGAAAAGCATAATTGGCATTGCAGAAATCAAGTTTTTGGGTATGCATTTCAAAGAAGGATTCTACCGACCTGGTCCACATATTGCAAAAGAGCTATTACAATATCCTGTTGAATATCTTACTGTTAAGTAGCTCTAACAATTCCTTGGAATTGTTAATTATATTCGAGATTTCATACCAGACATGGCAACTTATATTTCAAGCTTATCTAAGCTTCTGAAGAAGAATCCACCACCTTGGACTCGAGAACAAACTAAGGCCGTCTAGCATAAAAAGCAAATTTGTCAGGAACCTCCTTCTTTAAAAATTCCTAATATAGGACAATGCATCCTATAGACAGATGCTAGTGACACCCATTAGGGTGCTATGCTCATCAAAGAAAGCAATGAAAAAAGATATTACTGTGGACATGCAAGTGGCCAATTTAGTTCATCTGAATACTACTATCATATAAGTTACAAGGAGATTCTTACTGTGAAAAGAGGTATTGAAAAGTTTGCTTTCCACCTCACTCCTTATCATTTTTTCATTGAAATGGATAATACCTCATTCCCAAAAATCCTTGATCAACCCAAGAAAAAGATTCTCAACAGTCAATGGCTTCACTGGTAGGAATGGTTTTCCTGCTATAAATTCTCCATCTGCCACATTAAAGGTCATCAAAACACCCTAGCTGATTATCTCTCTCGACCTAACAAACCTCTTTTGTTTTTCTCTTCTTCTCTCAAGCTTCCCATTCCATTATGCTGGTTAATGGAGTTTCCTAGGTTTGCAAAAATACAAAAAGGAGTTTCCTCCTTTATTTCCTACTCCTCCAACCACTATTTTGGAACTTTATCCAATTTTGCATCAGAGTTTGTTTTATTATTTGCATCTAACTCTTATTTAGCATGACATTTTACCAATTCCTGGATTCTTTAATCCTACCACACCTTATAAAATGATGTATCATATTTATGATATCATCTTTGACTCCACCTTGTGGCATCTCTGAGTAACGTCTTCCTGTTGGGCACCGATTTTGGAACCCAACTCTTGCGGACTCACATGTGTTGGATCCCGCTTGTTTCCGAAACCCAACTCTTAGTCTGATATCACATACGTTGGATCCGCTTGTTTTCGGAACCCAATCTCTTGCGAAAATCATGAAACGTGAGCGTGCATATTACCTCGAAAGGTTATTCCATTGAACCCTAATTAGCCATCATCATTTCATCTTCATTCTCATAACATCCTAAAAATTACCTTACAATTTGTTCAATGGCGTGCCCACACAAATCAGTCACCAAGCTCAAACTTATTTCTCCTATCTCAGAACAGAATTTGAAAATCTTCAAACCAGAATTTCAATTTGACTTCTCCAAAGAAATCATAACTCTAAGTCTCTAGTTTATTTTGAAGCAAGAATCATCTTAATCGAAGCTCTATAGATCAAGATATGCTTAAAAAGCCAAAATGTGTTCTTACCCTACTCATGCTCTCCCAACCGATTCCTCATTTTATTTCCATCAAACTTTCTCAAATTAACTCCAAAAGATACCAATTTTTATAGAGAGATAGATACATGTCTTAGGAATCTATTACTTCAAGAATCACTTCATTTGGAGGTCGGATGAGGAAGTTATGACCAAAAGAGTCCGACATGTTTATACACTCAATCATATAGTAACATGTCTTGGCGCGATTGCCATAACTTTTGATAAAAATGTTGGATTGAGTTTGTTCTTAGACCATTGGAAAGAAGCCTTCCCGATCTAAAACTTTCGCGAAGACCAGAAAGCGAGATTATGCCTCTGAAAGGGTCACAAATCACAATTTCCTGAAGCTATCCCGCGAATGTCTGTTTAACAGACATTATTGGGCCAAAGATCACTTTTCCACCCGAGAAGGTCCATTAAACGGACCTAAAGTTTGTTAAACAGACATGGGCAATGCTGAGGATCCTTTTTGACCTGTAAAGGTCTATTAAACGGACCTCAAGTCGTTTAAACGAACATAGGGGTTCTCCAAACCCCTCCAAAGCCCCTCCAATGCTTCCTACATCCAATCTAACATCATATTCAATCATAATCTTCCAAAAATCAACTCTTCTAGTGCCAAATCACTTCATAACAAATCAAACACCAAAATTATCTCATAAAACTCTCAAATCTCAATCCATTTGATTCTTCAAAACAACAATTTCCTATCATTTATCATAGCTGTCACATACACACACCCTATGCAACATCACAACTTGTGATGAGTATATCTTTCCATTCCGATATCCAAAAATTACAATCTTTATAGTGTTGGAAAGATAGAAAGATTGTCTACAACTTCCAAGAAGACAATTTTGGCTAATTCCACCTAAATCATTCCAGATTTCCCCTGGAAGTCAGAACACACATTTTACCCTCATGAAAAACTTGAAATTTATCCCAACTTCATTTCCTTTATTACAACATCATTCATAACAATTCAACTACCAGTTGGAATTCATCCAACACTCAACCTCAATTCATATGACTCCTTATATTCAATAACATCTCATCATTCACCAAAGATCCTATCTTGCTTTTCCATAATATCTCACTTATATATATATATATATATATATAAACAATTCATATTCAAAGTTCATCAACCCGACTCATATCATCCATACACAATTCATACTTCAAATCCATATTTCATTTACATCATAAGATCAATGTTCACAAACTTTAATGACATTCCAAGCCACATCACATCATCAATCTCAAAATCCAAAATACAAAAAAAGATAGAAAATCTCATAATTCTCAACATATGTCTAAAGTCTTATTTTTACATCAATCCAACTTAAAATACAACATACATAATCAAACGGATTTCTTGACTTTCTTTCATCCTATCTCTTTCTTATCACCTGGAGCTGGGAATGAAAGGGGGTGAGCTTTACGCTCTTGGATAACAAGTTTATAAAAAATAACAAGCAAAACCGTTCAAAAAGTTCACTGTCATAAAAATCCTTGTTGAATCATAAAACACACGTTTTCTCAAAATCCTTGTGATGTAATCAAAACCGCAACAACACAATTAATGCAATTTTCAACTTGTTCACAATTCATAAACATATAAGCACATCAGAGATGGTTCGTGTGGATCCAAAAACAGAACGTACTATACATTTCCACTTAATGGTCCTGTGTAGCCGTGAACAAAACGTACTAACGCAATCCCACATAATGGTTTTGCGTAAAAGTGAACTTATAGGAGTCCATGAAAGAGCTCCATGCCACTAGCGGGCAGGTCAACGTGCATGTGACTTAACTTAGGGGACCACCACAAACCCACATAACACGTAATTCATGAACTTGAAAACAGATTGCCCAAATGGCAACATTTTGGAACTTGTTTTTCATGAACATGCATTGTTTTGAAAAAAAACCCTTTCATGTAGCAATCCACAATTCATCATCAAAATTCATACACCAAACATGTAGCAATTTTGCAAATCATTTAAAAGCAATAAAAGCAACATTCATGAAGTAATTGAAATCATTTTATCTTTTTGATTTTTGAAAACACATTAATGGCTCATTACTCAAATTATAAACATGAAACCTACCTTAATTTCCTTGCTTGCAAACCTTGCTCAAAAAGCCTCTACTTTTGCTCTTTTTGCCTCTCTTGATTTTCTTTCATCAAGGGCAAAATTCCCAAATCAAAAGGAATTCAAATTGAGAAACCCATAAGACATAATCACCAAAATTGATGTTAGAAAACTTAAACCTATACATTTCTTAAGCTATAAGAACCAAAACCCTTTAAAAAATCCAACAAATCAAAAATACTCTTACCTTGATTCTTCACCAAATGACGAGTTTCTTAGCTCTAATGGAAGATCTCGTCCTCCTCTTCCTTTTTTCTTCTTGAACAAACTTGAAAATCCCTCTTGAAGGCTTAGAAAAATCAAAACCTAACTCACTTCCTTCTTTTCTCTTCTTACTCTCATTTTCGTGCTTCTCTCTCCTTTTCTCTCTTCAATCACGTTTTTTCTTCTTCAAAATGAAAGACAACCTTTGTCTCTTCTCTTTTATACCCTTATTGAATGAACAAAGTCCATTTTACCCTTATTAATAAGCCTTGTAACTTAAAAGCTTAAGTGGCTTGCTGATTTTGCCCCTCATACAATCTTACCACCTTAATACTATAATTCATTCGGCTTATGTCATATAATCTTACTCACATTAACATGCTAATTAACTCCCATTAACATGCTAATTAATTCCATAAAATAAAAGTAATTAATCTAGCAAGACCTCAAAATTATTCAAATCATGCTTAACTCCTTCAAAAAATCAAGACCTTTTCTAATCATGCAATTGAAGGAATTTGCTAGCACTTCCTTCTAGAAAAATGTTCCTCATTGTCTTAAGTTTTTCAGTAATCTGAAAGTTATACACCAAAAATTTGGGACTATTCTTATACTAAAACAATATTCAATACTCAACTTCCATCCAAAAATTGATATTCTTAGAGACCATATTAAAAATCGATTTCATCAAACAATTTGTAATCCTATTTCTCTAGTTTAATCTAAATCAATAATCATATCATTTGGATAACTAGAGCAAATGTTATGGCTAAAACATCGAAGCATACTCAATGAACATGTTTCAATTACATTTTCCAACTTTTAACTTCCAACATTTCACATATAACCCATCTTATACCTAAACCATCTTTTCTACTTCATTTCAAATTCAAGAATTCTCTTTTTCTTTACACATGAGTAATCGCCAACAATTTCTCATTTAACAGTTCTAACTTCCAAGAAAAGTTTGGGGTCCAACAAAGGTGGTGTGGTTCAATCATCCTTATCCACACGCTTCCATCACATTATGGCTTGTCATGAATAACAAGTTGTCAACTGTTGATAAACTTCCCAGGTTGTTGAGTCTCACTACCTGGTGTTCACTATGCAGAAGTGCTGAAAAGAGTATAAGTCGCTTATTCTTTAAATGCAAGTTTAGCAATGATATTTAGAGAGCACTACTGAGCGGATGTTTGATCTCTGATGCTCCAAACGACTTGAACAATATTAAAACCTGGAGTTCAACAATCAGCCATCTGAACAAAGAAGTAAAATGGTGTTTTTTTATTTCCTTATCTTCTCTGGTTATAGCAATATGGGATTAGAGAAATAATCGCATTTTTCATAACAAATGCCTCTCTAAAGAGCAATTCTGTAATCAACGAATGCAGTTCATTTGATATCAAATTAACATTCACAATCATAAAGTCCAAGAAGTTTAATATATTCTATCTAATTGGACGGTGTAGATCTTTCCTCTTTTCTTTAATAGAGTTGTATTCCTCTCTAAATGATAGTGTTTTTATCCTTGTAATTGAATTTGTTCTTCTAGTTTGCCTTTTATGGCTTGATTCATTTCTTCTTTTCTAAAAAAATTGAATCTTGTTATGAATATAGTAATTATTTAATTTTAAGACCCCATTGCATGAGTTATTTAGGTGAATTACTTTTGACTTTAATTTTTAAATTTTTGATTAAAACTTCAAAGATATTATATGGTTTTTAGAAAATAATTTATGTTGATGATTAGTTCTTGATAAGTTAAGATGAATTGATTTTGATAGAGTAAAAATTGATATACTATATTGTTAGTTAAATATCAACCCAAAATTAAATATTATTTATTATTTTAAATGTAACTTTTGATAGGAACACTAAGTTGAAGGAATTCAAGAAGTTATATAAAATTAAGAGAAATATATATATATTGAGAGCTGATAATGAACTCAAATAGTTAAATTTTATGAAAGAAATGTATGGGTTCCTTTCATTATCAGCCTAGTACTATTCTATATTTTAATTATAAATTTTGATAGGAATATGGGATTTAGATGATTCAAGAGCCTATAGAAAGCTAAAATAATTTTTTTACATTTTAATAAAACACTAGATTATATTGGTTTATCATATCTCTACCGATTGAATGACAATTTTATGTATTTTTTTTCATAAAATGGTATTTAGTTAGTTGAACTTACAACTTTCAATTTTTAAAAAACATGAACTATCATCTTTTTTGGCATTTTTTTAATTTTTTAGGCTAATCAAGATAAAGAAAAGCAATAAGAAGCAATGAGAATGTGAAAGAATCATATTTCTAGGAAGAATTATGACGCTTCTTACAATATTTTTTGTCTTTAGAAAGGTTTAAGAAATGCCTAGACAATTGTTTGTCTCAAAAAGAAAGTTTTGAGGAACCTTTACATATATATATTGGGATATAATATGAGCACCTTAAGAGGTGGGTAGGTGCTTATTGTGTTTAGTATGACGATTGATCAGGGCCCATGTTTTAAAAATCAAACCAAACCGGACTGACCAGTTCGATCAGTGACCGGTTGGTTATCCGGTCCGGTTCACACTTAAAAATCTGTTCTCCATTGAACTAGTGAGAACCGGTCAAAACTGGTCAATTGACCAGTCGAACCGGTCCGGTCTGACTGTTGGTTCAATAAATTTTTTATTTTTTATATTTTTTTAATATTATTTGGTAAATTTTTGTATTTTTTAATATTATTAATATCATATATAATTAAATATAATTATTGCATAATTATGACATCATACCGGTTTGACCGGTGGTTGAACTGGTCGAAGCGATCAAACCGGCAACCAGTAAAGCCTCCGATTCGATATCTAGTCCGAGTTTCAAAACACTAATCATGGCATATTAACTTGTGGCAGAATTATTAACCGCGACAAATTATTTTGGGCCAAATTGATATATTATTAATTTGGTGATAGGGACAAATTAGTTGACACTAAGATTGGAGCAGGTACCAAGATGTTGAGTAGGGTGAATTATCCAACAGCAAAATAGGCAAGATTTTGTATGTTATTTAGTTGTATTTAATATGGTCATCTTATAGACTTTTTGAAGTACTTGCATTTTGACTTTCTTTTACAAGTAGTCTAGAGATTGTGCCATATAGGCACAATTTTGAAATTTTGACACGTAAAATAGAAAGGTTGTAGCTTCATATTTATTTATTATGATTTATACTCAATGTATTTTTTTTTTCAAGAATTAGAGTGTGTAACAAAAAATGTGAGGACCTAGGTAAATTTTGAGCATGATTTCATGAAGTTAGATCCGTGACAACTTTTAGATAGAAAGATGACCATATTCAATAAATTATATAAGTTTAATAAGTTGTACAATAATGAGATTTGAGTGAATAATGTTTATGTAAATTAAATTATCAATGATATCATATTACAAGTTTAATAAGTTGTACAATAATGAGGTTTGAGTGGTTTGGACTTGTAATTGCAGGATGGTCCGCAATAAACTTATAATATGATATCAGCGACAATTTAATGTACATAAATGTTATTTTGAAAAAATAAATAAATAAAAGAGAAGTTTTACATTTATAATTAAACAAAAGTAATTATTTGTGATTAATATGGATAAAAAAATTATATTGACAACTATGAATTAAAATTTTAATTATTTATAATTAGAGCAAAATACAAAAGAAGTAAATAGTAGCCAACTTAAAAATTTATATTGAAAACTATGAATTAAAATTTTACTTATTTATAATTAGAGCAAAATACAAAAGAAGTAAATAGTAGCCAACTTTTTCTTTCACATGTGGCAGTGTGAGATTTCCATTGTTCTTCATGGATTCATTTGGTTCCAATTGTCATGCCCGACACTTAAAACTGGAGACTGGAGGGGTTGCAGTTTTAGCCTACTCTGTTCTCAACTAGTTTGTCCAATGGCCGCTGCATTGTCCCAGGCACTCTCTAGACGGGTTCAGATGGTCTGTTCTCGCAAGCCTTTTTTTGAACTTTAAACAAATTTTAGAGGGCCCTTTCTACTACAAGCTTCTGTACTATGCGCCTATAAGAATATGGCTCTTATGGCCACGCCATGTGCTTCAGAACTCTATACAATGATTAACTATGTGAGCTTCAACTACCATGTTGTAATTATACCTTTAACACTAAACTAAAGAGACCCTTACAAACGACAAAAGGGCTAATCAGCTGCCTCGTTATCAATGAACCATCAAACAATCTCAGAATCACTAGTTAATTGACATTTTATTCACAGAGCACTATACAGTGGAAAAGAGTTTGCTTCATCTGCAAGACAGCATTTGACTGGCATGAAGTGAAAGTATTACCACAGTCATCGCACAACCAAGTTTGTCAATTTCCCTAAACTCTCCTTTACGGAGCATGCTAGATCGTAGGATATGACACACATACAGGCTTATGTATTGCAAGTATTTAAAAACATACAAACCAACTTTTCTAGACTGAAATGAACATTTGGCCTAAGAGGACCATTATGAGATGCCACATCTAACAATTTTGTGAAGATGTTTTCAACTCCCCATGTACGGAGGACCTCTACAAGTTGGATCCTGCTCAAGTAGCCACTCTTTCTCTTTAAGATACTGCAAAAGCGGCTCAGGCTCATTCACAGCACCACACCCATAAGCGCTTGGCCTTTGATAGCCAAGAAAGTGCTTCTCCCTCCTCTGTTGATCACTACCATATACAAGGGGGAAACCAGGGAGTGAGGGCTGGCCGTCACCATAAATCGCTGGGCTGAGAGATGAAGCAGTTCCTCGCTGATAGAAAAACCCAGACCTAGAGATGCCCTGGTCATGGAAATTTCCTGTGCTCCTACCATTGTAAGAATGAACAGGCCAAACCTGACCAGCAGTTCGCTCAAGATTGTGACTCTCTCTATAATATCTTAGCCATTCAGATGATGTCATTTGACGCATTGGTGAATAATTATCTATAAAACCTGGATTACCATGACCATAAGCATGAGCTTGATTAGGAACAGTCCAATTTGCATGGCCACTCACTTGTAATGGATCACTGCAACTATTTGGTCTGCTGATGTTTCCAGAACTACCGTAGTCAGAAAAGGTAGATTGAATTCCATTAAACCAACAGTCATTATCAGGGAGGAAAGGGGCAGATGGAACTGGGATCGGATAAGTAGATGAACCATAGTCAGTTGCAGATCCATGACTGGGACTAATGAGGCAGTCCTCATTTTCCTTGATAGAGAGATCATGCAAGGATGCAGTGGCCATCTCGTCTATGGGTGTCAAGCAATGATTGCTGAAATCATTTTTGACTTTTGCTCTTTCACCACTCAAACTACCTCTATCAAGGACCCAAGAACTCAGTGAGGGTGGTCCAGTAGGAATGGAGCTGCCAAAAGAGGGAGGCCAACTAAAGATTGAGGCTTCTGATGAGTGCGTTTCCTGCTTCTTCAGATGCTTGTTGCGCGTGAAGTTTGTGAGGTCAGAATGGAAAGATGAAGGTTCATTCTGAGCTGAGTTTTGAGCTATTAAGAGTGATTGAGCACGCCGCAGACATTCATCAGCATTCACTGCCTGATCCCCTGTGTCTCTTGCAGGCAGTTGATGATCAGACGTAAAACCAAGAGGTGCAGAGTTGTACCTTGTCAGTGGCTTGAAGAGAATGACCTCTTCCTCCATGGCAGTGGATATATCAAGCCCACCAGTAGAATCTTTTGGCTTTTCATCAATGATCAATTTCTCGCAATCTACAGCAGCACTCTGACTTGATTGATGATGTTCTTTCACCTTGGAAGCAGTAGTACTAGCTTCAAATTTTCCCACTTCGTTGCCATATGGATATCTGTTCCACATATCAAATTTTCTTTTAGATTTATCATACAAGATCCATTGCTGACTATTGTTTGATTTCTCTGTCATCTTGAACGCAGCATTAATAATGCGGTGAGCACGACATTTGAATCCACTTTGGAAGTCATTAGCGTATCTCCAGTGACTTGAGAAATCTAGTGAAGCCTGTGAATTAGCTAATGGTGTAAAGCCCCTCAACTCATAGTCCTCCCAAAGAGCAAAGAAGCATTGAGGCTCACCGTCATCACGATTTCTATCTAACTGCTTTAGAAGTACAACAAAAACATCAAAGAAGTAAGACATAGCACTTTTACTTTTATCATCACATCCAGATTTTTCTGTGTCATCAAGAACAGTCACCAACCATTCCACAAAAACCAATATAGCTGGCAAAAGTGGGCAAGAATCCAATGACTTTGCTTTGGAACATCTATCAACAAGGCGTCCCATAAAAATGAATGTTGAAGACAATGCCATCTGAGTCAACAAAAGGTGATCTCCATGGGTTCTGTTCTGCACAAACTTCACTTCAAGTCTATGTATCAGAATCTCAATGACAAAAATAAGTGCAGAGACAGCTTGCAGGATTCGAAAAGGTCCAATTTTAGCTGAACCCAAATCCTGATATGACTCTATTAGTGTTTGGAAGTTTGCATCATCTACTTTCATTAACTCATCTAGTTCCTTCACAGTAGACGCAAAAGTACCAGGGAAGTCATCCAGACTGCACTACATTGAAAGACATTACAATAATATCAGCAAAACTTTGAAATGCACAATCAAATAGAGGAGCATAAGAATCAAACATACCCTGCAAGGTTTTGATACCTAACAGCTAGACATGTTGATATCTAAATTATGCTAACAAAAATCTGTAATTATTTCACAATAAGCTTCATGAATATTTCAAACAAAAATTTAGCAGAAAATGAAGCAAAAGCTTTGCCTTCCAAATTTAATAGCTGAAGATTCCATGCAGGAAAAATGGTAGTCTAATCTTGCTGCATTATATTCCTCATGTCAGTACACACAAGGAACTTAGGAAATCCTTAATAAAGAGATCACCAAACAATTCTTACAGATCTTTCCTCTGGATACAGTATATGGTCCAAGCAATTAGATAAGATAGTGAAGGAAAAAAAAAGCATCATATGCAGCACCGAATAAACAGACCTGTTTAGATCACTGTAAGAACTGCAAGATTTTTTATCAGGCCATACATATAAAACTAAGTAAATTGCAATTCTTCAAGAAATTAATCAAATACAAGCCAGAATTATTATTAGAACAGAAAGACCTTGTAAGTGGTACCTTGATTTTATGAAGAAAAAACTTATCATCCTAATCACCAATGGCCATAATTTGGTTTCTCTTAAGCCTTCATTTTCAGCTCTCACCATCTTGTCATTCAACAGATCAGTAGTTGATAGAGAATGACTCCAGACACTGTTTTCAGCTGGTTTTAAGAAATCGAATTGGGCCCCGTGGGAAAGGGAAGGGAAATGAGATGACCGGTTCTGATATGAAGTGCCGAAAGAAAGTAAGAAATAAAAACACGTATTGCTGTATATGACAGTGTTAATGTACAGAATAAGGAACATCAGGCCTTACTCTTTCAAAGAGCAGAATAAGGTTATTCCAAGAATCAGGGAAAAGTTCTTTAATGGCTAAGCTTCTTATGCAGTGGTATAAAGCTAGGAAGTCATCACCAATATATTTTGCCAGCACTGCCAACTACAAATGAACACGATCATCATGATAGTAGCTTTCAAAAGCACAAAAATTCAAAGCTACAAAATTTCAAAAGAAAAAAGTCTCTAATGATTGAGCAGATATCTTAAACATAAAGAGAATTGCATAAAATACCTGATTATGGGGGTTTCCACCATGTGGCCAAACGGCTATCGCTTCCAAGTAATAAGTGACTGAAGCTGACCAGTTATGGCTCTTCTTATCAGATTGTTCACATTGTTCTCTATATCTAGCAAGATCCCCAAGACAAACAAGAAATCGATAGCATAAAAACTGTAGTTTCTGCATTTTCTTTGGTTCAAGAGATGCAAAGCTGCCACTCTTTCTGTAGAAGTCTTTAGAGAGACCATTGTATTTTACAAGTTTGACCAAAACATTTTGGTAAAATTCACTTGCTTCTGATAGAAACAACTTAAATCCTATGCCATGAAGGTCATAGCTTTTGTCTGTAGCAACAGCACTTTGAGGCATTCTTGACTGTTTTGCTTCTTCATTAGGAGAAACTATTTTCATTCTTTTACGAAATTCATCAACATGCCTGAGGTGAAGCTTCCACAATGAATATTCAACTTCTTGAAGTTCAGCCAGTTTATGATCATCTAGAATAAGCTTCTCATAGCTAGAACATAATTTATGGTACATGCCCTGGACATCAGAGTGTAAGATTCCTTTTTGAAGGATGAAATCCGACAACTGCTTCTCTGCATTAGCAACCTGAAATTTCCAGATTGAAGTATCAACCATAACAAACTGGAACTTTGACTCCAAAATCTAATAGGTACAGATTTTTTTTTTTTTTAAGTCACCTCAAGGAGAAGACTTGGTTTTTCGTTTTGGCCCTTAGGAAGAATACCCGAGCTAATAGCCATGCTTGGAGTTGGACAACTTCTTCATCTGTCATATATTCTACAGTCAGACGGCCATGCAAGACATGAATAATCATGCTTAGCATGGATCAAGCTATAACTCGCAAGAAATTTAACTCAAAAGTTCCATTTAGAAGGTGCATAGTACAAAAGCACATCAGAGAAATAATTTACCCGAGATATCCAAGTCATCAAATTTATAAATGAATATGAATTGAATGTATTATTGAATAGCATCAATACATAGGAAATCACTTGTTCCGTTTCATCTGATTAAAGAAAGAAGAACAGGAAAAACAGAACAGAAAGACTCATTTACCACCACAACATAACAAGTGAGATCTCTCACTCGTAACATGCCGTTCTACCTAAACTCGATTAACCCAACAAGGGCATGGAATTATAAGCTTTCATCACAAAGAAATATTTAGTCCTAAGAAGCGTTCAAACTCCCCTGAAGTCACAAAGAATGTCTCAAGGATGCCCTACCCACAAACTGCCGTAAATCTCATATCAACTTTGTATAAGATCGAATTAAGCTATGGCACGAGACTTGCGAAAAGGTCCAAATTGGGATATTGTCAAGGTTAAACAACTCATAGCATAGCTACAATAATTGGAGTTATACTTGCTTAAAAACGGAAGTAAACTTTTTGAAGCATCAAGAAAGCAATACGATGATCATCGTCCTCACAGGTCGGAAAAGAAGAATTGCACAAGCCCGTAGTTATGCCACAAGTTTTAGGCTTTATGTACTCGGTGATTAGTAGTTTGAAAAAGGTAAAAATATAAGAGAAACTGCGTAGAAAAGCCACATACAGAACGAGGAAATTCCAACACAAAAAACAAACTCAAGTTGAATGATGCCAACAGTAACTGACAAGAAAAACAAAAATACTACTTCAAATTAGGCGGCTTGAACATCATCTGAAATTGTGATCTTTAAAGATCAGAAACAGAAAAAGAAGCTACCCCAAAAGAGGATTGTTCAACAAAATGTGAAGAAAAAATTAGCAGAGGGACTTACACAGTAGCAAACCATCGGCAAGCAAGTTCCACTCGGAAGTTGATAGGAAAAACTGAGACAGACCAACCAAGTAAAAGCGGGGGGAGAGAGAGAGAGAGAGTTACCACTTGTAAATGCTGCAGACTGCAGAGTTGTGAAACAGACAAAGAATAAGGTGGCTAATTATGCGACTTTTGTTTTCATTCCTTTTCACACTCTTGACTCAAAAAACTGAAAGAGAAAAGAGCAAACACTAGTAGCCGCAAAAAATTTTAAATTCATGAATTTATTTTAATAATTTTTATTATTAAAAGTAATTTGTTAATTAATTTTCAAAATATTAATTTGTACCTTAATATTTTATAAAAGTTTTCGATATAAAGTTAACAAAAAATTAAATAATAATAGCGAAAAAAAAACAGGAGTGAGGGTCATCATCATCAGTCTGTGTTGACTCCCTGTAGAGGATCCCTTGGAGTCCAAGAAAACCCACATAATTGAAACTACTGCTAAAAGTCAGTGCTTTCTCATGTGGGTGTTGGTGGAAGTTTGGGAGAAAACAAATTGGATTGTGAGCATCAGGGTCTGGAGGAGAGGAACAGGCTTTGGTTTATAAATCTCCTCAGATTTTAGGACCAGATCTTCTGTCCAGTTTTACTCTGTTTTATTCTGTCTCATAAAATCTCAGCTATTTATTTTACAGGTTTCATGTGAAACCCACATAAATAAACGGCTGAGATTTATTGGACACAATAAAATACCATAATATTAGACAAGAGATCTGAACTCCAAATTTTAGGGGTCACTAACTAAGGTCGAGATAGGAGAAGAGCTGCACTGCACTGCACATGTGTGCCAAGTGGGGTGGTGGGTTGTTGAGAGGTCATGTTTCCGTCAAGTTGCTTTATGCAAACAAAGATATTTGTTGTGCTTTTGCTTGGTCATGGTGTGAGAACAGGAACACGCGTCTTAAAGAAAAGCATTAAAGTTTGAATTGAGTTTGGCATTAAAAATATTGAAGGATGACAGTTTTCAATCTATCTAGAGGAGCAAGAAGACATTTTGAGAATGGCCCACTAGCATTTATCCACTAAAATCTTTTTAAGGAATAGCGATACTGATTTGCTTTGTTTTCTTTTTACCGAGTTACAAGGCCCAATCAGGGTTTTAAGAATTAATAATTAACATCTGATTTCGAGAAGAACCGAACTTGTAAGGAAACCGCGGAATAAGACAACCGACGACTATTCTTCCGAAATTGTAAGGAAACCGCGGAATAAGACAACCGACGACTATGTACGACGACGGCGGGTCGTCAAATCAAACCTCTCTTTCTTACTTCTACTGTTTGCATTTAACACGCTAACCGTTCTAAAGTGCTGTACTTTCCCTCTTCTTAATTTGAATTATATGGGCCTAATCTAACATGTATGCCTTTATTATTTACGTGACAATCAACGAAAATTTTATAAAATTAAACTACATGTTTTGTACCATTTAATTTAAAGTTATCTTATATTTTATTAGATTAACATAAGTAATTGTATGATATGTAATTATTTTTATTAATATGATTATATAATCTATTTTATTTAGTACACCTTTATTTTTATTTTACTTATAGTTTTTATTAAATAACTATTATAAAGAATTTATATTACATTAATAAGTATATAATGTCATAATTTTAATTATAAAAATGGAAAAAAATTAATTATTAACTTATAGATTGAGTTCAAGTTTAAAACTTTAAGGGTCCAGTTTAAGATATAAAAGAATAAAAAAATCCAATATTTAAAAATAACTTATAATCATTTTAACTTATGACTATCGTCCAATATTTGCTTTAGATTAATCGATATCCATATAATATTGTATTATTAAATCTTATCAAAATTATGAATTCCACGCTTATTTATCTAATTTAGTTTTGTGATGAATTATGATTAATATTTTCCACATATTATAATATATTATGTTTACTTTAAAATAACTTTATAAAAATCTATTTTATTTCAATACACAATTTACATTTTGTATAGTTATTTTAGAAGTTTATAATATGGATTTTTGAGTTGGGTTTAAATTTAAAATTTTAATAATCAGACATATTTAAGTTTGAAAATGAGATCTATTTTATAGGTCAAATTAGGTATGCACTTCAAATTTTAAAGAAATTATGGAATGGACTTCAATTAAACTTCACCTAATTCAACTCATATACAAGTTTATTGATAATTTATAATTATTTTATTTCAAACTCCTTATTAACTTATCTCATAACACCTCTCTTAGAAATTATAAGAAACTAAATTAATATTAATTCATTCTTAACAATACATAATTAAGAAAAAATATACAATTATTAGCAATCTTCTAATGATTATTATGGTATAATGAAAAATATTAAAATAATAATTTAAACTTTCCACTATTTTACATGGAGACATAAAAAAAGTTTCATAATTTCTTTAGTTATAAAGATGCAAATGGTATTTATAAATGTAAGAAAAAAATCAAGAATCACTGAAAATTATAATTATTAATTATGAAGCACAATTTCAAGAAATTTGTGAAGAGTTTAAAACTATTGCTTAAAAGACCTACTTTAAAAAGTTTAATACAGTTCTCATTGTGTATAAATGAAAAAAGTTAACAAACATTGAGGTATGTAAAGATGGTGTTTAAAGTTAATTTCACTTTCTATAAATGGATGTTAAGTTTTTTTTATAATTTATATTATACTTTAATTGTTATAACAAAGTTTCAATATTTTGCATGTTCAAAATTAAAATCACTTTTTTCAATATATACATGTAGAAAATAATTATAATAGCTTTATCATAAGCATAAATATCTAATAAATATGATAATTTTCTCTTTA
>JANITX010000002.1:43873183-43893580 GCA_027564395.1 Erythroxylum ulei
TATTAATAATAAATATTTTCATTACAAAACTGTAACTGAAGAAGATAAAGTTACTTGTAAATACACTTGCTTTCCAGAACATTATATTTACATAACTCCAACATCTAGCCCTTCTCCTATTCAGAAGTAGTTGATCCCACCAAACAACTGCATAGTCAGAGAATTTAACTGCTGCCAACTTCACCTTTTCTTCTGAGTAGTTGTGGCAAGCAAATATCATCTGTACTTTCCTTTCCCACTCCAAGTAGGCTTCTGCGTCATTCCTCCCTTGGAAAGATGGAATCTTCATTTGATTTTCATATGTTTCTATCAACTCTCTCAACTTCTTCCTCATCTCTGGCCCTTTCAAATCTCCCCCTATGGCCTCCTCTATTTCGGCCTCTAACTACTCTTCCTCCTCTTCCATAGTTTTGAACTTCATGCCACCCCCTCTCATCATCTTCTTCATAACCAACAACTTCTTCTTCATAGTTTTGGGGATTTCAAGCTGTAGTTGAAGCTCTTTCTCTTGGTGCATTATTAATTAAAAACTCTTGCAAAGTTCTGATCAATCTATCTTGTCTTTCAAACTTGTCACTGACATCTCTAAACATGTTCTCTATCCTTAGAAACTGACTTTACATAGCTACTAAAGTAAAGAAAGTCTTATTTTGTTTTTCATCGTCACTTCCTTTTCCTTCACTAGACTTTCCATCACCATGACCATCCTTATCATTTGTCTTAGATATGGTGTAAACCTGCAAGAAAACGTTAGAAATGCCTCAGAATCACTCCCTCACGTGTTTCCCTTAAATCAGATTGTACACTCATGTTTTCACACAATATAAGCTCACCCTCCTGCCTTTTACCTCTCAAGTGATGTCTTTAAAGTTACTTTTCAAAAACCAATTCAACAAAAATAAGAAAACAGCAAGCAACACAAATTAATTGGAAAGAACAAGTGAATCCTAACAAGAAACGAAATAAGAACAATTATGGAAGCAAAGTAATACACGGACAGAAATAAAATAATATGCTAATACACGGATGGAAAATATGTGTATGCATGATTTTTGTTTATAATTGAACAATATGAATGCAAGATTGTCTAGTTCAATATGATGGAAGTAAAGAAAGGCACAAACAAAGTAAACTAAGAATCAAAGAAAGAGACTCAATATATTGTAAAACTCAACAAAACACCTGAGAGCTCAAAGAACAAAATTCAAATCTGCCCAAGGTTTAAAAGTAGGCAACTTAATGTGCTTTCAATGGCTTTTGCATAAAAATAGGCTAATTTGAAGTTTTAACCTAAGTTTCATCCGAAAAGAGTTAATTGCCTAATCTGAATTTCCAAGAATAGCATAAAAGATTCAAGAAAGCAAATCTTGATATGTTCTTGAATGGAAAGACTCGTTCTTGTTGAAAAAAAATCAATCTTGAAATTTCTTTTTTTTTTAATGATTTTTCCTGCTATTGTTCACGTTTTTCCTGCTACTGTTCACGTTTTTCTGCTATTGTTCACTTTTTGTGCACTGTTCACGTTTTTTCTGATACTTTTCACGTTTTTTGGCTACTGTTAACAATTTTTTCTACTACTGTTCACTTTTTTTTTGCTAATTGATAATCAAGAAAACAAAGAATCAATTAAAGAAACAAGAACATAAAGAACCAATAATGGCTGATTCGTTCCAAGCAATTAAACCCTAATTTAGTGATTTTTTTCTAAGGAATCAACAAAGAAAATAATGAAAGATATGTATGAGTTCAATATAATTAAACCAAAGCTCTGATACCAAGCTGATACAGAAACCCCAAGAAAACAAGGTTCTTGAAACCCCCTAATCCTATTGAATTAAAACCTCAATCTTTTTATTCTAAGAACATGCTAGATCAAACCCCAAATCATAAGTTTAAGACCCAATCCCAAAGAAATCATAAATCAATTTACATTGCAAGTACTTATTGATGCAAATCAATTTCTTGAAGTAACCATGAAGACATTCACGCCTCACTTGAAGAATTCAATTCTGAAATGTTATTAATCATCAAATCTGAGGTTACAAAGATATAATAAGGTATAAATACCCTTGACCAAGTCCTAACCCTAATAGGAATGGGTTTGCAGACCCATTTAGTGAAAACTAGGTTAATCCTAACAAATCTAGGAATATCTAGCCCATTGAACATAATCTGATCCAAGTCCTTTTAGGAATGGGCTAAACACATTAAAACAAATAAGTTTCAAAGTAACCCAAACAAACAAAGAGGAGTGTATGGGCCTTGTTAAACACTTTAATAGGCCCACACGCTTGGTTCATAACAAACTAAGCTAAAAAAAACTAAGTCATATGACTTTTAATGAAAGCACATGCTACTAACTAAAAGAACAACCCACAAATAAGTCCTTGCGCCTAAAATAAGAGATAATAAATAACAAGCCCAAATTATCAAAAAATGTGCCTCAAACAAGACTTGAGCTTGTTTCCCAAAATGGCTAAGTAATAGCCTCTTCCAACACCTCCTCTAACAAAGTTACAAGCTTGGGCGTGCCTTGGTGTTCCCCCATGGATGTTTCAGCCTCCTTATGTACTTGACTTGTGATTTGGGCTTGAACAAAAGCTTGCCTTGCTTGTTTAAGCCTTGAAGCTTATTACGTTGTAATTGGACTATTTGGCATGTGTAGCTTGTCAGGTTAATGTGTAAGGCGTGGAACTTCATTGCGAAGGATGGTTGTATAAAGAGTTAAGAAGAACATCACTAAGATTGATCACTGCCCAAGTATTTTTATCGACCTTGATATCCCCTTTGAACTGGAAAGAAGAAGATTAGCAGCTTATAACTCCTAAAGGCGAAGGAATCTACCTCCTTTTATGTCTCTAATTTATACAAATGTGGCGTCTTAATTGCCCTTTTATAGTGTAAAACTAAGGTTTCATAGTTATCCACTCTCAGTTAAACATGCATATAAGTGGCTATGTATGTTAACTAGGTAGAAATTATGGAGATACAAGTTCTAATTAAGATGGTTGTGTATCTCACTTACATGGCTGTGTAAGTCTCCACACAGACATATAGGTCACAAGGGTGGTTAAAATAGCATCATTGGGTTCGTACATGTTTCTAGTGAGTTACATATTCCCATATATGGCCGAATAAGTCATAGTGACTCTAGTTCTTCCATTCTTTATCCCGTATTCACCATAACTCATCTCTTTGTTGCTCCGTAAAAGCAAATAAGATCGAACATCAATAGAACAACACCAAGGATGTGAATTTAACTCATTTTTATTGTTGTTCCTCCAACTTGTACTAAACTAAAATATGAACCAAAATAAGTATCTTAGACACATTATAACATTAATCACTAAATATTATAGAATAAATATATAATCAATCAAGCACTTATTAAGTTCTCCCACACTTAGCATTTGACTATTATCGGGTAAAACTAAAGATCAACATCAAAATCAAAACACTTCCACTTTAACCATATTTTTAAGAATAGATAGTCATAAGAAAAGAGAAATAACTTTCAAAACCATGACAATAATTAAACATTCAAAGTTTTTACTCATGATCAATCAACAACCATTCCCTTCAAAAACTAAACAATCTAAGGGTAAACTTTGACAAGTTATGTTTAAAAATAAAATCAATATATAGGTACACTTAAACACCTTTTATGATTAATACATTCCATGACTTTATATATCTTCTTAGTTATCCACCACTAAAGATTCATATGAATAACAGGAATTAAAATACTTTTCAAGGTTGTAATGTTGTCAGATGTTAAGGAGAGAAATTAGGATTTCCAAATATTGCCTTACTCTTAGAGAAGTTAAATACCCATTCCTTATTATCCAATGCCCAATCAAGCTTCTTCTTAATATGTTATCTCCCTTATTTCTATGGTGTAAATATAAAAATTACCCTCAAATTTTGGATCAATTGCCTTTATATCATTTATATAATTTTTGAATTTCCCATTGTAATTTCTCAAGCATAAATTGCCATCAACTCCATATATATGGAGGGTATTAGTGAATTCCCTTAAAATAATCACTGAGGA
Source organism: Erythroxylum ulei (assembly GCA_027564395.1). NCBI lineage: Eukaryota > Viridiplantae > Streptophyta > Magnoliopsida > Malpighiales > Erythroxylaceae > Erythroxylum > Erythroxylum ulei. Next base: position 43,877,238 of record JANITX010000002.1, read on the forward strand.
TACAATAGAAAAATGTATATCTCTGAGTTTTCTCCACAAAGAGTTCCTCTAGAAAGCTAAATTTTGATAACCATAGATGAAGGAGACAAAAAATCTAATCTTCTCTTGAGTTAAGTGAAAATTCAGGTGCACTAGTTAATCATAAGAAAAGACCAGAGAGACATCCACTTATTGTAGATCATATGTGATGATTAGCCTACCATTTTGATAAAATTGATGATTAGTAATAGATGCCCAGCGCTTCTCTAAACAAATCAATTTGTTATATTTATTAGTCTTGAGTATAGTTTTCAAAACACCTATTACATTAGGCTTTATTTCAAAGATAAGGTCTTTGAGGACCAATTTCTTGTTGGGAGAGTTAATGCTTCTTACATTCCAAGACAGGATTGACATTATGGAGTAAGCTCCTTGAGCCTTTAGGGAAAGTCTTCCTTATTGACTTCATTATATTAACAATGTTGAGTGTTTTAATTGAGGAGGAAATGTCTTTATGTTGTGAAATAAGATCAAAACCTTTTGAGCAAGGTATCTTAATTGATGAAGGATCACCTTTAAAACTTGGGATAGAGAGATCAACAGCTCCACCTAGACTGGGTGGGGGATAATACTTCTTTGGTACTAGTGAAGTAATTAAAAAAGGGCCTTTAGGAGGATAGCATTCCTTAACAACTGATAAGTTAGTAATCTTCTCATCATTAGTACACAATAGAGGCTCCCTCCTAGGACTAGACTGGGAGAAGTCAACAAGTTTATCTTTCGTGAAGTTCCACTCACAGGCTCTATAAGTCAAGCCCTATCAGTTTTATAAAGTCCTCCCTTATAAACTTCCTACCAATTAGTTTGCATTACTCACCTTGGTGAGCATTGGTTGGTCTCCATATATATGAGAATCTAATTGAGTCTTCAACTAGTAAGTCATCTTTTCCATGCCTCAAAATAAGTATAATGTTAGGCAGATCCTACTTCATATCCGCCACTACACTCTTATCATGTAAAACCCTAAACTTTTCCTTACATTTGAATATAAATTTTTAATTTTGGTGAATAGTATTTCTGGATGAATAACGAATCTAGGTGAATAGTATTTCCTCTTGAATAGTGACTTTGGGGGCCCAACTCTGAAATAATTAAAAATATCCAAAATAGGTATTATAGTCTAATGATATTGAAATGAATTGATGATGTTAAACCCATTTGAAATTTTTAAAAGCATCCATTCAATAAGTATTGACCCTAATTGGAGTATTTCATGGTCAATTTGATGATAAAAAGGTTGAGAATACTTTTGGAATTTAATTCAATTAGTTAGTGAATTAAATTCATTAAAGGGAAATTTGATATTTTGTATAAAATGGTATTGGTGGATTATTGAATCACACTTAATGACCAATTAGAGGATTTCTTAAGGGTTAAGAGTCATTAATCACATGGTGATGAGTCATTAGAGATGACCAATGAGAAAATGACATGTGTGCGATGAGTCTCCAAAGATGACCAATGAGAAATTGACAAATGTAATGCACTAAAAGAGTATAAAAAGCAAAATTTACTTACAAATTGCTTCATTTGGAGAGTCAACCATCGGAGTGACCGTGAGAGTGAAAGAGAAAAGGAAAAGAAGAGAAACCAAGGTGACATTCGACCAAAGAGAAGAGGAAGAATAGGGCTGTCTTTTTTATGGATTTGGGGTGTGATTTGGAGGAATTTTGATCAAGTCTAGGCGCTTATCAACTACCAAAGAGATTTAAAGAAAAAGTGGTTAGTTTTCCTAGCTTAAGCTGCTGGTTTTATGAGTTTTTGAGTGGGATGGATTTTTTTTCAAACAATGGTGGTTTTTAACTTGCCATGGAGTAAATAATAAGCTTGGAAGTATTTAAGGGTTGAAAACAAGTAAGTAAACCAAGAAATCAAGCTTGAAAGAAATGCTCAAGGTTAGGGTTTTGTGATTAAAAATTGGTCTGATTTAATTTTATGTGTTTGGGTTTCAATTCATATATGTAGGAAGCTAATTAGCATGTTGAAAATAAAAATGAAATTGGTTAGTGGCTTAGATGATGAATTTGGACTGGGTGAAGTTTATGTAAGTTTGAGGATTTTTGCGGTTAAATGGTTAGGGATGATATTATGTGAATTGAATAATGTTATAAGTTTTAAAACATGTATTTGTGATATGATATATTAAGAAAATGGAAGAATAATTTATGTGTATCAATTAGACCAAGCTAGAAATTGTTGGAGAAAATTTGTAAATTTTAGTTTGATGTGTTTGGATGATACTTGGCATGGATCTTAGGTGAATTGTGTTGAAAAATTGAAAAGAAAATAAAATGATAATATATATGTGTGTGGTGAGGGCAATTCAGCCTTAAGAGAAAATGTAATTGTTGGTGTGAGTTGTTGAAGTTTGATTATGGTTAAGGTGTAATTAAATTGAAATTTTAAGGTTGTTATTTTCAAAGATCAAATGGAAAAAATTAACATTAATAAGATTACATATTCGTCCATATGGTGAATTAATTAGGTAGATAGTGTTTTGAAGAAATTGATGAGTTAGAATGGGTAAAAGATGGTATTTAAGTAATTTTTGAAGTTAGATTTTGAAACGAAGAATAATAGATTAACTTATAGAAGTTAAAGCGGAAATATGATTAGCGTATGTATTATGCGATTAAACACTAACGTTGAATTTGATTAAATCAAAAATATAGTTTAATGCCTTATTTCTAAATTTGGAAATAAATGCCTAAGTGAAATGGGATTTGTGTAGGTAAAGGAGAGGCACAGAATGCGTGAGTGTGCTTGGCGATAAAGTTACAAAACTGTGAATGTACTTTAAATTGATTTTATGTTAATGGTTTTTATTTTATCATGAAATGAATATTTATGTTGAGTTTTATGTGAATGATACATTACAAGTGAATATTGCTAGTATAAGTTTATGTTTTTAACAATATATGAATTTTAGTTTAAAAGATAAATTTTTACATGATTTGAATTTGCATTGAAATTATGTTATTTGTTGATAAAAAGGAAATGAATTTTTAACCTATGGTATTACAAATTTACCGATTGGAGTACCTTAAAAAATGTATGGCAGAGTGTTTGGGAGTGTCAGTTACTAACAGTGGGTGGTATTGTGTTTGTCAGTAGTCTAGTGAGTCGCCCTCTGCACGTATTGGGTATATATAGTGCTAGCCAAAAATTGTTACAGGTAAGCGACGTAAAGCTAGTTCCGTAACTAGTGGTTAACCAGTCGCAGGTAAGCGATACAGAACTAACTCTGTGACTTTGTACCTAGGGCACTGTATGTTATCAATTATAGTGGTTGACTTATTTTTAGTATAAAAGTTTTCAAAAAACTTATCATCACCACTGTTTATTGTTTAAGAAAAAAGAAAAAATGAAAATGAAAACTTTTATATCATGAGTTTACTTTCGAAATAGTATTTCAGAAAAAAAATTGAAATTGTTTTATATCAAATAAAATGAATTTGTTTTATGGAGGTTTAAATTGTTATATATAATTTGAATAGAAAATTTAACACTCATTGAGCTCGTTTAGCTCACACTATATTTTATATGTTTAAAATATAATCTCCAAGTGCACGCTCAAGGGCTTGAACAACAGGGACTCTACCTAATGAGTAGTCAATTTCGTCACGTGCTGTTGTGTAGACATTTTTGTTGTGTAAATACCTTTGGGGAATTATTGCATATCTATGAATATGTTTTGAATGTAATTTTGGGTAAAGAATGCATGTATGTAAATTTTTTTAAATTAAATGCATGAATATGTTTTAGCTTTTTAAAAATTAATTGACTGGATTGTTTGAGGTTGCTTGTGAGTAGATTTGAAGTTCAAAATTTATAATGGAGAATTTGGTGTAAATATAGAAGTGTTTTGAATTTTGCAGGGACTTTGAAAATTTTGAAAATATCAAAATGCAACCGTTATGTTATCGAAATTTTTAATAAAAAGATTTTTTTAAAAAACCCCACTGCTTATATTTATCAATGTTGAGTTAAGGCTTTTCGCAAAATGGACTATAGGCTTAGATCTACGAGATCTTTCCAGCTGGATTAAATATCGATTGGAGGGTCACCATAAGGTACCAGGCAGGTCATCTAATTGGTTCGGGAGGGATAACCATCAACTTGCTTCTAACTTAACTTAAATTCCTTTCAAACATACAAGTTAGTAAAATGTTAAAATTTTATTTCCCAAGTACAAATCCGGTACTTTAATATTTTAGTAAGCTAATTCGTTCAAATGCAAATTTCCCGGGAGTACTGTCGACCAACATTGAAATTAAAAACTTCAAGCATTACACTTACACGAGGTCGTACGTTAGAGATTATCTAAATGCGATTTAAAAATATCCTTTGTATGACGCTTTAATGATTATGTTGGTGCTTCGCGAGTAACTCCGTGCGGTTTACTCATAAGACTTGCACATTCTTTGCATGAAATGACGATCTATAGTCATACTCTTCCTTTTTTGTCGGATTCCCTATGCCCAAGTTACCTTTTCTAACACAATTCATTATTAGTTTTGACCAACTTTTTCTTTTACTTCTTCTATACATGAACAGCAAATATGAAAGGTAAAGATACAATTGAAATCATACTCCATTTGAAATTCTTTTATATACCAAAAGAATAAGTGGTGTCCTTTCGTTTATGAGGGGGTTGGGATACTTACTACCTACATAAACACATAATGACATAGCATAATATTCTTACTCGTCTCAACAAGAATTATTGGTTAATTTATCTTACTACTTTTCAACGTAACCTAATGTCTGAAAAATAGTCAGATAGGGTCCAAGAGTCAGCAATGACCCATTCTCGATATACCTACCACGTGATTTTGTATGGAAATTCCAAAATTAGAAAACTGAGGTGCTCAGGTTTGACTCCGATTTCTTACTTTCCGCAGTTAACATCGCTTGACTATTAAACAAGTTCGAAAAGATTTAGTTAGTTGTATTATGTGGTAGGTCTCTCAGATTAAATTGATTTAAGGGAAATGATGGGGTTATCGGTTTAAATGAATAGTGATTTTACGAGTTTTCATGGGTTGATCCCAATCTTCAGTTTGGTAGTCCGTTAAGAGTCTAACGGAGCGAAAATAACTTCCTTTCGGTAAGTGAGAAAAATAGCTTCGATTAAACTTCGGTCGGCACATGAGACTGTCTGGAAGAGATAAGCTCAAGGTGGGCCATTTGGTGTTCAAAAACCATCATTGATCAGCGTAAACATGATTTGATTTGTCAGGAAAGGCCCACTTGTTCGATATGAGCTCAAGGTGGGCCAATTGCCTATTCAAAAACAATCATATGATCAGCATAAACATGATTTGATTTTGTCAGGAAAGGCCCACCTATTCGGTGATTAAACGTTAGATCCTTTAAGCCCGTTTCGCCACGAAAAGTAAAAATAAAATAATATGATTAAACAAAAAAAGTGAAAAAGGCTGAAACATGAACCGTTGATTTCCACTTTTTTGAAGCATTTTCTTTAACGTCAGGTTGAGTCAATCTAACGTTCTTAAGATGTGATTTTATATTATATAAATTAACCATAATTATTGATAATTCAATAAACTTTAGTATACTTTTAATTAAAATGAAAGATAATTAATTTTAATTTTAATTTTAATGTACGTCCCACTCGGCATTCCCTTAATCTTTAACAAATACAATGAAAAGAAAGTGATATACTATTAAATTAAATAGATATTTATAATTATTGATAATTACAAATGATAAACTTTAATATGATGTAAATTATTTTTAATAAATTCATTTAAATGGATCGCACCGATCCTCCGCCACTCATGTTCGCTAGCATGTTATCACAATCCAAGGTAAGTCAATTGCCGCATTGTATTTGGTAACTTGGTCATTGTCAAACTTGTGATTACTTTAGCATTTTATTCTCAAACACCAACGTACAGACCAATAAGAACAAGCCAAACACTGAAACAGCCCTAAATCTAATCAAAAGGAAACAAGCATTACAAAGGTTCTGGTAATACACACCCACATACAGACAAGGTTGCTATTTAAAAGTTGTTGGGGGTGTTTTAACGGGGGCATCTGGGCTCGTAGGCAAAAGGACCAACTGTGTAGAGAACGAATGGGAGCTTATTGGCCACATATGGCTTTTCCGGCCTCAAGGAACCGCCAGTTATTCCGCCGTGGAGATCGGAGGCGATGTTGCATGTGGTGTTTGGTGATGAAAACAGCGAAACTTTACACTTGTGTGCACCGTAGTTGGTGATAGTCTTTGGTGCCTCAAGGAAGAAGTAACCATTCTTGTCTGCTGCAGCCTTGGTTACCAACGGATACTTTGTATTATTGCACTGCAGCTTCACCATGGCACCTGCAAATGACACACAGACAGCTTGACTAAGTTGTATTTTGGACTACAGACTCATAACTAGTTACTTGATGTATACTCATGAAAAGGAACTCTACGAGAAAGGACCAAGCCCATAGTCACCGATTCTAAATGACCTAGAATAGAGTGATATGGTTGCTCTCTCTTCTTCTCTGCACGTGAGATTAGATTAACCTAAGTTTTCAAAAGTAGCTGTAGCCAGTTTCTAGCACAACTAAGTATTAAACTTTTAGCATGCAAACCAAGAAGTGGTCTCTTGGAAGTACAAAAAGTTCTCAAAACAAGCCAAAAAGTTTTAGCCAAACTTTGAACTAACCGGGGAGTGGTGCAGCTCCCAAGAGAGTGCTCACGCCAGCATATTTGCAGCTCTTGCAATAGACGACACCTTGGACGGCTACAAAACTCCTTGGGTAATGGTAAGGAGGGAAAACCGGAGGTTTAGTCGGAGGCTTAACAGGTGGCAGCGGTTTCGTCGGAGGCTTAACAGGTGGCAGCGGTTTCGTCGGAGGCTTAACAGGTGGCAGCGGTTTAGTCGGAGGCTTAACAGGGGGCATTGGTGCAGAGGGTTTAGGAGGATGAATCGGTGGGTGTGAGGGTGGCAATGGGGAGGGCTTTGGAGGGTAAATCGGGGAGTGACTAGGAGGGTGACCATGGTGGTGGTGGTAACTTGGAGCATGAGCGTGGTGGTGGTGATGGTGATGGTGGGTTGGTGCCATTGCCGGACCGGGAAAGCTACCGTGGCGGTGAGGTGGAATCGGAGGAACTGCCTCAGTCTCTTCACCAAACACGGTGAAGCAGAACATTGAGAGCTGTAGCAACACAAAAGCTTCAGCTAGAGAGAAACCCATCTTTTGCTTTTTTTTCTGGGTCTAGGTAAGAACCTAGAGGAATAAAAATGAGTAAGAGGCACGAGTTGGCTGAAATTGGTTGTGAAAGGAAGCACTTTATAGGACCTGCCCCCTTGATCTCTGCAGTCTTTAAGTTGATAAATAATTAAATATAAGGGACTTGCTCTTCAACTTTTGTACACAACGTTGAAATAAAAGTGTAGCTGGACAATTAAAATTATCACAGTGGCGGAACAAAGTATAAATACCTACAATGTTATTAATAAGTTAACCCAATTTTAGGACATACGGGTTTAGAGGTGCATTTAGATCATTTGAACCTAATATTAAGCTAAAATCAAATACAGGCATAAACACAGCTCTAAACAATGTTCAGAACCATAAACCCGAAGCTTCGGCATCATCACGTTATTTAGAGATTGAAGCTGATTTCTAACCTCAGCTTGAGCAACTTTAGACATGGAATCATTAACCTCCTCAATCATCTTTATACCATTTCACGCCTAAATGGCTCAAAAGCACCGATTCTCATGGGACTAAAAAGATGAGTCATCAGATCAGGAACTGTTCACCATTTCCTTGACAGTAGTGAAACTCATCACCGACACTGACTCTATTTTTCCCTGTTTCTAAGTCCTCTTATCCATCCATTTTTTTATTTTTTTATTACCACAAATTAATGAAAATGTTCGGAGAATAGAGTAGGGGGAATAGAATATCTATTCCCGAAACACGGCCAAAAAGCCATCAAACGCTTGGCTTTGGATCTCTCAGCAAGCTTCACAAGAAGAAGAAGTGGTGTTGACCCATAACCATAAACCCTACAACTTCTTGCCCTTCACTGACCAACTTTTCAAGCTCCAAACCATTTTTCAACATTATTAATCCCTCTAAAGTTGTTACCAATTATTAGCGATTTCTGATTTGGAGATTTAAGAATTGTGCCAATTATCCAAACCATCAGGTAGCATGGACAATATTAATGAGTCTATTTTACTAATCGAAATAATAAAAAATATTAACATGTCCACTTTTAATGGAAATTTAAAATTAAAAAATATTTTTACTACATTATAAATTTTTCATCGCTACCAAATATATAGCTTTGAACTTTTTTGTATAAATATTTAAATTGTCTAATTTAAAAAATGATTATACTGAAGATCGTGGACAAGCGAGACAGAGCTCCACATGCATTGGTTGGACTATGCCTTGGAATTCTGCACATATTGCGAGGCAAATGTAGAAGTCTTCGAGGGCTGCGTTTCGATCATGGGACCCCTCTCCCTTTTACTTTAGGTTTTTAGTAAATGACTAGTTAAAATTTTAAGAGCCTTTTCTTCTTTGTAACTGTTCTAGGCAAATAATTGAATGGCATCAAATTTGGTTAAAACTTAAAAAGTCTAACTAAGAAACCTAAGCAGAGGCCAGTGGAGAGTGACAAGGACAACGGACAAAAAAGAGTAAAAATGTGCCAGAGCCCAGCAAGTGTGGAGGTCTTTTCTGCCATATATTGTTCATTCAAACTTTTTCACTCTGCCTCTCTACTAATAGCTCTATACCAATCTCCAAGCCCACAAATGAGTGTTTCAATAAGAGTGGTCGATTGTTTTTGCCACGGCTTGTTGGTTTTTTATGGGCTTAACATAATGTGTTCCTTTTTTATATTTATTTTATTTGGTCAGCTTTACCAATTTTTGTTTTTTGTTTTTTGTGCAGATCAGGTACACAAGTCAACAGCTTGGTAAAGTAGCTTTATAACCGGACATTTCCAACGCCACTAGCACCTCATCGGCTGGTGCAAACCTCCTATCGGGTAGGTCAAGTTGAACACTGATGGTGCTTGTGTCCATTCCTCCTCTTCGGCTTTAGCTGACGGACTTCTCAGAGACAGTTCAGGTAATTGGCTTGACAGGTTCATCTAAAATCTTAGCTAGTGCTCATTGGTGTTTGCGGAACTCTAGGGAGTATTTACTAGGCTCATGCTCTCGTGGACTCTAGGGTATAGTCGGATTAAACTGGAAGTCGACTCGACTGTGGCCATCCAACTCCTCTCTTCCTCGGCCAGCCGATCTTCGATTCATAACCCCATTGTTTAAGGAATTCATGATCTGTTTACTCAGAATAGGACGGTAGTTCATCATCACATCTACCGCGAGAGGAACCGTTGTACAGATTGGCTGGCGAGCTATGCTGAGCATTTTGCACTAGGCACTACTTATTTTGATCTTCCACCTATTGGGTATCATATACTCCTCCTATAAAATACGTCGGGAGTTTGTTTCCTCAGACTCGTAGTGTAATCAGTTTTCTTTTTCCTCTTAATAAAAAAAAAGAGTAAAAATGTGAACCGGATGAAGAACAACTGACCAGCTTCAAAGGCTTTCCAGGGGAGGAATAGAGAGTGTTGTACATTCTAAGCAAATTCTGATCATTTTCTTCAAAAAATAAGTTTAAATTAGTCTAACTATTTGAGGTTAATTTTCTTCAGTTTCAGTTGTTCACTGCCAAGCACCAAACCTCACTTCGTACAGGCTAGCCTATGGTGGAGTGGATGGCGGGGTCAGAGAGGCAGTGAACTGGCCTGTTCTGTTGTGGGTATCACCATTGGCCGTTGCAGAAAGCAGAATTTGAATTCCGTAGTAAATTTTGCTTACGTTGAATATGTGTCTTTGGATTCCTTTTACTTTTGTATGTCACCGGACACAAAGTCTTTGCTCCCTAAAGCAACGGTACTTTAAAGCTTCCTAGTTTCTTCTTTCCTGGAACGATAGAGCTCATTCAAATGCAAGCTACGTCATTATCAGCTAGTCATTGTCTTCCAACTCCTCCTCCAATTCTTTTGGCTTATCAAGGAATTACATGGGACATCCATAATTCCATTGTGTTGTATCGCAAATTATAATCACTTTATCTGCGAGATTATAAGAAATAAAGATTCTCATTCTAAACTTTTAGATGAAATGTGTATTGCAGCTACAGTTAACAAACCTCATTAGTCATTCCCGGACTATATAGTTAGTTCCATTCCTGAAAAAAAAATAAAAATAAAGGGTCAATCAAATAGCAGTTATGTTAACTCCAAATTATTTAAGAAAAGTTGTACCACCCATTTAAACAATAATTGAAGTCTCCCTTTTTAAATTAATAATAAAACTTGTGAAAAAGTTTTTTAAAAAACTCAACCCTATATTAATTTGATATTAAATACTCAATAATTTAAATCTTGTATTTTTTTCCTTGTAATGCGTAACACAACCATTAGTTACTTGCTCCAGATCAAATGTGAAAGTGAGTAAACAAAGAAAATAACTGTTTTGTTTTCCATAACTTCAAGCGAGCTTTTCAACACTAAAACTTCTAAACTTTTTCAACAACCTTTACAAAAGTCAATCAACTGGATGTCGTTAACGTATGTGCAACTTACTTAATGTATGAACTTCTTAACAGATCAGAGAATCTGAACGTTCAGTTCTTACTTAAGTAGAAGCAAGAGACCTTAACGTATATATACAGAAGTCATATCGGCCCTCCCTATCATAGACGCAATATATGTCAGACCTATACTGATTAGGATTTATTTTCTTTGCTGGACTTCAGCCCATTGACCCAAGCCCATGATCGGGTTTTTTTTATCTTTTAACCGAATCCAATTTGATTCGCATAACCGTAAATTTATTAAAATCGTAATTAATTATTGTCCAATCTTAAGAAAATTACTAACATTCTCCTTCTTGAACAATAATTAATTACAGTAGTTGTAACAATAATAAACCAGTAAAAACAGTTAAGCCAAATCAATGATAGGTCGACCAAGTTTAAAAATCATTTTATCCAAAGATAATAAACGTCCATCATAACATCCCGTAATGCTTTTAATACTAGAAAATATCAAATATATATTTCATGTGTAACACAGATCTAATAATATCACACATATCTAATACCACACTAACATGAATAAGAAAAATGAAATGTGACAAATTAGGATGATATCTATATGATCTGAAACATATCATTTTTCTATTTATAGGTCTCAATTTCTTTTAACTTTGTGCTAAACAATATTAGAGAAATCTGTTTTCTCTCATTGAATGCTAAACTAAATTAGAAAAAACCGTTATGGGATAAAACACTTGTATCCCCATATGTCATGCCAAAATCTATGGATTTATACATGTTTATTTGTATGTGCCCTAATAACATAAGCCCAAGGTCAATCTGTATATAAGTGCCAAATGACCTTTTAAATGCTTAAGATTGACACAGATCATAAGACTTTCACCTATATCATGACAATATATAACAAAATGTATGATTGAGAGCAAAATGATGATCATCTGTATTGATAAAACATATTGTCATAATATATGAAAACATACAAATGTACAAGGAGCAATTCCAATGATCCCTAACAAACATTGTCTAAAGACTTCAATACACTCATATTGTTTACGTGTCTCTTAAAAACATGTGAGCGAAGTCCTTTAGTCAAATGATCAGCAAGCATATACTTAGTCCTTAAATGTTCCACCTCAATGTCACCTTTTTGTATTAATTTCTTTATAGTCAAATACATGACCTCCAAATGCTTAGACCCTGTGATTTTCTTATTTTTGTTACCAAATGACACAACAGAAAGATATGGTTAAGTCATTTAATGCGTGCAAGATATCATCCACAAACAAAAGTAGAAAGGTAACTTTACCCCCTTGACCTTGTAATATAAACAACTTTCAACTTTATTTTCCACAAAGCCAAAAGAGGTAACAACCTCATCAAACTTAAGGTACTATTGTCTGGAAGCTTGTTTAAGATCATATATTGATTTTCTCAGTTTACAAACCTTATCAACGTTTTCTTAATCCTAAAAATCTTCAGGTTGTTCCATATAGACCTCTTCACAAAGGTCTCCTTTTAAGAACGTGGTTTTAACATCCATTTGATGTAACTTCGTACCATAATGAGCTACTATTTTCGTAATCACTCTGAATGCGTCCTTAAAGGATATTGGAGAAAAGTAACATTAAAGTCAATTCCTTCTCTCTGAGTGAACCCTCTGGTAACCAACCGAGCTTTAAACTACTCAACTGAACCCTAAAATTTCTTTTGGTCTTGAAAAGTCATTTACGACTAATAGGTTTGCCATTTCAAGGTAAATCAACAAGCTCCCATACCTTATTATGCTTTATGGATTGCATATCATTTTTCACTACATCACACCACAAATCTACACGAGATCTAGAAATAACAACTGAAAAAGTAACTGGATTGATAAAATATCATAGTCTTGTTCACCTGAATAGACTGTGTAATAAGATGAAATGACAGGTCTTCTCACTCTAGTGGATCTTCTTAACTGAACTGGTTATTGTATCTCAGGAACCTCAGTTTGTGTAGGTATGGGTTCTTGTTCTTATATTAGTATGGTACCAAAACCTTGATCCATTGGTTTTGACTGTATGAGTGATGGATACGAAATAATTCTAATATACATCCTGTTATCATCTAAAGGGTGAAAAGGACCACCTTCATCATAGACATCATATTCTAAAAACTTAGCTACTTGTGACTCTACAATTCTAGAACCTCCTTCTTTACAGTAAAATTTGTAGCTTTTAGAGTGGTTAGGATATCCAATAAAATAGCAACGAATAGAACAGGAATGCAACTCATGTTCATAAGGATTATATAAACGTACCTTACTAGGACAACCCCAAACATAAATGTGGGCAAAGCTAGGCTTCCATCCTTTCCAAAATTCAAATGATGTCTTCAATACCGATTTGCTTGGGACTTTGTTAAGTATGTACAAGGCAATGTTTATGGCTTCACCCCAGAGTTAGTTAGGTAAATTAATCATGCTCTGTATTGACTTCATCATATCCTTTAGGGTGCGATTACACCTTTTAGCTACACCATTTTGGTCAGGACTACCTAGCATAGTGAACTAAGCCCCTATTTCACGTGATTCCACATATTTGGTAAACGTCATAATATTCTCCTCCACAGTCAGATTTGAAAATCTTGATGTTCCTTCCCAATTGGTTCTCAACCTTAGCCTTAAAGATCTTGAATTTCTCAAGAACATAACCATAACGAGAATATCCATCAACAAAAGTCAGAAAATATCTAGAATTACACAATGTAACTGTGTAAGGTCTACAAATATCTGTATGCATGAGATCTAATAAACTAGAAATATGAGTTTCTTTATTTTGTTCAACTTACCCCTTTAATAATCAACACATATTTCCAGATCATCAAAATCTAAAGTTGGGAGAATGTTTTCCTTAATCAATCTCTTAACTCTATCTCTGGAAATGTAGCCCAAACTTTTATGTCATAACATGTGTGACTTATCCTTTAATAGGGGTCTTTTTCTAGTAACTTTTTCAACAATATATGAAGAAGCATACAACTCATGAGAGGCAAGATACATTCTATACTATCCATATGACAAGAAGGCATTACTAATATGTTTTGCGTTGAAAAGATAAACTATACAACAAAAGCATCAATGAAAAAACTATAACCTTCTTTGTCTAAAACCAATACAAAGATCAAGTTCCGTATAAAAGACAGTATATTAAATGTGTCATTAAATCAAATATAAATTTTGTATTAAGGTTTAAACATATATCCCTACAAACATTACATTAACTTCTTCGTTATTGTCAACCATAAGTTTTTCCTCCTTTTTGTTTGGCTTTCTCCTGTGTAAGAACCCCTGGATTGTGGAGGCAACGTGATTCAAGTCTCTACTATCTAGTCACGTAAAACTTGATGTGACTATAGTAAGAATACATTCATGGGTCATATAAGCCAAGGAGTTACCTGATAGTTCTTTTTTTTTCTAAGATTTATTTTTCTGGCAATCTAACTTTTGTGTCCTTTCTTCTTACAAAAGAAACACATCATACTTGTTACAACTTTTAGCAATGCTGGACTGACCAATATTCACAAGTGGTCTTACCTTTAAACTTTTGGGGCTTTACCTTTGCCTTTCTTGTGGTTGCTACTAGGGTTGTATGAGTTGTATTCTTTAACTTTTCCTCTTCAGCAAAACATCAGGCAATCAAAACATTGATGTCCCAATCCTCATCTTGCGAATAGTATGTTGTAACCAAAATAACAAACTCTAAAGGAAGTTTATTCAAAGCTTGATGTACAATGCATGCATCAGGATTGATAATGTTCAACGCCTTTGGCTTACTCTAGAGGTGGACCATTCTGATAATGTACTCCCTCACTCTCTCTTCTCCTGTTTACCTTATGGAGAATAATTCTTTCATTAGGGTACTTATATCAGCATTAGATGATACCTTGTATGTCTGGGAGATATTGTTGAGAACGTCTTTGGCTATATATGTTTGTTTCAGGAAGTCCACTCAGCAGATAGTCTGGGATTGATCTCTTAATGGTCAAATAACACATTCTATTTAACCTTTCCCAAGCTATAAATGTTGCTTTATTATTATTTAAACTGTAAGATGTAGGTGTAGATGGCCTATCTCTAACCATGGCCATGTTATATCTGCCATTTCCAAAGCAAACTCTACATCTTGCTTCCATTTTTTGAAGTTGAAACCAGTTAAGGTTTCAATCGTGACTCTTTTATTGTTAACAAAAAAGGTGACTACAAAATTAACAATATAATAATTAGCACAAATTTAGGATAACAATGATACTCAAAGTCATAAATAGTATTTATACTGAGAATCTTATCACATATATCATGAAACACTTATAGGTTGAATACATAATACATACAAGTAAAATCTCCACACAAAAGCGTTTATAGTACACACTACTGACTCTTATGACACCACCAGATTTGGGTAAATAAATCACTCAAAGCAATGGCTTCCTTCATTTGATGCATTTATGTACATCTCAAAAAATTCAAACAAAAGACTAGAGACATCTCCAAACATATAAGTAGAGCAATTCAAATAATAACTTGAAAGGCTATTATGATGACTACATTCTCATTAGTACCTAAATATATCTATAGGCATCAAGGATACAACTTTATATTATCCTCATATTTTGTATGAGCATATAATACATGATAATATACCATCAATAAATGAAAATCCTTATGCACATTTTCATCATCACATATTAGTGTTGAAAACATCATCAATTAACTTTATTACAAGAAAAATCTCAATCAGAATGCTAATCATATAATACCGAACAATAAACACGTACCTCTTTCATTTCAAGTCCAAAACATGAATTAACTCAAAATTGTCTTTAATAACCTTTATTTGATTTTTCTGAAGTTAAATCTTATTTATTACCAATGTAATAAATCTAGAAAAATTTAAAAAATCACTTTATGAATTCATAGGACTCCAAAATTGACCAAAAATGACCCAAGGGACCATTTAATGAACAGGCCTACGGTCGGCCCATGACCCGACTATTCCTTCAAAAACGACGTCATTTTTTACTTTTTCTTAAAAATATATATATAACGGGTCAGGTTTGGCTCGACAGGCCACAAGTGGGCCACAGGTGGGCCCGTAGACTGACCCATCTCGGCCCATGTGGGACCGACCCATGAGCAACTCGAGCCCGATTTGACTCATTGACATCCCTAATCTCGAGCAATTATATATCTACTATGAGTTAGTGTTCATATATAGATTCTAATGCGCCATCTGATGATTCAGACTACTTTACTGATCTGTGCATGCATAAAAGTGTTTATTTCACCCTCGTGCAGTGATTATTTATTCTACACGAAGTAGCAATGTTACGAACACCGTACCGGACTTGGTACTAGATTGGATTCTGATACGGTACTATATCAGTTGCTGTTAATACTAGGTATTGTTTCGGGTGATTTTTTAAATTTATGAAATAGTCTCTGAAATTTTTTTAAAATTACAAAATTGTCCATTGTCTTATTGTACAGTTGTATTTTATATTTTTAACCCTGTCTCCAAAACTCATAATAATAAATAATAATTACAATTTTAAATTAATTAATAAAATTAATTTAATAATTATTAATAAATATAAATAAATTTAAAATATTTTTTAAAATATATAAATTTCAAATAAATTTTGAT
>JANITX010000002.1:43897957-43916868 GCA_027564395.1 Erythroxylum ulei
GCCCTGTAAAGACCCCCCACAGTTCTGCCTCAACAACTGTACAATGACCTATGTTATGTGCAAATCCGCCGATCCATGATCCCGTATTGTCTCGAAGTTTTCCGCCTGCTGAAGCCCACGAGGATGACCCTATAAAAGCACCATCGGTATTAAGTCGAACCCAACCAACTGGAGGATGTCGCCAACTCACAAGGGTCTCTACTCGTGGTCTTGTAGATGACAAAACTCGCCCTATAGCTGCTTTGGCCTGCTCTATTGACCGTACGTAATCGAACACAATCTGATGAGGGTTTATAGGCCATGAGAATTGGACATCGAAAACAGTTTTGTTGCGCCAATACCACCAAAACCAACAAGCCGTACCAAAGACAATTGACCATTGAAACCCATGTATCAGCAGGTGTTGGTTCAAATTGCGGATAGCCATGCGGTGTTATTACCTGTGAAGAACTCATCAGTATTGGCAATGGTGGGGAACCGCCGCCAGAAATTACGAGCTTTACATCCGTCCCGGAGGACATGTAATAACGTTTCTGTGTCTCCACAAGCCTGACATGAGGGGTCGGTTGTGAGGTTCCTGAGATGACGTTGGTGATTAGTGAGAAGTCGACCATAGGCCATAAGCCAGAGGAACGCTTTGATCCTATGTGGTTCGTCCCATTTCCAAATCCGTGCCCATTCACTGTCACTACTATTGTTCAACTGGTTAGCGATGAGACGGTAAGCGGAGTCGGTTGAAAAAATACCATTTTGGGGCCGCTCCCCATATCAATCTATCAGGACCCAAAAGAGGGCTAGGAGGTAATGTACCTGCTATCGCCATGCAAACGGAGGGAGGTAAGAGGGACTGAAATAAATTCCAATTCCAGTCGCCATTGTCGTTGACAAAGGAGATAACGGTGAGATTGAGTAAATCTCCCGGAATAAGATGCAGGACGCGTGGAGCAAGTGGTCCTAGATCTTGAACCCAAGCGTCCTCCCAGAATTTGGTGGTTTCACTGTTACCTACCACCCATTTGATTCCTCGGAGTACATGAACCCATGTTGAAGCAATCCCCCGCCATACCATGGAGCTGCCAGGAACTGAAAGAGATTGTGGTAAATGTTGTCTACTAAACTTATATTTGGCATGAAGCACTCGAACCCATAACACATGAGGTTGATGGATTAGGGACCAACCTAGTTTCGTCAGTAGAGCATCATTAGTGATCCGGATTTTCCGTAGCCCCAATCCGCCAGAGTCTTTGGGTTGGCACACCTGGTCCCAGTTAACCAACCGCGTCTTATGCCGGTCATCTAAATCTCCCCATAAAAACTTACGAATAAGCTTCTCCAAGTCATCACATAATTGTCTAGGGAGACGGACTGTTTGCATCGTGTATATGGGGAGTGCTGCAAGCACAGATTGTATTAAAGTTATCCGACCGGCAAGCGAGAGGTGTTTGGCACTCCAGCCATTAAGTCGTCGTTGTACATTATCAATTATATACTGGTAAGTCCGGCGAGAGCAACGTTCGTGGATGATTGGGACCCCGAGATACTTTCCCAAATCAGGTGTACGCTGAAAACCAAGCTGCCGACTGATCACAGTAGCCAAGGAACGTGGGACATTTCGAGAGTAAAAACACCTTGTCTTGGCGTGACTAACTTGTAGGCCAGACATTGTGCAGAATTGCTGGAGGATGTCTTGAATGTACAATACCTAATCGTCTAGGATATGGGCGAATAAGATGAGGTCATCGGCGAAAAAGAGATGCGATAAGGCTGGTCCGTTTCTGCTCAATGTGATTGCCTTCCAAGTACCCTCATCCACCGCATGAGTTATCATGTGCCCAAGTCTCTCCATGCACAAAACGAAGATGTATGGCGAAAGCGGGTCCCCTTGGCGGATGCCCCGAGTAGGATGAAACGCGTCAGATGGTTCTCCTTCCCAAAGCACTTGCATGGAGGCTGTAGTGATGCATTTTAAAATGAGATAGATAAGTGAGTCAGGTATGCCCGCAAAAGCTAGAGTTTCCTGTATAAATTGCCAGTTAAGTCTGTCATAAGCTTTGTCTAGATCAACTTTAATGGCAAGAAAGCCGGATTTGCCTTTCTTTCGATGCATAGAATGGATCACCTCTTAAACTATGACAATGTTATCCGTGATTTGTCGATTTGGTACAAAACTACTCTGGTTGGGTGCTACAAGGTCAGACAAAAAGGGCTTAAGTCTACTTACCACGATCTTCGCGATAGTTTTGTAGAGGACCGTGCAAAGACTAATAGGTCGGAATTGTGAAATGTACATAGGCGAAGGAAGTTTGGGAAGTAACACGAGTAAAGTTTTGTTTATCTCCGCATCCCATACTTCCATCCGGAATACTCGCTGAATGAAGTCGGTGACCGAAGGGCCAACTATATCCCACTGTTGATGAAAAAAGATGGCATGGAACCCGTCAATCCCCGGCGCTTTATTTGGCTCTATATCAAATATTGCTTGTTTAACTTCGATATCCTGAACCGGAGCTCGCATGCGTTCCTTGGCGCTAGGGACGAGGGGTGGAAACGTTCTGCTATTCGGTAACCGTACCACGCGACTCCCCTCATCCGTGTATAATTGCTCCATATATTCTTTAGCCACAGTCCTCAATGCTTCAGGGTAAGCACATGTAAATCGATTGGTCACCGTAAAACAGGGTCTTAGAAATTGCTACCATATATAATATATAGTTACTTCCATCATCGACAAGCCATCGATCGCCTTGCAATAGTTCATGTAACCATATGCCAGCTATCTTTCTACACGCTATCCCAACATTTTTTAAAGAAATTTCAACGCTTAGGGATCCCCTACAAATATATTTATACATAAAATTGCCTTCACAGTGTGTAGTGATTTAAGTTGCCTTGGCATGATAATAATTGCAACAGGAGACGGTATCAGCAATTTGCTCGTCTATTATAGTTCAAATTTATAAGACAATCACCTGGGCCAGAATTTAAGGCATGCAAATAAAATGGAAGCATGGCATCAACCATAGTGATTAGTGAAACCGGTACTCTAGGAAAGTGTTGCTGCAGCACTGGTTGTGGTAGATCCCGAGAGGTTTTCCTCGAGTTGTGGTAAGACCTCTAATTCACTTTATGACCTAAGCAAACTTGGGAAGAGCACATAATTAACAAGCACCAGCTGGTTGTTTTCTTTCTTCGAGATTACTGTAATTGTTTACGACAAACAAGGTCATAACAATAAGTGCCCGAAGAAAGAAAATATGTCATCAGAGACTTTAAATTTCTTTAATTTAATATCATAATTAATAAATATGTAAATTAATCGAAATTTATGTGGACATTGTTTATTTTAGACAATGAATAGGTGAACGAGTCTTGCTATAATAGAGCACTGACATTCGCGTATTGAAATTGCAATTTATTCTTTTTCAAAAAATAAAAATATAAACATATTTAGAATGTTGGGAGAAATATTACGTTGGGTAAAAATGAGATCCGTTTATGTCCTTAAAAAAATAGGAATAGTAATTTTATTTTAAACACCCGAATGCGATGAGACGAGAGCTCATTAAAGAAGTGCATCGGACTACGTAAATATACAGGGCCTCTAATAAAGGTAAAACATAGTAGTTGTCAAAGGCATGCGGGCTATTAAGTCCAATAAAAGCTATAACAAATTGTCAAATGGATGTCGTTAGTGTTTTGCTTCCCCTTTTTTGAGGTAATGATTTATTGAAGCTCTTAATTCATATTTTTGATAATAATAAAATATTATTAATAATGAATTTATTTTTAGTGATATTAATAATTCTATTGTAATAAAATTAAAGATATACAAAAGATTAAGTTGAGCAAAGAAACCAATTGAATCATTATTGTGACTAAGAGGAAATATTTTAAGTTGTATTGTTGTTTAATTGTTGCGATTGAGAACATTGCTTGGGATGCACAGTATAAGGGTTCCTCTTAATCTCTATTTTATAAATAAGTGAAATGGCAAAGCAAGAAAGTTGTAAGAACTATTCTTTAATAGTGTTAGAGATAATATTGTATGAAGGGTTTCTCTTCACCCATTGAAGGAAGAAGATAATAAAATTCTCCACGAAACTTAGGGATTAAACATAGCTAAGAGTTGTTTAATTAAACCATAAAAAATCTTGTCTCTCTTTTCCTACTCTCTTCAATTATTATTACTATGATTATTTTGTATCGTATATGAATTTGTCACAATTATTAATTATAATAAACAATTCATTCATTAGTTTTTCAATAGGGCAAAAAGTGAATACACACAATTTACCTCATTTTTTGTGCTATTTGGATATCAACAAGTGGTATCAAAATGAGTCTCATTCATTGTATATAGATTTCTAGTGCAATTTGAGCAAACCTCACTACGACACAATTTAATTCACTTTTTTAACCAAACGGGCTAAGATATTAAATTGCTCCATTTTTCAATAGAAATGATTACTTGTTTTAGGAAATTAGGACAAAAGTCTTTCTTATGGCTAAAATTTTTTAATTTATGAAAGATTGTAGAGAAAAGTAACTATGACAAGAATGGCAGTAGAGTTAGTATATTAACTAGTAAGGCAATACATATTTTGTTTTTCATATTAAATAGATATGTGCTCTCAAAAGTTTCAATATGTCAAAGTGCTCATGATATTTGTCATATATTTGTTCTTACATATTCTCATAATGATATTGGTGCTAATAATATGACTCATGTTGGGCTTGATGATAAACTAAATAACAATCAAGAATGGAGAGAAAGGAAGGAAAAGAAGGACCAAAAGAAAAAATGAGTACTAGAAGCCACATGGAATGACACAAGCAATTTTGAAAGTGAAGAATCAAATAAAAAAGTTGCTTGCATTTGCTTTATGGTCAATAATGTGAGGTAGCCTTTTACTCAAATTATTATGGTGATAATGATAATTCTGATATTAAGTTTTATTGTAATGAGTTTGTAGAATATTTTGAGGCCATAGGCATGAAAAGGAAAAATTCATCTTCCAATTGTAAAGAGATTTAAGAACTCTTAAAAACATGTATAATTGAGAATAAGAAAATTAAACTATGATGTGCATAATATGATAAAATCTAAAAGTGTAGTTATTGCCAATGAGAATGAATATAATTTATTGAATAAAAATGAGACATCAAAGAAGAAGATCAATAATATGAAATAGCATAATGAAATCCCAAAAGTGCTTAAATGATAAGCAAAAACTTGGCTATGCTTATATAAGTTCATTACTCAATGGCAAACAATTTTTTTGAAGCAACCATTGCTTGAGTTATAAGATAAGCATATAAGATTCAATTTTATATATGAAACCTTTAATGCGCTTGCATCATATTCTAGATCTTAAGGTAAAAAGAAATTTCATGTAATTATTTATGGTTCATATTCTAACTAGAAGATATGGTTAACAAGGAAAAAATAAGTACATTTTTTCATGCAAGGCTATCCTAAAAGAGTATGCAATATCCAATATCCTTTCATTAATATATTTCTCTTTTATTATTAAAATGAAATGAAATAAGCTCATTATCATCCAAGGCCTTATGAGAGACAAAAAAGTATGATGTGGTTAAAATCATCATAAATCAACCTTTTAAAAAGGGCATGTCGTATGCTAAATCATATGTGTTAAATTAAGAGAAGTCACAATCCATGTTTTGATGATAACAAAATATTAGTACTTAATTATCTAGATCATAATGATTTTTTTGTTTTGTAGAACCATAACAGGTGTCATTAGTTGAATATTCATAATTGGTATCACCTTATTGATATCATATAAAGATATCTCCATCAAGTGATTTTAAAAGAAAAATCATCAAGATTCCTCAAATGAGCAAATTAAGGAAATTGATAACAAAAGACATTTTGTTGAACCAACTAAGGAAAAAGAAGATAACCAATGGTGGTATGTAATGGTGTTATATATTTGCTATTATAATGATATACTTAGGGGGAAGAAAAATATATTGATCTTTAAATTGGTATATTAACTTTTTTAAAACTGTTCGTTTACTTGACAAGCATTTTACATATACTCTTTTCCTAAATAATATAATTTTTAAAAAGTAAAAGAAGGAAGTTATTACTATTTCTCTTTTCTTTTAGATATTTATATATCATATACTCTTGCTAATTTTGAAAAAAAGTGGGAGAGTATGGTGATATTGAAACTTGATCATTTATGTTATATGAATTAAGTGTAAGCCAATTCAACATATATTTAACAATAATATATGTTATAATAATAAATAAACTAAATTCAGAATAAATCGACATACCACCCGCCATTGATGATTTTGCTTAGAAAGTTTGTGTTTTGGAATTATTCTAATTCCTCAGTTCCAAGATTGATAGTGTATATTTTCAGAAGAGAAAAAGGAACTTAGGGACCCTAACAGTCTGTAAGAAAAACATATGTCAATGTGCTCCCATCAAGCATATTGACAATTACCAAAAAAATAGGACATTCATATCCATTAGCTACAAACTTTGGACCATTTATAGGTATTAAACCAAAATATGAAAAATTCTCACATTCTTCCACTTGGTCCATGTGTTTAACTTGATATCAAGTCCTAATCTGATCCAAATATAATATATGAATCATGGTAATAGGCCCTCTAATGGTTGAATATTATCTTCTATGTATTACAGTATCCTATATTTTGTATCAACCTGATGTGGTAACATTACTTAATAAATAAACCTTATGTTTATTCCAAGTTAAAAATAATCAATTTTTCTCAAAATTCAATAATTTACACCATAATATGAGAAAATATTATAAGAATTTCATGGAAAAAACATTGCCCATACAATAAAAACTATATAATGGAACCCAATTCCATTATAACAACATGATCTTTAGACTTCATTGTTGGCATGCCTTTTGTTAAAGGATCAACCATCAATTCAGTGCTAACGCGTTCAATGACCATTTTCTTTTCCTTAACACGTTCCATTATATAAAAAAAATTTTAACATCGATGTCTTTACTTTGACTGTCACTCTTGTTGTTTTTATCCAAAAAAATAGTAGCTAAATTGTCACAATATATTCTCAATGGCCTAGAAAAGGAATCTACGAGTCTAAGCCTATATAAGAAACTTTTTAGTTATACACCATGTGATGTAGCCTCAAAACAAGAAACAAACTCGGTCTCTATGGTGGAAGTAATAGTCAAAGACTGCTTAGCACTCTTCTAAGATGTGACTCTATGGGCAAACATGAAGATAAAACCTGATGTTGATTTTCGTGAATCAACATAACCAAAAAAATTTGAGTATCCTATTACCTCCAAATTTTCGATTCGTCTGTACGTAAGCATATAATCTTTGGTATCTTAAAGGTACCTCAATACTTTATTTGAAACTCTCTAGTGATCTAATCCTAGGCCACTTTGATAACTACCTGCCTAATATTCCAACAACAAATGCAATGTTATGTCTTGTACAAACCTGAACATACATTAGGCTTCTGACTGTAGAAGCATATGTAATATTTTTCATTTGTTCCCTTTCAAAATTATTTTTCAAGCATTGGTCCAAATTGATCCTATCGCCTTTCACAATGGGAGCTACACTTGATGAACAATCTTTCTTTCAAAATCTCTCTAAAACGTTATTAATACAAGTTTCTTGAGACAAAATTAAAATACCATAGAATCTGCCTCAATAGAGCTTAATGCCAATGACATAAGATGCATCACCCATATCTTTCATTTTAAAATTCTTATAGAGAAATTACTTCACGTCATATACAGACCCCTATCATTGGTTGCAAGTAATATATCATACACATATAATATAAGAAAACAAATTTTATTCCCATTAACCTTCTGGTATATATATTGACCCATGATATTTTCTTCAAAGTCAAATGATGAGATAACGTTATGAAATTTTAAATATCATTAGTTGGATGTTTGATTAAATCCATATATGGATCTTTTAAGCTTCGAAACCAAATGTTCACCATTACTAGAGGAAAATCCTTCTGGTTGTTTCATGTAAACCTTTTCCTTTAAGTCACCAATTAAGAAAGTTGTTTTCACATCCATTGGATGCAATTCTATGTCAAAATGAGCAACCAATGCCAAAATTATACGAAGTTAATCTTTTCTAGACATAAGAGAAAATGTATCTGTGTAATTGATTCCTTCTTTTTGAGTGAATCCTTTAGCAACGAGTATTACTTTGTATCGCTCAATGTTGCCAAATGAGTCTTTGTTTGTTTTAAATACCCATTTATAGCCTATGGTTTTTACTCCTTTGGGCAACTTAACAAGGTCCTAAACATCTTTATTCTTCATGGAATTATACCATAAATTTTATTCTTTGCAATTCATGACCTTTGAAAAGGTTTCAGGATTATTCTCGCCTTATATTGTAATCATATTCTTATAAATATATAACATAATCATTAGTAATAACTAATTTCCTTGTTCTAGTAGATCTCTTTAATGTTGTGCCAAAATCCTCATGTTGAGTCTATTGTTTAACTATTTACTGAATGCTTTTAGGTAATTTCTGAATGATTGGATATACTAAATTATCAACAACTTATGTAATGTCTTCATTTTTGTTGATCATAGGTTGTTAATTTCAACAGTTGGTTGTACAACATCTATTTGAACCTGAGGGGTGTTGTGAATGACGATCACTTTATTTTTTGATGTGAAAGGATGGGTATCCAAATGATCATTATCAAAAACTATATCTTAAAATTGATACCTCCCACTAATCAAGTCATTCTCAATAAATTTTGTATTTCTTGATTCCACAATTATAGTATGATGTGATGGACAATAGAACCTATATCTTTAAAACCTTTCGGCATATCTAATGAAATACCCACTTATGGTTCTTAGGTCCCATTTCTTCTCTTTTGGATTATAAATTCATATTTTAAACAGACATCCCTAAATGCTTATATGTTGCAAACTTGGTTTTTGACCTTTAAATACTCAAATGGTTTCTTTGAAATAACCTCAGTTAGTGCTCGATTTAATATGTACATTGCCATCTTAAGAGCTTCAGTCCATAAGGACTTAAGAAGTTTGGAGCTACTAAGCATGCTTCGTACCATGTCCAATAATGTTCAGTTTCTTCTTTCTACCACACCATTCTGGTCCGAAGATTCAAGCATAGGATATTGGGCTATTATCCCATTTTCTTAAAGATACCTCACAAATGGACTAAGTGTTTATACACCTTTGATATATCTACCATAATATTCCCTATCTTTATCAAACCTCATGATCTTAATTTGCTTACCATAGTGTTTCTCTACTTCAACTCTGAATATTTTGAAAGCATCTAGTGCTTCATTCTTGTTATGAAGCAAGTAGAAATACCTATATCACGAGTAATTATCTATAAATGAGATAATATATTTTTGAGCATACGAGTTTATATCTGAACTACAAATATTTGTATATGTGATCTCTAATATGTCTGAACTTCTCTTGGCACCTTTCTTTGATTTGTTAGTTTGTTTTCCTTTATACAGTCTATACAAGTTTTAAAATCAGTAAAATAAAAAATACTAAGTACTTTGTCATTTACCAATCTTTTAATCCTATCTATAGAGATATGCCCTCATCTTCAGTGCAACAACATAGAGGAATTTTCATTCATATCACAATGTTTTGTTCTAACTTGAACATGTATTGCATTGTAATAGGTATTTTCTTATAAAGTAAAATGGAAAAGTCCATCAAAAAATGTACCATTCCCAATAAAATCAGGATCAGATTTATAATTTAACTTAAAAGATTCATTTCAAAAATGAAAGCAATATCTAAAAGGTATAAGTCTTGAAACTGAAATCAATTGCTTAGAGAAATTGGGAATATAAAATGCCTTTCCTAATTTTGAAACAAAACTAGTACACATAATTAAATTGTAATTCCCAACAACCAACACATATGAACGCATCTTATTTCCGGATAAGATATACTGCTCACTTCCCACTGGCTTCCTTATGTTTTGTAAATCCTACAACTTATTTGTAAAATGGATTTTATAACCAAAATAAATCTACCATATATCATGACAAACTTTAGCTATATTAGATTCAAAGCAAACTAGTGAGATTATATTATCTTTCTTTTCAAGCCATTCCTTATGTTTGACACAATCCTTCTCCATATGTCCTTTTTTCTTGCTAAAGAAGCACTTAGTTTCCTTCTTATTGTTAGCTTGAGGAGTTATTTAACTTTTCCCCTTATGTTGGCTTGATGTTTCTTCTTTCCTTGAACAACTAGATATGCATTATATGAATTCTTTTCCTGTTCGATCAATAATCTCCATTCCTCTTGAACACACATGGTTATTAATTCTTTTATTGATTACTTATCCTTATATATTCTGAAAAATCGTAGCTATTAATTCAGTTATTTTTTGATAAGCAATCATAAGTTTTAGTTTGAAGTTGTGGAACTACTTTGACCTTCAATTTTTCAACAGGAATTTTGCGGAACTTCAACCTTGTGTGCTTCATTTGTCTTGTACATCGTTAGTAGCTTCCTTGGGAGGTTGTAGTTGCTCCTCCTGCGGTAATGGCTCCCCCATATAGTCATTTATCAAATGCATCGGCAGGAACCTTACCCATTCTGACTTTATGGTTTCGTTGGGCCTTTCACCTACATACTTGCCCTCATTCAACCTCATACATAAGTCTATTATGCTCTTAGTGCCTCTTTGGTTTAGCTTTTGGAGACTCCAAAAGCACTTTTTTTCACTGCAAAAGCTATTTTTAGGAAAAAATAGGTGTTTGGCTGCAAACTTCAAAAGCACTTTTGAAGTAGAAATAGCTTTTGAAAAAACTAAAATACAGCTTTTTCAAAAGCTAAAATTTGGAGCTTTTTAAAAAAGCCCAAATTTTAGCTTTTTCGGGAAGTTATTTTTTCTGTCACTTCTCGTCACTTACATAAACAAAACCCCACATACTACCGTCTGTGCTGTTTCTTCTGTACCACTAGCCGACTGTTGTTTTGTTTTCTGTTCATCAATCACTCTCGTCTCCTCAGGTTAGTTCTTCCTCAAATACACAAGTTAGATCCCAAATCTCTTGTAACGTCGCTTCAAACTTCTCTCCTGTATGAACCAAACTCAATTTCCCTAAACTCAGCTACTTGCTCGCTCACCCTATTATTTCTCTGCCTCGTAGTTATGGGCACTTGAACCGCAACGAAATGGATCACCATCCCATTCTCCTCCACAAAAACAGGGCTCATATGAAACAACATCCAAAACGGTGTCCCATCTTTGCGGTAATTCAACAAATTGATCTGTATCGTCCTCTCCTCACGAATAGCCTCACGAATCTCCATCACCGACCTGCGGTTCGTTTCCGGGCCTTGAAAGATTCGACCATTTTGGCCGATTACTTCGTCTCTTGAATAACCCGACATTTTTAAGAAACTTGGGCTCGCAAACACTATAGGATGTCCGGAGATGCAAGGATCGGTAATCGTGAAGCTCTCACACAGCTCGTCAAGAGTTTGTCGCACCCATATGGAGTATTGACTATTGAACGAATCTTCGATTAAACCCAGCAACTGAGACTCCATTTCGATACTTCTTTATTGAAAAATTGTACCTTTCTCGCTCTCCAAATCAGGCCCAATCCCATGTGCCACGATAAACAACAGTGCTTATCTCAAAGATCCCGCCTCAACACCAAGAAACGGGCGTGAACCATGAACAGAGCAGGAAGAAGACTAAAGCAAGAGGAGAACAGAATATGGGGGTTGTTTCCTGAGGAAGAGAAAGAAGAGGAATTGAAAATTATTTGTCGCGAGACACTGAGTTCTTGGTATTGAATGGACGGCAACGAGTGAGAAGTACACATCAGTCGGTTTTGTTGGTTTCAAGAACTGAAAAAATCTATAATCCAATATGTGACAAGAGAATGGAGCAGCGTAGGAGGTTGGGTTACTTTTGCATTGCAAGTACATTTATTATTCAAGTATTTTTTTCAGCTATGATTCAAGTGTTCTTTTCTTTTTTGAGCTTGAAGCTATCGATTTGATTCCCTCAGAAAATAATAAGCTTTAGACCTTAAAACACTTGCTTATGGTCTAGTAGGGATGGAGTGAAAATAAAAATGCTTTTTATTTTCATGTTGCCAAACAGTGTATGAAGCTCTTTTAAAAAAGCTGTTTTTTTAATTGACAGCTAAACAGTCAACTGACTTTAAAAAAAAGCTCTTCTCAAAAAAGCTCTACCAACAAAAGCTCTACTGATAAAAACTTTACTAATAAAAGCTCAACTAAACGGACCTTAGCCAATTTATTGGCATTGTTCTTCAACTCAGTGGCCAAGATCGCACCTCTCAGAGTCTTCAATAGCTGCCTCCAATCGACACCAGATTACTTAGCATCAAACTCATTAAGAGCGTTCAAAGTCAAAAAGGACCCTTGATTATTAAACTCACCAACACTCTGCACCTCACATCTTTCAACAAGTTAGATATCATCATCTAGTTTCCAACGCCTATACTTAAAAGCCACAGAGTCAACCTCCTCCTTACTCATATTAGCAAATGGATTCGGCTCATCAAATGTAGCCTCCCATCTCTAACAAAACCTGCCGTGGAAAATTCTAATTGATATGAACAGCCTCACCACTCAACGAATAAGCGGAATTTTATATCATCCTTAGCCTCAGGCAATGCCTCCTGAGAGGTCTCGTGCATCGAAAGCAAATGCAACTGAGACCCGTATCTCTTATCGAAGAAAAGCTTATTCCCAACGCGTTGAACAACAATATCCCACAGATAAACCGATCTGGATGCACGCATTAGAGTTGCCAGAATAGTGTCCATCGCAAAGACCATAGCTTTATCCTCATTCGCAAGCCTCCTGATCACGGATTATCAGTAGTAGTGACCTTAAGAAATTGCGATTCTTGAACCTCTCCAAGCGACGCTCGTTCTTGGTAGTGATTCGATTATAGGATCTATCACAAAACTCTAGGGCCCTGCAGAGGAGCAAATTTCGTCGGGCGGGAAGGAGTCATGGGCGGAAGCATCGAACACAGAATGGGCCACATACTTGTTAATGTTAGGGTTTTAGTTGCGGGTCCAATCAGCAACGTGGTCGAACTTATCGGAGCGGGAGAATGGGGCCAACAGAAGGGTGAAGCTCGGGATTGAAAGGCCCAACCGGCTACCATAGCTGGATCAGTGAAATAGTGAAGGTCAAAGTTAGACAGTGTTAGTTGGAGAGAGGATATGGTATAGTAATAGGACAGCTGGGACTTCGGTGTTTGTCAGTCTGTGTATCCAAACAAAACGGCGGGATCCTATTACTTTGAAAATTACCAAACAAAATGAATTAATGATGGGATTCAATTTGATAATTAGGATTGTGGGTTGGACTTCTGAATTAGGACCAACTGGTCATCCCCTGTTTGGACCTGGAGGATATTCTTTTTGTTAACGAAAATATTTAAGTGTCCAAATAAATCTTTCATTATTTTATTTGATAATTACTAATAGTTATAATAATACGTCAACAGTTATGTATTTTATATTATAGTACTTGCCCATTATATAAACTTTCTTTCATTTTTACGTTATTATTATCAAGAACCTAAATTTCCCCCCTAATTTTTTAAAAAATTTGATAAAGATTATTATTAACTATAGTAAAGTTATCTAATGAGTTCACAAAATATCACACATTACAAGAATAAATGAAAAATAGCAACAGGAGTTACAAATTATATCTAGTTTTCATTCCTATAGATAGTGCACGCTGATCAATTTTAGCTATCATAATGACTTTGATCTTATTGATGATATCTTTAGCTAAATGGTGCTTGCTTACTTCCTCACCTTTATAGATCCTTTTGTTTCTTTCTCTCTATAGGGAGTAAACAGTTGTAGTAAAAGAAGTTTTATACATATCTCTATCTTGCACCTTTTGATTAGCGGTCCTAGTGATCTAGTTAAGAGTAGATAGCCAATCGTAAGAAGAATAGTAATTAGTTAACAACTGTAAAATTATGCTCCAAACAACTTTTGAGTATTTATATTGAAAGAATAAATGTTTCCTATCTTCTTCAACTTCTTTGCACATGACACAGATCAGATCATAAGAGCCAAACCATCTATTTTTAGTACGAATTTTGTTCTTAATAACCAACTAGGTAAATATTGAGGCCTTGTGATTTAGTGAGTGGTTCCATAATAGGTTGAACTAAGGCATATTCTCTCCCTCATCTAGCAATGCCTTATAGCATGATTTATTGGTAAAGACTCCTATGGAGTCAGGTTTCCAGGAAACTGAGTCTTGCTTGTGCCCATGAGTGATCAGGGGAAGAAATTCGTTCAAGAGTTTGAAACCTCTGAAGTTACCTACCCATTGATCCTAGTTTATTAGTGAGGAAGCTATAATGTTGAGTGGAAGTCAGTTAATATGAAGTAATAAATCACTCCTATGTATTAGTGGACTATGTTTAGTCCAATTATCAAACCACACCCAGATATCCTCTCCATTCCCTAGCACATGCTTAATCCAAGGGTACACAACCCATCTCAATTTTCCTCTACTTACTTTATAAGCTCAAGATGATATAAAATTATAATAGTTCTTTAGTATGAAATTAATTTTAAAAATTTAATAGCTCATCTATTAATTCTACAATTTCTATTTGACCTCCTCTTTTCTTAATATAAAAAATTGAATATCATTTTTATTATTTTTATAAAGATAAAAGAACATTAATTTAAATTCTGAATTTAAAAAATTCAAGCCTTTTTCATAATATCACAACCTTTTAATTATTTATAAGAACAAAAATATTAATTTTACATATGGAATTATTCAATTTTATTTCAAATTATTTAGAAACAGCATCTCTACTACGTAGGAGTAAGGCTGCATACTATTGGACCTCCCTAGATCCTGCAACTCAATGAGATTTCAACTGGGTGTTAATGATGATTATGATGACATAAACAAAATAGCAGAAGTATGTCCAAACCAATGATAAGTGTTATTCCTTTGTGGAAGTTCAGTAGGATAGTTTAACTATTAATTGGAGTTTACCAACTTGAGAACATGTTTAAGATTCTAGGCAACATCTAACTTTATTTGAGAGGCCCCTACCTTCCTCTAATTATCAAAGCATAAGGAAACAAATTCATTGCTTTAAAAACTACATTTGATATTTCCAAATAACATCCCCTTGAGCTTTAGAAGTCGGGAAAGAAACTATGAGTTAGAATACCTACTACTCATTTCTCATATGCTTTTACCCTTTAAGAAGTAAGTGTGGATCCACTTAACCTATAATGCATCATTATTCACTAGTACTCTCCATATTATCTCTCTTATAAAATTTTTTTACGAAGGTTAATAAGATTGATTTTCAAGTCTCCTTCTTTCAATGGTTTCTAGATTTTAACTTAACCAACCTTGGCATTAGATTTCTTGTCTTGATGCCTAGACCATGGAAAATATCTCATCATCTTTTCTATAGTTTTAGTCAGACCCTTATAGAGAAAGATGTGAGAAGACCAATAAATATGAAGTGAGTAAAACATATAACTAATAAGTTGTAATGTCCCTGTGAATGATAATGCTCTATTAAACCAATTGCTTAGCCTTTTTTGAATCTTTTCAATCAAAAGAGGACACTCTCTAAATTGTAATTTTTTTGATGGAGATGGGTAAACCTAAGTATATGAATGGGGGATTCTTGATCTAGAGTCTAGAGATGGAGAATAGCCAACTAATAATATGTTATGCACTAGTTGAAATAGTCATGACTTTTGTTGGGATTAAAAGCAAAACCAAATAGTTCCCTAAAAGTATGGAGTGAAGCCATAAGGATGCTCACTGATTTTTCATGTACTCTTGAAATATAAGTAAATTATTAATAAATGATAGGCTAAAGAGTCCCATCCTTTCGCATTGGCTATGATATTTAAAGTTAGAATCTTACATAATATTATGTTTTACTAATTTTGTTAGAGCTTCTACGCATATATGAATAAGTATGTAGAAATATGGTTATAATGCCTCAATTCTCTTCCTTCCTTGATCATATCTGTTGGTTGTCCATTGATGAAATTATTAAACGAAGTAGTTGAAATGTATTGCCTAATCCAGTTTATGAAGTTTGTAAGGAATCTAGACAATTCGAGCAAATGAAGAATGAATTTCTAATTGATCAAGTTAAAATATTTATGGAAATCAACCTTAATAGCAGAATTCTTTGGGAATTACTTTTATTATATCCTTTGAATAACTCTTAAGCAATAAGTATATTATCTTTAATTAGTTTTTCTTCTATAAAGGCACCTTATGTATTATTGATCAAAGGCTTCAACATCTCTTCGATCTTATTAACAATAACTTGGAAATGATTTGTATAATGTATCGCAATAAGATATAGGTCTATAATATTAAGAGATTCAGGGTTGTAGATTTTTCAAATAACGTAAATAAATGTTTTGTTAATCTCATTGGGATTTTTCCTCTCTTAAATAATTAAAAAAATAATCTTTATGACCATGTCTTTGATTAAAGGCTAGGACTTTCAAAATAAAAATATGTTTAAGCAATCAGGGCTTAGAGCCTTAATAGGATTTAAATGAAACACTACTTTCTCCACATCTTATGTGTTGAAGGGATTTCTTAAAATCTATAGAGATTTCATTATATAATTAATTATTAATAAATGAGTTGAGAACTTACACTAAGGAGTGGCTTGAGGTAGCAGGTCCTAGGGATTTCTTGAAGAATATATAAGCTTTACGGTTAAGTTTATCTTAGGAAAGAGCAAGATCACCATTATGCTTGAGTAGAGAATATATTCTGTTAGAGTTTCTTCCTACCATTATAGACTTATAGAAGAAGCTAGTGTTAAAGACATTAAATCTCTACTTAAGAAAGGAAATTTGATTTACTATTGTGTTTATGTAAGAACTAAGAGCTATCTTTTCCTTATTTTTTCATAAAAGGGTCTCATAAATGCTTGTACATCTCTTATTAAGTCTTGATAAGCATATCCTTAGCTGTTGACAGTGACAAATAAGAGTTTCTATTCCTTAATAAATTGACATCCTTAAGGTGTTTTTTGATCAGACTTAGCTTTTTAACACTTATAAAAGTTTTATGACCAAAGATAACATTTGATGTTTCTCTAAGAATAGACTCATTAAATCCTTTTTCTCCTATTAAAAATTGTTGAATATAAAAGGAAGACCTATGCTGCATTTAGTAAACATGTCCTGAATTATAATGAGGAGTGGTTTAAAAAAGAACCTTGTCAATTATTATTATAATATGCCATCTTGATCTTTGTTTATTACTCCAAGTAAAGAAGATTCCTTTAAATTTTAGTTTGGGGACTTCAATTTCTCTACACATTCTCTAAAGTCACTTATAAAGTTTCTTATGCAAACATTTCCCTTAGCTTTTGAATTATTGAGGTGAAATTAAACTCTCCTAAAAGTATCCAAGGGCTTTAATTTGTGGGATAAATACATCTGAGTTTGTCCTAAAAAGAGCCCCTCTGAAAAAAAAGAGCCATATATGAAGGAGACAATAACTTTGATGTTCTTTTAAAGAAAGATGACTAGAAAGTGCATGATTCAGTCAATATTCTAAAGGATGGTCACATTTATTAGCCTTGAGTCAAAAGCTATCACCATGCTTCCATAGTGATGATGTTGGTGGTTTGATAAGAAAGGCCACTAATTGCCCAAAACTTCATCTTTTTACAACTCTCTTAATTGATATTGGATTCCAAAATTTCTATTAGAGCAGATTCTGTTTCATTAGAAAAGTCCTTTAAGGATTGTTATTTTCTAGGACAATTGATGCCCCTTATATTTTAAGAAACGATGGGCATATAAGAGGGATATGTTTTATAGATCCCTTGAATTTATACCTCTTTCCAAATTTCTTCCTACTGTTGGTCATAAACTCCCTTATTGGCATCTCATTCTCTAAGCTTAAAGGGGATATAAGGGGCAGTTATTAAGAAACTAGTTGGAGAGTTTCTTTTGCAAGAGGCTAACTCCAATGCAAGGCTTAGTATTATGACTAGCTGGTTTAGGATCCTTATTACAGAACTTTAACTAATTCATATTTTTTTTCAGAATGTTCAATCATTACTTTTCCAGAAGATATATGTTTCATTAGAAGCTTCTCCTGCTTCATTTAGGATCACTACTGTAGACTATTAGGCATTAATGATATTAAAAGGATCATTTGACTGGGCATTAAGACACATAAGTTTTGAGTAATCTCCTCTTAAGAATTTCCTACTTGTGGCTCTCCATTACTTACATTATTACTATAAGGTTCGCTTCCATTAATATGAAACTGATAAAAGATTATTTAACTATATTTATATACCCATATCTAGTGTGCTTTGCTTGTTATTTAATGGTTTGATAGTATTTTTGGTACCTTTTTGCTTCAAGAGTGTTTGTAGGTGATAATTGCCTTTATGAACCAAAGGAGAATAATTTAGAAGAAATCATGGCATAAAACAAAGATTTGAAGCAACTTGGAATACATGACCATGTACAGTGATCGTGTAAGTCTCTATAAATGTGTGAAAAATTGAAAACATTGTTTCTAGCTGTGTGAAGATATATTTCCATGTACGTTAACATACACTGTAATATCCCGCCCCCGATGGGAAAGGTAGAATAGTAATTTGGAAAGGGGCTGAGAGTGTTTCGTATTGTGTTGACATATTTATGCATATCATTGCACGTGTATAGTGGAATTTGCACATGAGAATGACTGTACATGCATTCATGACATTTCCCGGTATATGTGCTTAAATGGGATTTGTGTGAAAAATATATGGTTGTCGTGCTTGAAAATTTATTCGGAGTGGATGGG
>JANITX010000002.1:43949029-43966557 GCA_027564395.1 Erythroxylum ulei
ATCACCAGTACCAGTATGCATAACAATGTCAAAGCAGTCCTAATCACTCTTACCCCTAGCCAATTTATTATTTTACCCTTCCCGTCGGGGGTGGGATGTTACATATTCTCTTCTAAAACTTGTTGATGTTGCTGCTCATTTTCTTTATTCCAAACCCAATTTGCATCTTCATTAAACACTACATCCCTACTGATGGCAATCTTTCCACTAATGGGATTATACAACTTATAAGCTTTAGATTGAGAACAGTAACCAACGAAGACATATTTCTCAGATTTTTCATCAAACTTATGAGCATGAGTTTTAACCAAAGCATAAGCTATACAACCGAAAACTCTTAAATGTCTTATCGATGGTTTTCTACCTATCCAAGCCTTAAATGGTGTTTGATTACGAACTACTTTTGTAGGAGATAAATTGAGAAGGTATATTGCAGTTGCGACAGCTTCAACCCAAAAATAAGTAGGAAGACTTTTCATTTTCATCATGCTTCTAGCCAACTCTACTATCATTTGATTTTTTCTTTCAGCTACACCATTTTGTTCCGGTGTATAAAGTGTTGTAGCTCCCTTGAAATTCCATTTTCCTCATAAAAAACATTGAAATTAGTAGAAACAAATTCACCTCCTCTATCAGTCCATAGTGCTTTTATTAAAAGGAAACTTTTCCTCTCCACAAGTGTTTTGAATTTTTTGAATCTGTCAAAAGCTTCCGACTTGTTTTCCAAGAAGTATACCCAACTCATATAATTGTAATCATCTGAAAACAACAAAAAATATTGACTACCACCAAGAGATTCAATACTCATCGGCCCACATAAATCTGCATGCACTAGCTCAAGACATTTAGAAGCTCTCCAAGTTGTCCCTACAGGAAAAGGTTTTTTTACTATGCTTTCCTTAAACACAACTTTCACAAAAACCAAGATTTTCAATTTTTGGTAATCCAAAAACCATTTTTTTTGCAACAATTTTGAACCATTGATATTTAAATGCCTGTAACGTAAATGCCACAATCTAGTTTCATTGTCTCCTTTAGTAACCATAGCATACTTCTCAACCATTGAAACTTCCAATGGAAACATTTTGTTTTTAGACGTTGGAACCTTGGCAACGATTTGAGTATATTTTTTATCTTTAATAGTACAAAACCCATCATCAAACAAAATTGAGTATCCACTGATCATTAATTGTCCAATACTAAGCATATTATGAGACAAACTCGGAACAAGCATCACATCTTTTAAACGTTTAGCATTACCTTGGCTTGTTTTAATGCTAACGATACCTTTGCCCTCGACTTGAATCTTTTTGTTGTCTCCTAGAATTACCTCTGATTTTTTGGACTCATCAAACTCCTTAAAAAATGAATTTGTTCCTGTCATGTGATTGGAACAACCACTATCCAAAAACCAAACGTTTCTCATTCTCATAAAATAAAGCCATGAATAACATATCATCTTCTTCTACTTCTTCTACCAAACTTGCTTGGTTCTTTTCATCCTTTTTTTTTTGTCAACAGAAAGCTTCTATATGACCAGGTTTTTTGCAATAATAATAATCAAAATTCTTATTCTGCCTCTCCCCATAAGAGTTGCTTCTGCCACGATCTCTACCGTAGCCTATTCCACGAAAGCCACTTCTGCACTGACTACGACTAAAGAAATTTTCTACCATTTCCTCTTGACCAGACTCCCCCTTCACATGAAAAACCTTTTCTTCATTTTTTTCATGTGACCTGATTAGCCTTTCCTCGTGAGCTTGCAAAGAACCCATTAGTTCATCAAACGAATAAACAAACAAATCATGAGCTTTCTCAATAGCAACAACAACATGTTCAAATTTTAGAGTGAGACTCCTTAACACTTTTGCAACAACAATTTCTTCAGACAAATCATCACCATATGACTTCATTTGATTAACAAGATATGAAACTCTAGATAAATAAGCTTGAACTGATTCACCATTTTTCATAGATAAGGTTTCAAATTCACGACGATAGGTTTGTAACTTTATCGTCATTACCTTTGAAGAACCTTGAAACTCCCTTTTCAATATTTGCCAAGCCTCCAAGGATGTGCTTGCTGCTGCGATTCTGGAAAATATTGATTCATGGATTGCTTGTTGGATAAAGAACAAAGCTTTAGCATCCCTCTTCTTAATTTCTTTCAACCTTTCTTTCTCCTCTTCTTTAGGATCTACCAAATTAATAAAACCATACTCCACGAGATCCCAAAGATCTTGAGACATAAAAAGAGTTTTCATTTTAATACTCCAAAACTCATATTTTTCCCCGGTGAAAATTGGTAGGAGTGGCTGAGAAGATGAGGAAGTAGCATTCGTTGCCATCTAATCCTTGCTTTCTCACTCTCTCGTGTTTCCCTTTTGCCCAAAAAGGAAAAAGAACAAAAAATGAAAAACAAAATTGATTTAACTTGGCTCTGATACCAGATTTGCTGGAAAAGTCAATAAAGAAAAGATACAGAACACTCTGTTTTATTTATTATTGCTTAACAAAAGAATGCCTGTACTAAACAAATAAAGGGCATATATTTATAGGCTATAGTAAAAATAGAAAAGCCAAAAAATGCTGATAACGTGACTAATAACTCACATGTTTATTTATCACTACTTTGACTAGGTAATGAAGTAACAACTTAAATAAGACCAATTCAAACTTTGAATCACATGTTAACAAAATGCAGAAACCATTTTAACACTTGACTTGAATATATAGTTTTGTGTAGCAAACTAATTTTAGTCAAGAAAAGGAATTTCCTTTTTTGTTGGTGAATACAACTAAATAGCAACATACGGCCACCATTCCCTCTATTTTTTGGCATTACAAATTGCCTTTCGATTATTACTCTATAAAACAATTCCACCGACCAAATAGGCATACTAAGAATGGAGATTCTTCAATTATTTTCACATAATACTAAAAGTTTAAAGAAGTAAATAATTCAATCAATAGCAAAGAACCAACTACATAAATAGATCATGTGATGGGTGTTGGACTATATAAATAGCAAAAGAACCAACTACACCTTTTTGGGTAAATAGTGTTATGGAATAAAAGCGATACTAACGGAATTCGTATGTTCAATTTGGGGACTGTCAGAAAGGAAAGAAGAACATCAAGGAGAGAGAGAAGACACATATGTCATTGATAGAGAGAGATTACAAATCATTCACAATCATTCCATATCGTTGAAGCCACATGCATTCGGCTTAAATACAACTCTTACAATACTCTATCCTTACATCTATTTTTTTACTTAGGTCCCTCTTTTTATTTAAACATTGCGCTTTGCTTCTCTGTCGCAATGCTAATGTTTCGTCGTGTTTCTTATTACGTATCGTCTTCTCCGAATTTCTTTGCAACAATTCCCTTCTCCTTAACATTTTTGTCCACTAAGTTGATTTCTAGATAATGCTTCTGGAGATCAAAGAGATATTCCCAAGTCGCGTCCATGCTTCCTCCATCCTACCACTATTTTAACAACTGAGTTATTGCTCTGTTGTACTTCTTTGCAATGCGTCGGTCTAATATTGCTACCAAAATTTGCTCCACTGGTGTGATGAATTCTGGCAATGCTGATGAAACTCTGACCCGATCCCCTTCTACCTTCTTCAACTGTGATACATGAAATACAGGGTGTATTATGGAGGTGGCTAGAAGCTCCAGTTTATAAGTCACCCTCCCTATTTTCTGTATCACCTTGTATGGTCTATAATACAGAGGGGACAATATTTGATTACTCCTCCTTTGCAGAGTGTGTTGCTTGTAAGGCTGCAGCTTAGGTAGCACTATGACTCCAATTGCAAATTCACGCTTCGAATGCCTGGTATTTGTGTACTACTTCATCCTATTCTGAGCTCTCTGTAAATGAAACTTCGTTACATTGATGATTGCTTCTCTATTCTTGAGCACCCTATCCACTTCCACCACCCTTGAGTCTCCCGTTATATATGGTGTATATACGGGTGGAGGATAGCCATATAATACCTCGAAGGGTGTGGATCCGATAGATAGGCGATACGTGGTATTATACCACCACTCTGCCATGGACAACCATTCGCTCTATGCCTCTATCTCTATGGGGTTTCACCACAATAGCACCGCATGTAGGTTTCTAAAATCTTATTAACCGCTTCAGTGAGACCGTCGATCTGTGGATGATACGCGGTAGAGTGCAGCGTCAATAACTTCTACCAAAATTTGCTCATAAAAATTGGATCTCTATCACTAATAATCAACTCTGGCATCCCATGTAGTTTAAACACATTAGTAAGGAACAACTCCACAATATCACTAGTCGCGTAGGGATGTTTCACCGATATAAAGTAAGCATACTTCGTGAAGCGATCCACCATAACAAATATTACTGACTTTCCCTTTGATACTGGTAATCCTTTGAAGAAATCAAGGCTGATCTCCTGCCAACTTCCCTACGGAATTGTAATCAGTTATAGAAGTCCTGGACATGCTGAATTGTCGTATTTGTTTCTCTGACAATTCATACAATCCTGGACGTATCTCTGCACGTCTCTCGCCATCCCTTTCCAGAAGAACATGTTTTTTATCTTCTTTGTCATAGCCACCACCCCTGTATGTACTTCGACTGCCTCATCATGGCTAATGCCAATTATCTACTACCTCAATGCTAACTATTACCAACTACCAACCTTTCCATCTCAACAACTCATTTTTCCACTCATATGCACTAGACTTCAACATGTTATTACTCATCTTTTTAATTATTTCTTATATCGTTTGATCCTCTTCCTAGCTTTTTCTTATCTCTCCCAGTAATTCGCCATGCAATTGCGTCACTGACAAAATCATGAGTTCTACACTTGTGATTCTGGAGAGAGCATCAGCAGCTTTGTTTTCCTTCCTACTCCAATACTGTACTTCGAAATCATAGCCCAACAATTTTGGAAGCCATGATTGCTGAAATGGGGTTGTCAATCTCTGCTTTGGTAGGTATTTGAGGCTTCGATGATCAGTCTTTACCACGAAAGGCTTGCAAATGAAATAGTGAAGCCAAAGTTTAATCTCTTTGATTATTGCCAAAAATTCCTTCTCGTACGTCGACAACCCACCGTGTCGTCTTGTTAGCGATTTACTGAGAAATGTTATAGGGTGGCCCTCCTGTTTCAACACCGCCCTTATGCCTTGTCTACTGGCATCAACTTCAATGATAAACGTCTTTGAGAAATCGGGTAACGTTGATACCGGTGCAGACGTGATCGTTGTTTTCAATTTCTCAAAGGCACTTTTTTCTTCCTCCCGCCATTCCCAGATGGTCATACGATCCTTCTTAAGTAATTTAGTTAATGGCTTGGCTAACACTCCATAACCTTTGATAAACCTCCGATAGTAACCTGTGATCTCTAGGAATCCTCTTAGCTCCTTAATCCCCTTAGGTATTGGGCATTCCTCAATCGTCTTAACCTTATGGTGATCTATAGCGACTCCCATTTTGGAGATAGTATATCCCAAGTATTCCACTTGTCTCGCTCCGAACACGCACTTGTTTCCCCTTAAAAGTAGTTGATTCCTTCTCAGCGTTTCCATGGCGGTGGAAATATGTTGAACATGCGACTATAATGATGAATTATATATCAAAATGTCGTCGATGAAGACTAGAATAAAACGACGCAGGTATGGTTTAAACAACTCGTTCATCAATCTTTGAAAATTTGATGGCGCATTCGTCAGGGCAAATGGCATTACGAGGAACTCGTAATGACCTTTATGTGTTCTGAATGTCGTCTTTGCCACATCCTCTAGTTACATACGGATTTGATGATATCTAGAACGTAAGTCCAGTTTGGTGAACCACCCTGCCCCATGGAGCTTGTCAAGTAGTTCTTCAATCAGCGGTATTGGAAACTTATCCTTCACCGTGTGTTTGTTTAATTCTCTAAAGTTGACACACATCCTCTAGGAATCGTCCTTCTTCTTAACTAAAACCACCGGTGATACAAACGGACCATAACTTTGACTGATAAACCTTGTTTCATGAGAT
The DNA here is from genome assembly GCA_027564395.1 of Erythroxylum ulei. Lineage (NCBI taxonomy): Eukaryota > Viridiplantae > Streptophyta > Magnoliopsida > Malpighiales > Erythroxylaceae > Erythroxylum > Erythroxylum ulei. The sequence goes on from JANITX010000002.1 coordinate 43,955,067, forward strand.
CCCGCTCTGCTTGTTCTATCATGTCTTTCTGTCCTCCTGAATATCTGTATGGTTGAACGTTTATGGCTTCCACTCCTTCTTTCAGAACCATCTGATGATTGTGTTGGTGGTTTAGAGGAAGCTCAGTTAGTTCTGGAAGACATCCGTATACTCTGGCAGAATAACATTGATTTCGTCGAAAGTGCTCCATTGATCTGTTGTCATCCTCATCTGTTGTAACTAGAATTCTATGGGTGTCGACAATTGCATCATAAATAGTTAACCCGCTATTGCTCGGTATAAATGCTTATGGAATTCTTTACTAGAAACAATTTTGGATCTTCCCTTCGGATTACCACTCAAAGTCACCATATGCCCCTCCCATCTAAATGTCATCGTTCGATTCTTAAAATTGCATAAAACCTCATTTAACCCACTTAACCACTGCACCCTAAGTACAACGTCACACCCGCCTAATGCTAACACCATCGCGTCCATGGAGAATTGTACTCCCTACATTACACACATGAATCCTTTACAGTACTGGTGGCACTTCAGTTGTAATCCTCATCCCACGGTAATGAGAATGGGCTCCATCTCCTAAAGCTAACATCTGCCTTTTCTTATAACCGAGGTGTATATGATGATGTGGGTGCTCCCATTGTCAATCAGTATGTGTATCTTCCTCCTTTGATGCACTCAACCACCTGCATTTGTTTAAATTCCATGTTTTCGGATAGTCCAAGCATGGCTTGCATAGAGACTATCGGGTTGTCTTTGTCTATGGGGCTCCCTTCTAGGTCGTCCTTTTCTGCTTCTGGCCAAGTTCTTCAACTATCATCATCATCTATCGTGATTGTATAAAATTGTAATTGTCGTTTTTTTACATTTGTGATCTATACTATATTTTTCATTGCTCCAAAAACAAAGGTCCTTTGCCCTTTTTTCATCAAAATCCCGAGTACTGAAGCGTCTCTGAGTTTTTGAAGTTCGCGTTGATGATGACGGCCGTAACGATGATGGAGGCATAGGTAGTATACAGTCAGATGATGACCTACGTAAGGCATTCACCGACCACGATGCACGTTAGTTTTGATTGAAATTGCCATTATCGTTCATCCCCTTCATCAGCAGTCCATGTTTAAACATCACGCTCCCCGTGGAGCTCAAGATTGCCTCCTGTTTCTTGGCTAGCGTGTAGGCTTGATGCAATGAGTGAGGCTCATGCAACTTCACCGTCACTCCAATCTCCGGTTTTAGCCCCTTCACGAAAAATCCCACCAGATACTCTTCAGACAACGTTAACTTGTTCGAATGATGATCAAATTGTGCGCAATAGTCTAACACTATTCTTTGTTGTTTTAACTTTTTAAAATCTCCTACCGGGTCATCAAATATTTTCGCGTCGAATCTTTGCTTCAAAGCTTTCGTGAACTCCTACCATACGATTACTTCTGTTAGGCTGCGATTCCTTACGTATAAGTGGTACCATTCTTGAGCCCGCTCATCCATATGCAAGACGGCCACACTCACCTTCGTATTCTCAGGAGTTTGATCTAACTTGAAGAATTGCTCACATCTATATAACCACAGTTTGACATTCTCGCCATCAAATAGTGAAAACTCAATCTGGCTCATCCTTATGGATGTCGTGGTTCCCTTTCTCTCTTATGCAATTGAACTACTATGTGGTGTAGTTTCAGTCGCTCCAACCTCACCTCCCGATTTCTGAAAACTCTGTAGGAGTAAAGCTCTTAATTCGGTCATCTTTTTTTCTACCTTCTCCGTCCTATTTTGGATCTCCAAGAACATCCTCTCCATTATACTCTTCAGAATTTCTTCCATCCTTCTTAACTCTGCACCTCTTGTGTTTTCTGCCGTTGTTATTGTTCACAGAACTGACTTCTCTGATACCAAATTGTTATGGAATAAAAGCGATACTAAAAGAATGCGTATATTCAGTTAGGGGATTATTAGAAAGGAAAAAAGAACATCAAGAAGAGAGAGAAGGCACAGACTTCATTGATTGAGAGAGATTACAAATCATTCATAATCATTCCATACCGTTGAATCCACATGCATTCGGCTTAAATACAACTCTTACAATACTCTATCCTTACATCTATTTTATTACTCTGGTCCCTCTTTTTATTTAAATATTGCACTTTGCTTCTCTGTCACAACGTTAACGTTTCGTCGTGTTTCTTACTATGTATCGTCTTCTCTGACTTTCTCTGCAACAAATAGAGACTAAATTATGAAGAAATATGAAGTGATGAAAAAGTTTGATCAAAATTTCAACTCTTAGTGAAAGATAAATTATAACCACCAAATCTAACAGTTGCGTATGGTTTGCATGCAACTGGAAATCATTTATCGCAATGGGTGTTCGAATATGTCTTCAAGCCATCCATATGCACAATATTTGTCTCTATCATTAGCATAAGGATGAAAGTTTTGAGATTAATTGAATTTATGATTTTTTATTGTTACGGAGTGAGGACTTTCTTGTAATTATAATTCCATCCATGTTACAATTTTTTGCATATTGACCAAATTTAACTCGTGAATAAAGACAACATCTATGGATAAAAACTATCTTAGTTAACCCCGTATTTTGTCATTTAACTGAAGTGATGTTAATTTGCACTATTATTAACTCGCTAGATTAATTATTTTTAGCTATTGGGTACTCCTATCAATATCTTTCACATTTTAGATTCATAATCGTAAATTAAAATTTATAGTATTTATGGTAAAGTTCGATAATATGAAGTGTTATCATTCCTATCATTTCTTTTTGCAACTTGAGGGGAGGGGAGGGGAGGAGATGACCATGGTGTCGATATAGTGATGATCCCAACTTGAGAATCCCCTGTATATCCATGCCCAAAAAAAAGCTAAAAGAAGATTAGGGCAAGTATTTTCATATGTAGATTTTATAGATTGAATGAACTAAGTGATGAGAACCAAATAACTAATGTGTGGATAGTTATTAAAGACCCTTTGCACATTCTTGATGGTCCAATTTAAGGTCAATGGCTAAGAAGATGAAGGAAGCACTTAATGGGTTGATTCAAGATATTTGAAGGAAACAGGTTATTCTGGGCCAAAAGAAAAGCCTTAAAGGTGGAACATATAGCCCAAGTATTATTAATGTGGTCTAACTACTTAGTGGACATATATTAGAGTTAGTTGGGTCTTAAATGGGTTGATTAGCCCACTAAGGCTGGGTATTACAAATTTTGGGCTAATGGGCATACCAAACAGACTTGTTTTCACTTATTTTGTTAGGTTTAGATTTAGGGCATATAAATATGCACTTATGTACTCAGAAACAAATTTTGACTTCTTTTTATGATAATTGAGAGAAACTTCTCTTCGATTCTTCATTAAACTACAGAACTTATCAAGATTGATTCAATTTTGTGGCGTTCGAACCTGACTTATCACTCCCTCTTCTCATCTATTCTAGAGTGTGGTGTCCATATCCTTATTTTTATCTTTTGTTTGTGTTTGTTATGACTTGATTTAGCTTTCTTGGAGGTGAAATCTGTCTTACTTTGTGGCTATCCAAATTTAGTCATTTTGGGGTTATATTAGTTGGTATTAGAGCTTTGGCCTCCAAATCAGGATAGATTCATCCTTTTCTTCTTATTTATTAAAAATGATTATGCAGATTGTGTTCTTGTTCTTTATGTCTTTTCATTTTCCCATTGTTAGTTCTTTATTTTCTGTTCAGATTCATTTTTTTGGGCAAATTCTACAGAATGTGTTCTTCATTCTTTGTGTCTTTTCATTTCCCAGTTTTAGTTCTACATTTTATGGGCAGATTCTCCATTTGTGTTCTATGTTTGATTGTGACTTTTCATATGCTTAAGTGTTTATTTGTGCTCTAGCTCATTCTAACATTTGATTGTTGTGTTTAAATTTCTAGGTAACGTTGTGCAAATTCCTACTCAAGTTATTATATTTTGATCTGTACAAAACAAAAAATGAAAAGAAAGAAATGTGCAAATTAGAATCTAGTCAGCCTTATTAAAACTTGAACACTAGTTGATCAGATTATCTTTCTGTGTTTCCTGTTACAAACGCAACCAGACTAGTTCTTTTGTTTCTTGAGCACAATAGTCATTATCTTATTAAGTGAACACATGTTGGTTTGTCATTCCTATTTTGTTTTCTGAGTTCTTATCAATCATTCTAAATCTACCGATTTGTTACATTCTTGTGAGTTTATTGCTTCAGGTTAAATTATCTTGGTTTTGTTTGGTTAGTTCTTTAAAGATCTTAAAGACCGAGTTTCAGTGGTAAAAGGTAGGAGGGTAAGCTCATTATAACAAAAGCCAATTTAAGAGAGAAAACATGAGTGTTGAGTGACACTAATTTGAGGGAAACATGTGAGGGAGTGTTGGTGAGGTAATTTTCTAATTTTTCTTGCAAATTTACAACCATGACATCTAAGGTTAGGCATGTTATTGTGAAGGAGACAATATTGATAGCTTCATGCTCAAAGCAATGCAACAACAATTTGAGCACATTAATATCATGTTTGGAGAGATAAGAAATACAATGGATAGACAAGATGTCGAAATTGCAAATTTTCATAAAGGGAGAGTTCATGATGTTCCTAATGCTAGAAGGAGAGAGAGGCATAATGATAATAAGTCTTATGATGATAATAGAGGGGATAATGTTGATTTTGATATTGGTGACTTATTAGACAGATTTAACAATAATAGAACTGGAAGGAGATTTATGGAAGACATGATGCATGACTGTGACTTAGTAAGCATCAAGAAGAACATTCCATCATTTCAATGGAAGAATGATCCTGAAGCCTATTTAGAGTGGAAAAAGAAAGTAGAGTTGGTCTTTGATTTTCATAACTATTCTGAAGAGAAGAAAGTCAAGCTTACAGCTGTTGAATTCACCAACTATGCAATAATTTGGTGGGATCAGATTGTTCCATCTAGAAGAAGAAACCGTGAGAGACTTATTCGTACATGGGCAAAAATGAAGACTATTATGAGAAAGAGATTCATTCCCAATCATTACTATAGGGAATTGTATCAAAAATTGAAAGGAATCACTCAAAGTAGTAAAAGTGTTGCGGATTATCATAAAGAGACGGAGATTGCCATTATTAGAGCAAATGTTGAGGAGGCTAGAGAGGCAACCATGGCACGATTTTTACATGGGCTAAACAGGGACATAGCTAATGTTTTTTTAGTCTCAGCATTATGTGGATCTTGAGGACAGGGTTCATATGGCCATGAAGGTGGAGAAGAAACTTAAAAGGAAGGGTTACATGCAAGTTGGGCAAAATTCAAGTGCTAGATCCCCTTGGAAATCAGATTGGAACAAAAAGGAGGAAAAGGTAGACTATAATTCCAAGAGTGATAACAAGCATAAATTTGAGTCTTCCAAGAGCAAGGATGTGAGCTCTAGCAAGGAGAAAGGTAATTCTAATTTCCAAACTCAAAATAGAGATATAAATTGTTTTAAGTGTTTGGGCAGGGGGCATATCGCATCGTAATGTCCAAACCGACATACCATGATCTTGAAGGGAAATGGAGACATTGGGTCCAATAGTGAACCTGATGATGAATTACCACCAAATGATGATGAAAGTGATGGAGAACAATATCCGGTGAGGGAGAGGCCTTAGTCACAAGGCGAGCATTACATGTGCAAGAAATGGAGGAAGATGATGTGCAATGCAAGAACATTTTTCACACTCGATGTCATATTCAATGAAAAGTGTGTAGCATAATTATAGATGGAGGGAGATGCACTTATGTAGCTAGTGAAATGATGGTATCAAAATTGAATTCGCCTACCACTAAGCATCATAGACCATATACTCTTTAATGGTTAAATGACAGTGGAGAAGTGAAGGTGGACAAACAAGTTTTGGTTTCATTTTGTATTGGCAAATATCATGATGATTTTTTGTGTCATGTGGTGCCAATGCAAGTTAGTCATATTCTTTTGGGAAAACCTTGGCAGTTTAATCGACGTGTGATGCATGATGGATTCAAAAATCAATACTCTTTTTCCATGAATGGAAAATCAATCACTCCATTAACACCTTAATAAGTGTATGAGGATAAGATGAGAATTAAAAATGAGAGTGTAAAGAAAAGAGAGTGTGAAACTAAGTGTAGTGGAAAGAAAGGAGTGTAAGGAGAGAAAATGCAAAAATAGCAAAGAAAAGGCAACAATCTAGTGCAAAAGAGAAAGAGAGAAAACAAGAGAGTTTCTTTGCAAAACAAAGTGATGTCAAGGGAGTTTTTATTCTAAACAGCTTATGTTTGTTCTATTGTACAAAGAGGCATTGATCAACACTATCGACATTAACTCTTCTTTGCCAAGTGTTATTGTTTCTCTTTTGTAGGATTTTGATGTTGTGTTCCTTGAGGAAGTTCCAAGTGGTTTGCCACCAATTCGGGAAACATAACACCAAATTGATTTCATCCCTGGTGCTTCAATTCAAAACTGACCAGCCTATAGAAGTAATCTTGAGGAAACAAAAGAACTTCAACAGCAAGTGGAGGAACTCATGGCTAAGGGATACGTAAGGGAAGGCATGAGTCCATATGTTGTTCCGGTATTACTTGTGCCTAAAATGGATGGGACATGGAGGATGTGTTTTGATTGTCGAGCCATCAACAAAATCACTGTAAAGTATAGAAATCCCATTTCTAAATTAGATGATATGCTTGATGAATTGCATGATTCTTGTGTGTTTTATAAAATTGATTTGAAGAGTGGATATCATCAAATCAGAATGCATAAGAGAGATGAGTGGAAAATAGCCTTCAAAACAAAATACGGATTAGATGAGTGGTTAGTTATGCCATTTGGTTTAACTAATGCACCTAGCATATTTATGAGGTTAATGAATCATGTTTTGCATGCTTTCATTGGTAGATATGTGGTTTTTTATTTTGATGACATTCTGATTTATAGCAAAATCTTAGATGAGCATATTGATCATTTGAGAAGTTTTCTAAGTGTTTTGCGTGAACAAAAGTTGTATGCTAACTTTAAAAAGTGTTCTTTTTTCACATATCAGATTGTGTTTATTGGTTATCTTGTTAATGCTAAGGGAATTTCAGTTGATGTGGAAAAGGTTAGAGCTATTCCTGATTGGCCTACACTTAAGACAATTACTGATATATGTAGCTTTCATGGTTTGGCTAGCTTTTATAGGAAGTTTGTTAAGGATTTCAATACAATAGCCATACCATTGAATGAAATTGTGGAAAAGAATGTTGGCTTTAAGTGGGGTGATGAGCAAGAAAATGCATTCAATTTGATTAAGGATAGGTTGAGTTCTACATCATTGCTTACTTTACCTAACTTTTCTAAAACTTTTGAGATTGAGTGTGATGCTTTAGGTATTGGTATTAGAGTTGTTTTGATGCAGAAAGACGTCCAATTGCATTCTTTAGTGAAAAGTTGAGTGGAGCGACCCTTAACTATCCAACTTATGATAAGGAGATGTATGCATTTGTTTTAGCTTTGCAAATTTGGCAACATTACCTATGGCCCAAGGAATTTGTCATACATAATTGACGAATCCTTGAAGCAGTTGAAAAGACAAGGAAAGTTGCATACGAGGCATGCCAAGTGGATGGAATTTTTTGATGTCTTCCCCTATGTGATCAAGTATATGCAAGGTAAAAAGAATATGGTTGCTGATGCATTATCTCGAAGGTATTCTCTTATCTTTACTTTAAGTGCCAAATTACTAGGATTTGAGTATATTAAAGACTTATATTCTATTGATCTTGATTTTGCTAATGTTCATAGGGCTTGTGAGAAAGTTGCATTCGGAAAGTTTTATAGGCATGATGGGTATTTATTTTGAGAGAACATATTGTGTGTGCCTATGTGCTCTTTGAGGGAGTTAGTTGAGAGGGAAGCTCATAGTGGTAGATTGATGGGTCATTTTGGTGTGAGGAAAACTCTAGATGTCTTGCATGAACATTTCTTTTGGCCATAAATGAAGTGTGACATTGGTCTAATTTATGAGAAGTGCATCACTTGTAGACAAGCCAAGCCTAAGGTCTTACCTCATGGATTGTACACCCCTTTATCCATACCTAGTGAACCATGTGTTGATATCTTTATAGACTTTATATTCGAACTGCCTAGGTCAAAACAGGGTAGGGATTCAATATTTGTTGTTGTTGACAGGTTTTCCAAGTGGCACATTTCAGTGCTTGCCATAAAACTGATGATGTCAACAATGTTGCTGATTTGTTCTTTAAGGAAGTAGTTTATTTGCATGGTATGCCAAAAAGCATAGTTTCTGATCGTGATGCAAAGTTTTTGAGCTACTTTTGGAAGACATTGTGGGGTAAGTTGGGAACCAAACTTCTCTTTTCAACTACTTGCCATCCACAAATAGATGGAAAAATAGAGGTAGTAAACCAAACTTTGTTTACTTTGTTGCATTCTATTATTCAAAAGAATTTGAAGAATTACGAAGAGTGTTTGCCATATGTTGAATTTGCTTACATTTAAGGTTGGCATTCTACTACTAATCTTTCACCTTTTGAGATTGTGTATAGCTTTAATCCATTAACTCCTTTAAATTTGTCACCTTTGCCAATTGATGAGAGAGCAATCTTCGATGGAAAAAAGAAGGCTGAAATGGTGAAACAAATGCATGAAAAGGTGAGGCAACAAATTGAAAAGTGATCTGAACAATATGCTACTCAAGCAAACAAAGGATGCAAGAAAGTTGGGTTTGAACCAGGAGATTGAGTTTGGCAGGCAAGGAGAGGTTTCCAGCTCAAAGATGTACCAAGTTGCATCCTCGAGGTGATGATACATTCCAAGTTATTGCCAGAATTAATGATAATGCCTACAAATTGGATCTCCCAGGTGAGTACAATGTTAGTGCTATATTTAATGTTTCTGACCTTTCTCCCTTTGACACAGGGGAAGATTCGAGGACAAATCCTTTTAAGGAAAGAGGGGATGATAAGAACCAAGGAGCCAACGTGCGGATAGTTATTAAAGACCCCTTTTCACATTCTAGATGGTCCAATTACAAGGTCAAGGGCTAAGAAGATGAAGGAAGCACTTAATGAGCTTATTCAAGATATTTGCACCAAACAAGTTATTTTTGGCCAAAAGAGAAGACTTGAAGGTGGAGCATACAGCCCAAGTATTATTAATGTGGTCCAAGTACTTAATGGGCATATATTACAGATAGTTGGGTCTTAAATGGGTCGATTAGCCCACTAAGGCTGGGTATTACGAATTTTGGGCTAATGGGCATACTAAACAGATTTGTTTTCACTTATTTTGTTAGGTTTAGACCTAGGGCATATAAATATGGATCTTATGTATTTAGAAATAACTTTTGACATCTTTTTATAAGAATTAAGATAAACTTGTATTGGGTTCTTCATTAAACTGTAGAACTTATCATGATTGATTCAATCTTATAGCATTTAAACCTGACTTATCACTCCCTCTTCTCATCTATTATGGAGTGTAGCGTTCATATCCTTCTTTTTATTCTTTGATTGTGTTTGTTGTAACCTGATTTAGCTTTCTTGGAGGTAGGATTTGTCTTCCTTTGTGGCAGTTCAGATTTAGTCATTTTGGGGTTGCATTACTAAGTTGATAAAATTGTCCATATATGAGAAACCTCTACGTTTATTTGGCTGCATATGTAATCAAAGTTTGTAGCTCATCCTCTTTCATTGGTCCATATCTATGCTTTTATCTTGGTCAACGATATACTGAGACGGAAAGCACAGCCCGGGCAAGACATCAATGCCGTTGTGAAATTTCATCCACTTATAATGACATACGATTGAAGGCATAGAAACAGTGGAAGCATTTTATAATTGGGAAACCGTATTCTGCCTCTTTAAAGTTTAGACAATACATACAATCAAAGTTTTACTGGAGAGGTTTTTTCTTTTTACGAATATTGGAGAGGTTATGCTCCACCTAATATTACACACCAAATGCTTCAATGTCTATCATCACTTTATCAAACAAAAAAAAATCTGGTCCACTAAAAGTTGTCCTTCCTATCTCTTCATCAAAATCGGGATTATATCGCACATAATATCAGATAATATTCAATACGTGAGAAGTCATAAAGAAGTAAGCATAAAAAGATTTTACCTTTTGGTAGACATTATAATGCTCCAAACTCTGATGAACGTGAGAAATTGACATTAACCTACAGTTAGTAACCATAAAGGACTTCACCAAGGACGTGTTTTAGAGTAACTACGGCTATTTGAAACAAAATGCTCAGGCTACATAAGTAGTTCCACTGTCAAAATAATGGAAACTTCCTACAAGAAAAATGTTGTTATCGGTATGACACATTAACCCACTCACACTATTATTCCCAAAAGGAAAAAAAGAAGAAGCAAAACTGTGATTTGAACATTGTGGCAATTGTGATGTAAATTGTTTCAAATGTATATGTTGGACCCCGTTTCCAAAGTCCAATATTCGGATTTATAAAAGCATGGAGGACTCATTACTAATAACTTACCGATCAAAAATTGGGGAACTTCCAACTTAAATTTCAGATCGACTTCTTAAGAACATTTGTTCCCCATTGTCTTACGATTCTAACGACAAAAAAAACGCTCAATTCGGTTTAGAAATGAAGAAGTATTGGCTAAAACATTTTATGCTCATGCAAAACCGAGACTGAAAACTAAACCCAAATTCACCTCAGAAATTGAAAGTCTTAAGACCCAAATTGAAAATTTATTCCTTTAGACTAGTTAAAGCCCCATGTCTCTAGTTTAATTTGAAATAAAAATCAACTCAATCGGAGCTCTACAGATCAAGTTATCACCAAATTACTAAAGCATGTTCAGAAAAAAAAAATCCAACTCATAACCTTTTAATCGATCCACTCACTTTGATTCATTCCAACTTTTTCAAATTAATATAAAAACCTATAAATTTTGTATTGAGAGATAGAGGAATGTCTTAGAAATCCAACGCTTCAAAAATCAGGTCAATTGAAGGTCGGACGAAAAAGTTATGGCGAAAAGAATGGAGAGAGGTTGAATCAGGAAAAAAATTTTTTGAAAATCGGCTGCGCGTGAGCGGCAAGCGCGCGCACGCGGGCGCTCGCCCACTTTGCTAACCGACCTTTTAACTTCTAAAATCCATAACTTTTCACCCAGAACTCCAAAAATTGCAAATTTGGTATCAATTTAAATATAAAAGAACGCTCTACAACTTCTATGGAGGACTTAAAAACAAATTAGGTCTCTAAAGGAGTCAAAAATCCACGCAAAAATGGCTGGTCGATTAGCTCACCTAAACAGCAACAGAACTTCTAAACCTCATAAATTTCTCCTCCATTATCCAAAAATTTCATACTTTATATCAATGGAAAGATAAAAAGACAATCTACAACTCTCATGAAGACCCTAAGAACAAATTCTAACTTTATGAGGGTCAAAATGTCACTCAAAGTTTCTGTCCTCAAAAGTCCATC
>JANITX010000002.1:43967614-43980558 GCA_027564395.1 Erythroxylum ulei
GAACAATTCACTGGTTTACCAGTCCACATCTCCATCGGTATCTTCAACTCAATTGCAGTTGATGGAGCTCGATTCACCATATAACAAGCAGTATTGACTGCTTCTGCCCAGAATTTCTTATCTAAGCTTGCAATTCTTATCATTGCTCTTGTTCTTTCCAACAGAGTTCTATTCATCCGCTCTACTACTCCATTCTGTTGAGGAGTGTATGCCATCGTGAACTGCCTTTTGATGCCTTCTTGCTTGCAGAATTTATCAAATTCTTTTTCAGTATATTTGCCTCCATTATATGAGCGCAAACACTTGATCTTCGTACCAGATTCGAGTTCCACCCGCGCTTTGTAACATTTGAGATTGAGAAACACATATGCTTTCCTCTTGATAGGAAATACCCAACATCTCCTGTAATAATCATCAATGAATGATACAAAGAAATTTGCTCCTCCTAGGGATGTAACTGGTGCTTCCCATACATCAGAGTGAATCAATTCTAGAATTTCTTTGCTCCAGAACTTTGATGTGTTGAACTTTAATCGATGTTGCTTACTTACAATGCAATGCTCACAGAAGGGTAGTGATACCTTTGTGAGACATGGAAGTAGATTCTTCTCTTCAAGTATCTTCATTCCTTGTTCCGAAATATGTTCAAGCTTTCTATGCCACGTCATTGCATATTTGTGTTCTGGAATAGTCACTACAACGGATGCCTCCCCTTCTTGCAAAGTTACTCCCTTCAGCATATACAGATTTGCAACAATCTTTTATGCTTTCATAAATACCAGCACTCCTTTAATCACTTTCATGATCTTGTTTTAAATCTCCAATCTGAAACAGAGATCATCCAGTTGTCCTACAGACAACAAATTCTTCTTCAGGTTCTCCACATGTCACACTTTGCCAATGGCCTGAGTTGTCCCATCATACATCTTTAACTTAATGGTGTCGATACCAACGATCTTTAGAGCTTGATCATTACAGCTATACACAGATCCCTTAGAGACAGATTCATACTGATGGAACCATTCTATTCGAGAGGTGATATGAAAAGTAGCTGCTAAATCGAGAAGCCAAACATCAACAGATCTTCTCTTACCTCCAATAGTCGTTGCCGCTTCACAGACCATTGCACCTCCATTATTTGAAGTATTTGCCGCATTTCCTTAAGGAATAGAATCTTTCTTATTCAGATTCCAACAATCCTTCTGTAGGTGTCCTTTCTTCCCACAATTGTAGCATTTGAAATTCTTCTTTCTCCTGGATTTTGATCAACCATGATTATGACTTCCACTTGAGCCACGTTCCATTTATCTTCCTCTTATCACCGTCAAGGCCTCCGCTTGTTGCGAATTTGCAGCCTATCTTCCTTACTTTTGCGCTGACTCTTTTCTTCTAAAATAGCAGCTGCAATATTGTTGAAGACTAGAGTGTCTATGTTGTTTGTTAAATTGATGATGAGTTGATCATACGAATCTAGTAAACTTTGGAGAAGAAGTTCCGCACGTTCACTTATCTCTATTGTATGCCCCAGTGATGTGAGTTGGGAAAATGGAGTATTTAAAGTATTTAAGTGCTCCATCACCGAAGCGGATTCCGCCATGCGTAAAGTGTATAGTTTCCTCTTCAGAAAAAATTTGTTGTGAAGCGATTTAGTCTCGTACAATTTTATGAGGTCATCCCATATTTTCTTCGCAGTCTTCTTTTCCTCTATGCTGGATAATACTCCATCAGCTAAAGCTATGTGAAGATTAGCTACAGCATTCCCGTCCATCTCGTTCCATTTTTCATCTGTGACTCCAGCAGGCCGTTTACTAATGGCCGCCAGACAATTATCTTTCCTTAAGATTGCCTTTATTTTCAACTTCCACAATGAGAAATTACTCCCATTGAACTTCTCAATCTCAAATTTTGCTGCTATTGCTTCTTTTGGTTAGTATTCACCGACTTTCACTGTGTTTACTGGAACTCCGAACGGATTACGTCAAAAAATTCATCGTAATTTTTTGACCTTCTGATACCACTTGTTTTGAAAATCGACCGAATTAGAGCAAGTTCGTAGCTAAATAAGACTGAGGGAATAGTAATGAACACACAAATTTTACGTGAAAAACTCCCAAATTAGGGTAAAAATCACGAGCAATGATAGAAGACTTTTACTATTGGAAAAATTGGAGAATTACAAGGAAAAACTAGACCAAAAATATGCAAAATACTTTTGTATCCCTCTTTCTCTCTCTCTTTTCTCTCTCACCTCACTTCTCTCTATTTTTCTACTCTCTGTTTGCTACTCCTTCTCTTTGTTCATCTCCTGCCTATTTATGGGCAGGAGATATGGGAGATAGCTGGCTAAATAGCCAGCTATCCTCGATCAGTAGTCCACCTTGGAGGCTTTGGAGGCTTCAACATTGGTTGGCTACCATGCCTACCATTGTTGACATTACTGGCATTTGCTTTCCTCTTCCAATAAATTAGAGGCTCGATGTTCCAAATGAAATCACCCGTAATAAATGGAGGGATGAGATAAGTTGAAACAGAATTGCACCAGCGAAAATAAAACAGGTGATTTGTTAACTGTGTTTAAGAATAATATTATTAACACATTAATAAATAAATGATCTTCATCTATCAATCATTATGGACATAGCCCCTAGATTAGAGCAGTATTCAAAAACTCCTAATATATTAATTTCCTTATACAGCTTTTATATGTAGATGAATAACTGACTCGAATGGTATTGAAATTTTTATTAACCTTCATCTGTCACGAATAACTTAACCTGTTTATGCCTCCAGAACAAAAAAAAAATTGATTATTACATATTTACTACAATTTTATACATTAGTATAAGAAGCTCCAAGTCTAAAACTATTCTTGTGCTTATTGAATTATGCCAAAAATGTATGAATTTCAGTCCTGGAGCTCATTGTGAAAGGTAAAAGAGTTCATTCGCATAAGTCATCATCTAAGTTTATGCATGCAAGATTAATAGAGTTTTAAGTCATATATTGGAAGTTAATAGCGCCATAACAATGAAGTCATCCTCAATTTGAAGTTAAATTTCCTTATCCCATTTTGACATTTTACACATAAGAAGTGATGGATAATGGTACAAGTCCAAGAATTACCAATACAGTGACGAGAATACATCAAGTTCAAAGAGATGAACTAAGTGGCGCAGTTGCTATAAAACCTCAAGCTCCTAGCTTTCGTTCTGAATCCAGTTGGAACAGCCAAAGTGCACTCTTAAAGTCAGTTCTGAGACATCCATCAGGCATGAAGACGAACAAGGCCTACTGTTCCTGTTTTGACAAGGATTCAGTTGATGCCCATGAACATGTTGGAGAAATCAATTTCAAGAAAACTCCTGATTCTGGTCTAGTCCAAGCCAAGGAATTTCCTGTAGGAAACACGAAACACGCTCCCGATATAGAATATGAACCAAGATCACAATCCTGGAAAAAAGGGGAGATTCACTGCCTGTTAAAGAAATTGGGATATGAGCTAGACAAAGAAACATGTTTCAGTTTCCCCGCTCTGAGTTCTATTGCAGTAAACCTTCCGGTTAACATTCAACAAGCGATCAATTAGACCTTTTCCCACGGAAGTCGACAGAGGTTTTCGCCTCGTCTGTGCATGATAGAAGAAGTAAGTCCTTCAGTCTTAAAAGGAGGCTAACAATGCTATCCTGGGACGCAGACCCAAGATTTGAGGAAATCGCATTTTCTGCAACACCAAGAGGAGTGCACTACAAGAAAGATAGTGATGCGAGTTCAGACTTGTTTGAAATAGAGAGTCACACCGGAAGAGTCAAGTCGTTCCTCAAAAGGCAAGGATCAGATGCTACTTCAGGCTGTGTCACGCCTACAACTTGCTATGCTCCAAGTGAGGCAAGCATTGATTGGAGTGTGGCCACTACTAGTGCTGCAGATTTCTCTGTTCCGTCCGATTATTAGGGTATGTTTGAGAGTTTAGGATGGAATAGAATGAAATGACAATTAATGGAACAGAATGGAATGAAGTGGAATGGAATGGAATGGGTCACTTCATTGTTTGGAAATTTAAATAAAATAAGAGAGGGACTCCTTTGATTATTATTTGGAAGTGATACTAAAAATGAATGGAATGAAATGACTTGTACTTTTTTTTTCAAAATTACCCTTGTAATAAAATATGCATAGTTGTCGTGAAACTATTTTAGTAACCCCAAAGCATTTTAAATTGTAGGATGCCCAAAATATAGTTTTGTCATTTTCCTATATAAGCAATCAACTTTCTTATTCTTTTTCATTAACCCTTGTCGCACTGTATTCTTCGTTTGGCATTTATTCATGTGTCTTGTTATGGTTGATAATCATTCTTGGCGTTGTAAATCTATTTCTACATTTTGCAGTGTATATTAATAGTATATTTAAAATATATGAACCTTCACAATGCTAGCTTTTTCAAGAACATTTGAGCCATGTTTATTAATAACATATTTTAAATTTAAATTTTTAACGTAATGGTTGGAAAATGAAGCTCGTGTTTCATAAATACATGAACCTCATTTGCTACATACCCAAACATTAAAAAAAAAACTTTTTTTTAGCATCACAAAAACAAGCCTAATTATTT
This sequence comes from Erythroxylum ulei, assembly GCA_027564395.1. Lineage (NCBI taxonomy): Eukaryota > Viridiplantae > Streptophyta > Magnoliopsida > Malpighiales > Erythroxylaceae > Erythroxylum > Erythroxylum ulei. The sequence goes on from JANITX010000002.1 coordinate 43,972,227, forward strand.
TTTACAATTCCAACGCATTAAATCAATTACGGCGTTATGTTGAAAGGTGCATATGAAGACAAAACTTTCTTATTGGTCCCATATAGAGAATTTTGCATAGATTTGTGAACAGATAAGTTTGAAGCTCAAATTAAAGATGGTCCCATGCATGAAAGCTTGAAGTAACACAAAAAAAGCAATTTTCTGGATGAAAAAAAATGTCAATTTAAATAAGAAATGGGAGAGCATTATGGTCTCCAAACTGAAGGTCACTTCAGTTGGACAAGCAACTTACAATTTCTTTAAATAAATGGATTAAAAAAAGTTACAAAAAAACCACTAATGCAGTATTTAAGTTATTGTGTCATATCCATACACAACTAAGTTCATTGATTATTGAGAGACATAAGATAGGTCAACATTTGCTTCCGCTTATCTGGAGGACATCCAATTATGGCCCTTTGAGCAGCAACATCTCGAATGAGAAAGTAGTAAACTTTTAGTGAAGTGTTTGTATCAATCTCCAATCCTTCCAAAAGAGCCCAAACTTCATTGTTTGACGTAGGACGAGTTGGTTGACCACTCTTGACAATTTCTGCAGTGGACTTTGCAAAACTTTCAACCAACTTTTATATAGAGTTAGCAAACATACCCTAATATTTTATAAACAAGTCAAAGATTGCAGAGAAAACGACATACTTACGTCATCTATCGTCGATCCTTTGCCTCTGAACAAATTTGACTCACCTTCCTCCACCTTGTCGGTCGAGGATAATGTTGACTTGGAACATCCATTATTAATTGCGTCGACCCATATGCAAGGATGTGAGGACCATGTTATTGAATACTAAGGGTCATTTACATATGTTTAAAAGCAAAAGCTGAAAATATAAACGTTTTATGTTAACTTTAGTAGTCAATTCGGGTAGAGCAAAGGCCTCCCGGGTGGCAAGTGAGGATAATTCAAAGAAAAATTTCAGAAGAATATCAATGAGTTAGGTGAGAAACATAAATGTGCCTTGTAAGGTATACTTGATTGATTTAACAATTAGTAGCAAAATAAATGTTGGGATATTTTTGCCAGTGGAAATATGGTTACACGTTAAAGTCATGAAACGCCAAAAGAGAGCAATTTGCAAAAAGGCCAGTCCATTTAACCATGCGGAAGTATAAATCATTTCCTCACATACCCTTCTTATTTCTGTCTTCTTCTCTTGGCTAAAAAGGCTATTAAAACATCCCACTTGTTTCCTGAAAGACTACACTTGCTAAGGAGAAACAACTTGACCATCCTTTGCATAATCTTTTTCCTATGTGAATAAGGCAACTATTGTTTGCAAAGTAACCATGTGCACCAACTTGTGCAAATGGCTCATTTAAGGAAACATGCTGGCCATGCACGATGGAGTTCCTTACAAGGGACAGAATATAAAGGTTGGCGAGTTAACAAAGGATGGAAAATCATTAGCTTGCCAGGGAAAAGATAAGCATAGGACATTAGAAAATGATGTTATCTAAAGAATTACTGAAGATGCATATCATGGTCATCAATAAGCATAGCATATGATCGATGAAAGCCATGAAAATCAAAGTGAAAAATCTGGAATAAGCAGAGATGAAATAGAATGCAAAATTAAATGCTCTTACGCTACATAAGTGTCCTTCTTTCAGTAGAAAGTCGAGCAATACTCTGAAGAAATTTGATATAGACCACATAAATGAATTGACTACACGGTTTTCCCCCGACAGAAGAACTTCACCAGATAGGTTTTCCGCTAAATATGCAGCACAAAAGCATATTAACTTCCTCTAGAAATTGGCAGGGGCAAGTAAAAACCAATGCAGCACCATATTAAACAAAATGGGCAATCACAAATGGTTCACCATCGATGATTTATAGGTAAAGTATAATCAAAAGAAAGCCACCACAAATTCATAGCCTTTTAAAACAAGCTATGCTTTCTCCTCCCATGCTTAAAACAAATTAAGACCCTAAACTGTGATCATTGTTTGTTTTGTACATGTATATTTGTGAAGGGACAACACCTTACCTCAATGGATGCCTATCAATTTATTGAATGCAACATTGAGTACTACACACAAAAAGGAGGCTCAGAAAACAAACCATTTTTAATTACAAGTGACCCAGTCTACGACTCTACTACAAAAGCAAGGACCAAAGGGGAGTTCATGGGAGCTTAGGTTTAAGCGTGGGCAAGCTACTAGAATGTGCAGGGCTAAGCTTATGGATCCAATTAAGACGTCCTTTCTTCGGATCTACACAAGTTAGGTTTTGCACCAGATTTAGAGTGCCATCATGAACAATGGCAGATTCAAATTGCTCCAACACCTTCACAATCTGCCAAAACTCAGGTCTTTTCTCTGGTTGCAACGACCAACATTGCTCAATCAAATTTCTCATGGCAGCAGGACAGTCCACAGGAATAGCAGGTCTCAAATTCTGGAGCATTTGAAATTTTCTGATATCAGAACCCATTTGGAAGAAAAGTACTTTATAAATGCCAAAGATTGATTTGCAATGAAAATGGACAGTAATCAAAGAAGAGTTGCACATATTTTACAACACTTCTTTTCTAGAACATAAAGCCCCTTCTAAAATGTCGAGTGATCGTGTTGAGGGCAGGGTGCAGGGATGAATGCATATGGATGATGGTAAATGGGGAATGATAAGAGCTATACCTTATTCACTACTGCAAAAGCGGCTTGGATGGGGTTCATATCCTCATAGGGAATTGTTCCAGCAACCATCTCCCATAAGATGAGACCAAAACTATATACATCGACCTTTCGCCCATAAGATTTCTTTTTAATCATCTCAGGTGCCATCCATCTATATGTACCGGGGTCATCAGCTAGCAAATCACAAGATGCCTCTTCACAAGCAATACCAAAGTCTGCAATTTTCAGGTGAAAATCTTCATCAATGAGAACGTTTTCTGGTTTGAGATCCCGATGAATGACACCCTGAGAGTGAATGTATTCCATTCCACGAGCAATGTCCAGTGCAATAGCAATAAGTTTCTTTAAGGGGAGAGACTTATCCTCAAGTTTGTGCAAGTACGCCCTCAATGAACCTTCTGATAAATATTCTGTTATGACGCAATAAACTGGCAAGTTTTTGCATGCAGCTACAAACTGTTTCATCAATTAAAGTATAATATTCCACAAAGTGTTAGTGAAGACAGTAAACTCAAAACTTATCCAACAACGATAGTTGCAAACTTCTGGTCACAAGTAAGTATTTACATACATGTTTCAAATCAACAGCTAAAGGAAACCTAGTAATCAACCATAAGAAACTAAATTCCAGATCACAGGGGAAACAATAAAAAAAATCTATATGGGACTATGGAATGCAAGAACTTATTATATTATTCAGGAAAAAAAGAAAATAATTTGTTAACCTTTATGACATTTGGATGATGCAATCGAGATAAAAGCGTAACTTCTCGATTGAATTGTTTCTCTAATCGAGTAGCTAAGGTTCCATTTTCGTCATCATCTGGTACTCTGATAATTTTCACCGCAACAGGTTCATCCTTGTAAACTCCATGGTACAGCCTACTATGCGCTCCATGAGCAAACCTAAGCCCAAGAAACAGCTTAGACATATCAACAGTCCATCCATCAGCTGTTTCTACAGCATTAATTTTTACTCCACCGTGGTCAAAATACTTTGTCCATGAAGAATCCTTCTTGCTCCTAGATTTTTCGTGACCCTTCATCGAGGACAAGTGCCTAAGTGGGCTTGTATTTGAAGAAGATTTGCCTGAACCAGTTTCTTGGGATTCCTTGTGGAAAAACTTTCCAAATCCCTTGTCATGATTTTTTCTGCGAGGATGCGGTGTTGAGAATCTCATCCTATCAGATCTTGCCTCCTTAAAAGTATCAGAAAGAACCGTTTGAGGTAGCGGAGACAAAGATCTCTGTTTGTTGGTAACGGGATTTCGCTCAATCTGAGAATTAGTATGAACAGATGATTTTTTATTGGAAACTATTGATTCTGAAGAGTACCTTGATTTAAATCCTGAAACTCTCTGAGACTGAAGGCTCACAGGAAAAGAGGCCAATTTTGAAGTGTCCAAACGATGACAAACTGTATGGGAGAACTTCGTCCTCCTTATCCAAGACGTAGCCTCTTCTCCCATGTATAGCCTTTCTTCTTTGCCAACAAATCTGATCCTTGAAACCCTAATAAAGGTATCAACTATATTCCAAAATCTTTATCTCCTTCTTCTCCAGCAGAGCAGAAGAAGAAGGATTGAGAGCCAGAAACTAACTTGTAGAGCTCAAAAGACCGATTTGCTTAAAACCCATTAACAAAGAAACGACGAAGATTCAAACTTTAAACCCAGCAGAATGGGAAGACCATTCAAAGCCATGAAGAGAAATCAAGAAAAAGACCATGGCAGAAATTACTCGCATCTCTATCTGAAATAAAATCCCATGAAACCCAAAGTATACCATCAGCAAAAGGATTCTATCAAAGCTAAACTTCTATAATCAATCAACTACCAACCCTTGATGAGCTTCCCCTCTTGTCCTTTTGGCTTCAAAGTCAAAATGGCACCTTCCGTATAAACCTGGAAAATCCCATGTAGGTGTAGCCCACCAGGTCACCAATAAACAAATAATGATTAAAAAACTGACATTGAAAGAAGGAAAAAGGAAAAGCATGCTCAATTATTTTTTTAAAAAAAGTAAATACCCATCACCACCTTCAAATTAAACACTGAGAGAGAAGCTAATCATTATGTCAACACAATCATAAACCACAAACAAGAATGAAGAAAAGAGATGAATAAAAAGGCAAATCTAAAGCGATACTCGCAAATTGAAGGGCAAGCACGTAGCTTTACAGGCAGGGTTAAATCAACCCATTAAAAAAGTTGTGTTATTGAAGGACCTCAACAACAGAGAGATCAAGAGAGGATGTTTATGGTTTATGGGGAGATAGAAAATTCCTGTAGATAGAAGACTTGAAGATTTCAAAAAAGCAAACAAAACTTACGTAATGGAAACGGTTGTAGGTCGCCGTGGATTCCCGTGGGCCCGATATCCCGGGAGGCGCGTGGGACCCCGGTGCCGGAGATGATGATTGCGGGCGTGAGGATGGTAGGGCCCACGGGAGGAAGCAGATGTTTGTGTTATGGTTACGACTTACGAGGGTCTTCTTATTCAGTTTGATATTTTAGCAAGGTGTAATAAAAAGTAAGAGGATCCCTCAAAAAAAAAAACAAAAAGTAAGAGGATTCCAAGTGTCACTTTCGGAGAGAATGAGTGTCACTTTACAAGAACCACCGTGGGTTTGGTTTGGTACGGTTCGCACGGGCGCTTTTTCTGTGCTTCTTCTGTTTATGGGGGGTTGGGCTGGGTCGGGTCGGGTTGGTGGGTGCTGGTCGTGGAAGGGGAGATATCCGGGACGATGCCGGTGGACCGGTAGTGGCGGGTTGTTTTTATAATTAATTAATTTATTCGCATTTTAAGTCCCGTAATTTTGTGAATGGATTAAAGTAAGAATGGAAACAATCAAAGGTGCATTTCAACTCCCGTCATTCCTCAAGGTATCTGTAGGATCTTTGAAGCATTATTCCCGACGTACGGTGGGATTGGAATCGTTCTTTTGGAGTTTTGTATGTGTGGGGTGGTTGTAGCAGTCATCCAACAAACTAGTTCTTCCATAATATTCTTATCCATAAAATTTATTCTGTTATTGAAAGAAATCATGTGCCTCATCAATTACTATTTTTATATCAGTCATGTTGTGAATTGGTCAAATGGTAAAAAGTAAAACTGAAGAATAATATAATATCATATCAGGTACAAATTCGTTTATGGAAAGCAAAGTGGTTGAATAGGATAATGTTGTTTTTCATACGTAAAACTTCTTTCGCCGTTACTGCGCCTCAAGACCTGATATAAAATAGTCGACCTATACGTGGAGGGACACAACAATTATAATAAACGGAAAAAATTTTAACCTCAAAACATTTAATAAATTATAAATTTGCTGGTTCTTTCTCGGCTGCAGAATCATTTAAAATTTTGTTTGTTTCTGTTCAAACTCTTGTATGAGATAGCATACAAAATGATTATTACTGGTTGTTCTAATGTGGGAGCGTCAAATGAGGGTTAGAGAAAAATGTATAGATAATAGAGTAAGAAAAGAGAAATGTAATGTAAGGATATTGAAGCTCTAGTTTTAGGTGAGATAGATCCAAAGTAGAAAATTTGGACGTTTTAGTAGGGTAAGGCAACAAGGCTTTTGGTTTAATAGCAAACCCTTCAGATTCTCTTCATAATAGCGGTAGCCTTCATGCTAATTTGGTGGATGCACTAATTCTTCTTGTTGGTAAGAAAAGAAGATGTGACGAAGGAGAAATAAAGCTTATGGAATACCATATCCATATTGGACTAATCTCAATTTCACATACCTGTAAAAAAAATTTACTCAAAGATCAGAGGTGCCCTTGATAAATACACTCTGACGTTCAAGTCGGTAAAGTTAAGAGGTGCTAAGTATGTATATAAATTTTTAGCTATATTAGTCGTAAGAACTTACCTTGGATGTCTTCCTTTTATCAACAATCATTTAAAAACTGCAGTTGGACTCTAACTATCCTTGTTTTATTAGTAGCTTACTTGGTTTTTAATTAAGACTCTTGGTTAAGCTTATCCTCTTTAGATAGTTAAGTTTCCTAGAGCTCCTAAACGTGAAAAAGGTAAATGGGCCATATTGAATAGACTTAGAGCCAATTTGCACACTCATTAAGAGTGTATCATTTTCTTTTTAAACCTTGGATCGAGATTAATGGAATAAAATGGAACAGAATGTAACGGTTTATAATGGAATAGAATCTAATATAGTAAAAAGTTGTTTGGGAGGGATGGAATAATTCACAATGTAATATAATAAAATATTGTTTGGAAGACGGATAGATAGAATGGAATGTAATATATAATAAATAACTATTATACCCTCTGATATTAAAATGGTTATTACAAGAGGTTTAATGTTATGATTTTAAAACATAAATCATGTCCAATTAAAAAGTCACGGTTCAAGTCACAACCATGACAAATAATTTTTTTATAATAATTATTAATTATATCAAAATTTTGTGGACTGTAATAAATGAGTATGGGGAAAAGGGGTTAATGTTAGAAGAAATAATTGGTATTAAGAAAAATTAATAAAGATATATTAGGTAATATGTATTTATTACTTTACATTATATCTTAAACCCTCCGAATTGGAGGTTTTTTAGTTTCAGTGTTTAGGATGGAATGAAACGTAACATGAAACCCTCCATTTCCATCTCATTTCGTTCCATTCCATTATGAAAATCTCAACCAAACAAAGGAAGTGTGTTACGTTCTATTACTAATCCCTCAACTAAACAGGGCCTATAGCTCTTTAGTACTCAAATCTACAAAGGTGTCAAGCATGAAACTTTTAAGGCACTCGAGTATCTTTTAATAAGCTAACCATATTGTTACAAATTTGAAATAATTAGACCAAGTTAATATAAAATTATTTGCTAACGCATATGATAAGTCCTTATAGGCCTACTAAAGATAGGAATAAAAGAAACATCATCCTTTAGGACCCACCCATCTTAGATTTCTTACATATGTATGCTATTGACAAATTTGAAAATCATATTTAGTTTATTTATGTAGGCCTGGGTAAGGTAGGTGGATAATTTGATAAGAATCATCCTTTCGAAGTCTACCTAAGAATATTCTCTATAAAATACAATTGTCATAAAGACATTCATGTTACTCATGGAGAGGTGCATCGTTGGTTAATCTTAATCATTAATCTAGTCTAATCTTGACTATCAATCCCTCCATACAAGGCACATGATGTGCAAGATGACTAATCTTTTCCATTCTTCAAGAGTCATTACGATAGAAGATACCTTTACTTTTGTCTTCTTGCTTATCTTCTTAAGAGGATTCAATGTTAAGGTGATCTATAAACCTGTCTTATATTTTTAAAAAAGATTACATCCATTCTTAAATTTTTAAGTTATGGAGAGTTATGGAGATGATACGAATAGTTTATAAATCAAAATATATAGTTGTAACTCTAGTAGTTACAATGTTGGCCCTCGAAAATTTTTCATTGAAATTAAGCATGATTTAAATAAATTTTGAGGTTTTAATAGATTAATTATTTTGGAGTTATTTAATTATGTCAAAGTTATTAGGACTTATTTGCATGGGTTAATGAAATTAAAGTGTTAAGGTTAAAAGAATATTCAAGGATATTTTTAGCAAGACACTTAAGGATGAAAGACCACAAGATTATAAGGAAGGGCAAAAT
>JANITX010000002.1:44163862-44174822 GCA_027564395.1 Erythroxylum ulei
ACGTCATTCTTGCAGGATACGTACTCGGATATCACCATAGATGTCGGGTATGTGTCTTGTGGGAGTGGGGTGTTACATTTGTAACCATCACCTTGAAGGTCTCCTTGATCTTACCAATTTTCAACAATTATTCTAGCTTTTCGATACCTCCATCTAGCATCCTTATTCCTTTTTCAGTATTGACTAGCTTCAACTTTGTTTCATCAAGCTCAACTATTGTAGATAACAACTTCTTCTCAAGATCTTGAATGGCATTCTTCATGGTAGAATTTTCCTTCCTTAGTTTCTCATTCTTTTTACACGTTTCCACCCATTTTGCATACATTAACTCATACGCTTTGCAAATATCCTCCTTTTTGTATTCTAAATCATTGTCATCACAATCATAATCTGAAATAAAATTCTACGCTAATTCATTTATGTTTTTTCCAGAATTTTGGACTGATTCATCTAAGTTTTCTTCATTAGTTTCTTCATTGGTTGCTACTAAGGAAGCAATTGAACTTTTGTTGTTAAAGCAACCAATGCAAACAAGATTACCCACAATTTCTTCTTCGCTGCCATACTCACTTTCAAATTCGTTTTCACTCCAAGTGCTGGTGTAAGACTTCCATTTTCTCCTTTTAAGAGTATTAACACATTCCGTTTATATATGTCTGAAACCTTGACACTCATAACATTGTATCTTCTTTGCTTTTGCTTGTTGTTTGAAGTTATTGTTGGAAGAATGCCCACCATTTTGTCTAAACTCTGGTTTATCTTTCTTGACCTTTTTTAGCCACTTGCTGAAATTTCTTATTAGTGACACCCTATCATAATTTTCATTAGATTCATCTCCTGAATCATTCACTTATTTAGCAACTTCAGCTTACAAGACCAACCCTTTGTTCTTCTTATGCTTATTTCTCAAAAAGTTCATCTCAAAGTTTGTGAGAATCCCAATTACCTTATCCAAAGATAACTCATTAACGTCATAGGATTCTTCAATGGTTGCAATTTTCAATATGAATCTAGGAGCCAATGATCACAATGTTTCCTTGACAAGTTTCATATTTGAATACTTCTTCCCAAGTTGATGTGATTGATTGGCAATATCATGCAGCCACTCATGAAAGTCTTCAATAGTTTCACTTTCCTCCATCTTAAGCTCTTCAAATCTGGTAGCCAACATTTGAAGTTTTGAAGTTATCACTGATTTTGATCCCTCATGTATTGTTTGTAATATATCTCATGCTTCTTTGGCTGATTCACAAACTAATATCATACTAAATCATCCATCATTTACAACACTAAAAATTGCATGTATTACTAGAGAGTTATCAAGTGCTTCCTCTTCTTCAGCCCTTGCCATTTAGATGGATCTTTAGATACCATTTCATTCTTTTCATTAATCTTCATTAGATGTAACTAGCCATTCGATAATGAAGTCCATACTTGGTTCCTTGTGCTTGAATAAAATTTTCAATCTTGATTTCCAAGTAGGATAATTTAAGTCATCTAACAATGGTGGCCTGGTAATTGATGCCCCTTCTTTAGTAGTCATAATAGTGAAACACAGATCTGTATCAACTTGACGTACCAATTTTTGATTCGATGAACCTCTCTCTGATACCAATTATAAAATATGAAGGATGTGGTTTTGCAAAATTTGGTTCCGCCTTAGCTACTTGTAACTGTATCTGTCAGTTGCTTGATATAAAGCAACTGCATCAGCAACTATTAATTTTCTAGCATAAACAAAAACAGAAAAATAAACATGAAATTAAACAAATCAAAACCCAAGATTGGGTAACACAGTTTAATACAACTTGCCTACATCTATGGGGCCCTCACCTAGCTTAAACAACTTTCACTTGTGATGCAATAGTTTTACTTGAGGCATTATAGAGCCGACTCACCCAAACCTTGACACTATCCCTCATCCTCACAACCCTTGAAAATAAATCACTCAATAACACGACCACCTCGTGCTAACCTTAATAGAAATTTTCTCAACAATGTTTGATAATAAAGATAAGAAATAAACAACTTAAGTGATTTAAACAATAAGGACATAAACAAAGACACTTGAGATAAGAAACAACTCCCCTAACAATGCAGCTTCGTCAATGAAAGAAAGGGAAGTTGTCCACCAAGAAATCTGCTATGAATTTTTTATATTGTCACTGAAACATCCCATGCACAGTAGCCATAAAAACTCAACAAACGAATAAACGTTCATCACTGAAATGTCATAAACAAAAGAGCTGCAACCACCCATATTCTGCTGGAGGTGTTTCACACAAAATCGATACATGGACAAATCAGAAAATTCAAGGCCACCAGTCAAGAAAATGCAGCCACACAAATCATCAATCAGATATATGTTTCATCACTAAAACATCACAAAATACAACTGCACATTTGACAAAAAAAATTGTTCTTTTTCCCTCACAAAAATGATGGAGTAACAGTCCATCTATTCACCCACTTATGCACAAACGCAGCTGCCAAAAATAGCTCAATAGAGGATGTAATTGCTCACACAAAAACAAAGAAATGCAGCTGCTCAAATTAGTTAATTTTCTACCAGTTTTCCCTCACAAAAACAATACACATCATGTAATTTTACCTTCAAGAGTCCCAACCAAGGTAAACTTTCAAATATATCGAACTATGTTCAATTACAAATAATGCTCTAAATTAATTTATAAGATATTATAACATATATCTTAACAGACATGATACACTCGCTTGTCAAAGATTTTTAGACCTTCAAGCCTAACCTTGTTACTTAAGGGAGATCAAATTCGTTTCTAGTTATAAAGTTTACACAAACACAAGGAAAGATTTGAGAATTCAGATACTCATACAGATATAAAGAAATTAATAAAGATACAAATACAAAGAAATTAAAGCAAAGCCCTTTAGTAATGGATCTATTGACGACTCAAACCTACATGGATTGTCAGTGCTTTTCATACCTTATTGGGAATATGATCCATATGTGTCTTACATCATAGGGATGAAATGTTGTATTTTATTTTGTATCTCTATTTCCCCCTTCTGTCTTTATCCTTTTCACTTAATCATCATTCAAGTATACTGTATTGAACTTCACCCCAACTTTAAAATGATATACAATTGAATAATTTCAATTTTGAATTAGGCCTGATTTTCTAGTTCTACCCAACTCTACCGGGTTGATTTAAATAAATCATTTTATACGGGGTCAAAGAGGCTCGCGCACATACATCAACAATTCTCAGTTGAATTGGTTGGCTTGATCTGACTTTGGTGATTCTAAATTTAATTGAGAACTTTTTTCCTTTATGAGCTGCAAATCCCCGTCTTTGCTTTGAACTAGGGTATAGTACCTAAATGAAGTGGGTTTAACTCGGTTCATATTTTTCATTGCTGCAAGCATACTTAAGATGGAAATTGGAATCTAAGCGAGAGTTATTTATTTGTCAAATAACAGAATCCATACACCAGTATAAATGAGACGAGGGCTTGTTTGGAAAAGTTATGATTTGATTTACTCAAAATTAGCACATATGGTTTTAAAATAAAAAAGAGACGAGTCCCTCGTCAAAAAATTACATATAGATATTTTTGTGAAAATTCTTGTATTAATTACTTTTCATCATATTAAAAAAAAGTTTTTGAATAGGATACCGACATTAAATTTTTCATTAACAATAAAAAAAAAGTTATTGGAATCAAATTTAGAAAAAAATAAAACGTTTCTTTAAAAAAATGGAAAACCTTCATCTATAGTGTCATTTTATAAAATGGTATGCAAATAACATATAAAAAAAAAGTTATATAATCAGATTTAACATAATATGGCTAATAATGCTAACGTTACTTGAATCATATTTACGTAGTTCAGATTACAAATTAGTACATAAACATATTTTAATCAATATTAACTTTAATGACCAAAAGACCACTAGTTAAGAGCATAACGTAAATGATTCAAATTATTTTATAAAAAAAACATAAATGGTTCAAACAGCGACGAAGTTGCTTGATTCCCGAGATATTGTAGATTAATTGCACCCAAATGCTTTCCAGGTCCTTTACCAAACAAAAAAAAAGAAGAAGAAGAAAGAAAGATAGAAGAAAGTGCTTTATAGGTGATACATGATTACTCGTTGAAATATATGGCACTAAGTCGCCAAAGTTGTCAAAACGAGCTCAGTAGAATATGACGACTTCCAATAATCTCATTTCTGAGCATCGACCATTTAATTGTGGTATATGTGGTTGATCTTTCTTTATATTTATTTTTGAATATCAAGGACCTTCATTAAACAACATTTTTATTGATTAGATCACACGACCGCAACAGCTGTGCAGTGCATGTTAGGTAACATGTCTCGCAAGTCCACCGTTAGCATAGAGGCCCTGGGCTTGGGTGACCGGCCAGAGTGTCCCACCGACAACGGGGGCATCGGCGCTGTCCTCTCGCACGAACTCAGCCATTTAGCTTGCATGTACCTTTGCTTTCTCCATGGTCCCAAATGCATTTTCTTTTCTTTCATGCACTTCTTAGCTGCCAAGCACAATATTTTAATTACGTTGTTTAATCTTTCCACTTTTCCGACGAACACTTCCGGCAGTCTCTGAACTAATCTGTTGTACTCGTGGCTTGCTTTAGCCATCTCGAACTCTGCCTGGAAATGCAACTCTATTATTATCCTCACTTCTCCTTTTTTGGAGCTTGAATTATCTATTAAATCCATAAAAATATGCTCCCCTGCACGTTATAGAACACACAAATGGTTCACCATGTCAGTTGTTATAATCTATTTTTAAAAATTTTCCAACTGTAATATCACCCACGCTAAAATTAAACATTCACTAGGCCAAACGATTGAGAATTTTGCAAGAAAATGTGGGACTTGTGCTTTTGTTTATTACCTGATGGGATATCAGGTGAGCTTCTCCATTTCGTCTTGCAAATGGCACAATTATAACCAGCACTGGAAAGGCGGCCGGAAACTTCTCTCATCAAACAATTCCGGCAGCCATCTGTAACCGGTCTCCCGCACTCACAAATTGTTCCGGCCATTTGTAATTCCTTGATAGTTTCTTTGGTGATACTTCTAATTCTTGATTCCAAGGAAGTTGTCCTGCATAACGTAGCCTGTAGACACCAGATCACAAAAGAACAAATAAGTAAGATTGCCTAAGAAGACAAGTTTCACAATTGTTTGGTTTCCAGGCACTCACTTGTAGAAGTTGATGTTGGTTCTCCCAGAAGCTCTTATGCTCTTCAAGACCTTCATTGTTCTCTTTCCCTTCCTCTAGTTCTTCATCTAATTCCTCATTTCTGTCAAAATCTTCATTACTTAGGTCGGCCGGAGACGACCCTTCGCCGTCCTCGAGAAATCCAAAAACCATGGCAGATAAACTGGCCGCTAGCTGGTCGTTGTGGTCGGAACCGCCTCCACTATACATCAATTTTCGCTGATCAAAAGGGTTTCTAATTCTTGCACTAGGCATAGGCATGGCTTCCGTTGTTCCTTTTCTCTTGTACTAGGACTAACTTTACGGTGAGGTTTATATACCTATATTTGGACCGACGCGGGACCCAGGAGGCCTAAGACAAACCAAGGCCCGCCGCGTTACAAGTTATTCATTTTCAATGTCTACGTGGCATGCGATCGTTGGAGATGCACATTAAAACGGTGTTGTTTTCCAATGCGAATAGACCAGACAGCAAGGATCCACGTCAGTCAGGTTCAATAATTTTGATGCAGTGACCATTACGGATATACTCGAACATTTTATTTTCCTACACAAATTTCTAATTTGCTCCATTAGATATTTAGATCCAGATCCATAATATATAATAATAAAATTATGTCCCATTTAAAAATAAAAAGCAGAAAAAAGGAAAGGGTAAAATCGTAAAAGTGGTGTACCCTATCCTGATCTCGTGAATGGCGTGGGACCACCACTAAGCGATGTTATCGAATGCGAATGATGTGGAAACGTGGTGACATTTCATTTTTCCGAGGGTGAGTTTATCCAAAAGACGGGCCCTACGTGTCCCTTACCTAATAAATGTGACTTCTTTTCTGCTAATTTTATCACACAGAAATAGGATAGTATACTCCTCTTCGCTGCAAAGCGCGGCGTCCTGCCAATGATTTTGCAGAACTTTTGGCTAAAACGACAAGATTCCTATGACTGTGTGTAATGTACTGAAAATGAGGACAAAACTGGGGGCAACATCGTCATTTAATTGACACAATAATTTTGAATGAGTCAATCTTTTAAGGATTGAAATGATGACAAACGGCCAAACCTTCTACTTGTTTATTCTAGAACTGGGAGAGGATAGACTGTGAAGCGCATTCGTTCTTAGCTATTCAAATAAGCATGATGTGGGATTTGATATTTAGCGATCTGGATACTTGTTTACAATGTTTATCATGTGAAATTTGCTTACAATAGGACTATCTAGGAAGTAAGAGATTGTAATTGTTTTCCCCACAGAACTAGATGCTTAATTTGTTTGTGTTTAACTTAAGATGATAAGCTGCTGAAATTTGAGTAAAATTCTAGTCAAGCTGTTTCTTTATAACTTTTTTCAAGAGAGTTCTGTTCTGCTAGGTCCAAACCCCTTTCATTTCTTCTTATTTTACCTAACTTTAGATAAATCTATTTTCTAAAAACCATTAAAAGAAGTGAGTATATAATTATTTATTCCCCTACAGGTAGATTCAAGTGACGAAGGATCAATAAGAGCGTAGATTTGTGCTTTAAAAGAAAAATAAAAAGAATGGTACTTTTGATGCTAAAGATAAGATGCCATGTTTTATCATATCCAGCCTACCCAATACCCAAAATCATCATATCTTTGATCCTAAATCCAGCCAACACTTTCACCTTTAAAACGATTATTAAATACTCAACGATAGGTTCCTGCTTCTCTAATATTATGTTATTGTTGATGTTAGCTGGTGGCATCTTTATCACTTTTTGCTGTCGAGACATCCTTAAACTGTCTTTAAAACAATCCTGACATCTACCAACTCCTTAATTTATTGCTTCGGGTATTCATTTAACAAAACAATGAGTAATCAATCCAGGTACAATAAGCGTGTCATTATCCTATCAGGTAGTCCACGTCTTCTGACAATATTATATAACATAATAATAGATAATACCGAATGTGCTGGGACACCGTCGGCCGGAATGCATACACATTTCATTTATGTACCAAACCTCATGGGTAAACATAAGGAAGGTACCGTTTCTTTCGCTTCGCTTTCTTGAGAATCCCTTTTTTCTTTTTCATTACTCTACATCATAAGAGATTAAATTATTTAATTGTTATTGATCTTGAACTATGAAATTGAAATAAAATCCTATTCTAAGATGGAATTAGATTCAATTTAATATGAAAATGTTTGAGATTAATACATTAAAAACACTAAAAATCATTTTAGTTTTGATTATCATCAATTTGAAGGGTTCAAATTGTACAAATTTAGAATTGAGAATTCATGAATGATGATTTTAGAAATCTAAAATCCAAAAAAAAACATGAAAATAAAAAAAAGCCCCAAAATGTCGAAACACATAATTTGGAAAATAAAACAAGCTTCACAATGAGTGAAGCAAGCAGCTGTTGGCAGGTGAGGAATAAAGTGGCGTGATGTTTATTTCTAGAAATTTTCTAGCATTGTTTCTGTGTTATTGTTGTGGCCGTTGGAAAAACGCGTGTAGACTGACTGTGGGTTTTGAAATTTCTAGTTATTTTGGAATGAGACGTGGCTGTGATTTGGAGTAGCCGCAGTGTGTTGTTGTTACTGGAGTTACGTTATAGGATGGCATGACTAGTGGTTGTTCAGCGACTTGTTGGCGTCTCTTATAGTAGTGTCACTTACGGCAACTCCAAGTGGCAACTTGAGCAGATGTGTAGTAGTTCGAGCCCCTAACAGGGAACAACTCTGCTATTCTCAAAGTGTTGTGTCCTTGTGTTTGAATAAATTCCAGCAATTCAATACAATAAATTAGATGGCTAGGAAATTAAAGGCACAATAAGGCACAACAATTTGGGAGCAGTAGATCTACTCCAACCTAGGGAACATATCTGCTATTCCCAAAATGTTTTACCCCTGTGTCTGAATAAATCCCAACCATCTATTACAATAAGTTGGATGGCTAAGGAACAGATCTGTTGTTCTTAAAGTATTGTGCCCCCTGTGCATGAATAAATCACAACCATCCATTATAATAAGTTGGATGACTAGGATGTTAAAAGCATAACAATTTGGGAGCAGCAGATCTGTTCCCACCTAGGGAACAAATCTGTTATTCCCAAAGTGTTGTACCTCATGTGTCTGAATAAATCCCACCCATCCATTATAATAAGTTGGATGGCTAGGATGTTAAAGGCACAATAGGGCACAACAATTTGGGAGCAACAGATCTACTCCCACCTAGGGAACATATCTGCTATTCCTAAAGTGATGTGCCCCTTGTGCCTGAATAAATCCCAGCTATCCATTATAATAAGTTGGATGGCTAGGGCACAATAGGGCAAATCAATTTGGGAGCAGACAAATCTGCTATTCCCAAAGTACTGTGTCCCCTGTGCCTGAATAAATACCAGCCATCCATTATAATAAGTTGGATGGCTAGGATGTTTAAGGCATAAAAATTTGGGAGCAGCAAATCTACTCCCACATAGGGAAACTTAAGGACACTTCAACCCACATATGTTTAGTTTTAAGGACAATAGTTATACTTAACTAAATTTGGTGTGATTTGAATGAACAAATTCATAATCACATGAATTTAGAGGCAGAGTTAGGAATAATATATATGATATGTTTTGCCAAAAGTTATCACCTAATGAATCTATGAGTCACATAAGATATGATTGATAAAGTTATTATCTACCTAATTTAAGTTTAATTGGTTTTTTTAGCAAGCTCAAGATCAACTATATTTGAATGGGATCCTAACCCACTAGAAAGATTAGAGTAATCTTTCTAAATATTTGTGAGTTAAATTATTTCGAATAAAATAGTGGAGTAACCAAATATATGATTAAAGTCCTAATCTCATTTGGTAGTCATGACATATAACTAATTACTTGCTTTTCTTACAATTATATTCTATTTTGAGTGGAGCTTACCTCGTTTAGTTTAGTTAATACTAAGTTAGATAATTAAATTTCTTAGACATAAGTTATGTTTGAGAAGGGTTCTTAAAGTTAGAATAGAAAATTGTATGCTTGTTATGTAATTTGGTTATAATCCTTGTTGAGGATTCGGTAACAAAATTTTAGAGATATGACAAATCATATATATGAAAAATGCAAAATATTTTGAGTTGACTAATGTCTCATAAACTTTGATGACAACATCTATGATGTATGTTCATACCATGAAAGCAAGATGCAAGAGGTTGCATAAAATAGAGTTAAAAGGTGTAGTACTTGTTGGAATTGTTCCACTTAATTTAGCCTACTAAAGACATTTGCTATAGTATGATAATAGTTGTCATAAGAAGAAAAATGATTGCATGATTTTTTTTCTTGCTTATACCAGACATGATAGAGATCAAATTTATTTCTAATTCATTTTTTTAGTATATTATATTGAATTTAGATTCAACATTATTATAATGTTCAATGCATGATAAGAAATATATTATTGAGTACAATTAATTGATCAAATTTTATATAAGTAGTCTATGTCTGTTTGATCAAAGGAGACTTATGCTTAACATAAGAGGCAAGAATATAAAGTTGGATAACTTTACATTCTTTATGAAATGTTTTGGGTGTTTTCTTTTGGAGAAAAGCGCCCAAATGGTGACAGCCGTGAAACATGAAAGATAAAATGGTGTTTTAGCTAGGATTCTAGAGGAGCTCTCGGGAGACTGAAAAAGAGAGGGCAATGAAGCTCTCATATATGGAGAGACCCATGGAGGGGTAGCTTTCCCGACGTCAATTCGGAAGTGCAATCGATGTCGACAACCTAGTTAAG
Source organism: Erythroxylum ulei (assembly GCA_027564395.1). Lineage (NCBI taxonomy): Eukaryota > Viridiplantae > Streptophyta > Magnoliopsida > Malpighiales > Erythroxylaceae > Erythroxylum > Erythroxylum ulei. Next base: position 44,173,864 of record JANITX010000002.1, read on the forward strand.
TGTATTTCTCCTTGTATTTGTTGTTTCTTTCTCTCTTTAGGAATTAATTGTGTTATCCTATGTTAATTGACTTGAGTTTTGTATATGAATGACCGTATTCTCATTATTGTTTGATTATTTGCGTATAGACTCATTGCTAGAATTTCAATATAATATGTAATTGTTATGTTGAAATTCATTTGTAGTGACCAATGGTTCGTAATCATTAAGAATAACATAACCTAGATTAAATGATACATTAGATGTAGTTGCTGCCTTGATTAATGGGTTTTGGTGTTAGTAAATATCGAAAACCAATTAAGTTGACCTCACACAATAGCTTAAACTATTATGGTGAAATGGTTACTTAACATGGTATCAGAGCCTTTGAGATCAAGTGGTTGTGAGTTCAATTCCTACCACCCACCTTTTATTCAACACAAGGTAAAGTAAACCTGTGCAAGTTTCAAGTCCAAAGGGCTTTCACTTAAGGGGGTGTGTTAGTGAATATATAAAACCAATTGAGTTGACCTCACACAATAGCTTAAACTATTGTGATGAAACAGTCACTTAACATTTGGTAATTTGTAATGCTACTACCAATTGAATCTAGAGATCGTAACCTAGGTTATTTGGTAGTTAGGTTTAATTAACGATCGCATCTTAATTAAACATAACTTAAGAAAAAACTTCGGTTAATAGATCATATTATTAACCCTACGATTAATAGTTTAAGGACAAGTTTGAGAACAACAATTCAATGAAATATATTTAATTAGGGTGTAGGCCAAGATAGAACTAAAGAACCAGGTTTCTAACGAATTCACCACTTTCATCATTTTTTGCATGTTTTCTTTGAATTGCTTTTGTTAGATAGTGTTGGAAAATCCCTTAGGTTTGTAGATTCTTGATTTTAGGAATCAGTTTAGAGATATTGATTTGATATCTATCAAATAAATTAGATTTTATTTTATGCTGAT
>JANITX010000002.1:44274819-44286374 GCA_027564395.1 Erythroxylum ulei
TATTGTTTTAATTGTCTTTATTTTTAAGCTGAAGTAGTTAGACAAATCCTCCGACGAGGTTAACACGAGTCGGTCGTATTATTGGGTGTGAAAATCTTTCACGGGTAGTTAAGTTGTGGGTTAATTATATAGATTGGGCCTTTTGGTGTAGATCAATCTTTTGTAATTTTTGTGAACTACAGTGGAAGAAATTAATCTGAGTGAGAGCTCCGCAGACGTAAGCAAGTTGGCCGAACTGCGTTACCAAACGTCGTAGTCGTTGCTATTTTGCATTTGTGATTTTTTAATTTGCTTGTGCGAAATTTATCATTGGATAATCTACGAATTTATTGACAACTTAGTTATTTCAATTGGTATCAGAGCAGGTTACCAATTCAGAACTTGGTAGCAAGTTGGTGTAGATCTGAGAGTCGCGGATATGGCTACGAGAGAAGGTGCTTCAATTTTCAGACCTCCACTGTTAGATGGATCAAATTATCCATCATGGAAATCAAGGATGAAATTCTTTATTCAAGCTCAGGGAACAAAGGCCTGGCATTCGGTAATACATGGTTGGACTCATCTGATAGTTGTTGATGATAAAGGAGAGACAATTCTAAAAGATTCATTTGAATGGACCAAACAGGAAGAAGAAAGTGCTTTAGGAAATTCACAAGTGATGCATGCAATATTCAGTGCCGTTGATGAAGGGCGCTTCTCCATAATTTCGGCGTGTGAAACGGCAAAAGAAGCATGGGATGTTTTGCAAACCATTCATGAAGGATCAAAATCTATGATATCTTCGAAACTACAAATGCTAGCTGTGCGATTCGAAGAATTGAAGATGGAAGAGCATGAGACAATCAAAGAATTTCATGAAAAATTGAGAGACATTACAAATCAAGCTCATCAATTGGGAAAGAAGTACTCTAATGTGAAACTGGTGAAGAAGACACTGAGATCATTGCCACCGAGATTCATTCCGAAAATTGCAGCAATAGAGGAGGCTCATGATATTGATAATTTGTCATTGGAGAAAGTTATCGGGATCCTCACAAATTTTGAGATGAATCTTTTGAGGGGAAAACAGGAAAGAAGCAAAGGATTGGCATTACAGGTAGAAGCCAGAAAGAATGTGAGTAACGTTGAAGATGAGTCAGATGAGAATGAAGATATGATCTTGCTCACTCGAAATTTTGATAAATGGCTGAAGAGAATGAAGAAAGACAGATCTGATTCTAGACAATATGGTGGGAGTATAACAATCCAAGACAACAAGTCAAAGGACAAAAAGTTGAACGGAAAGCAAGAAGGATTCAGTGTCATGAGTGTTAGGGGTTTGGTCACATTCAATCCGAGTGTGCTAACACGTTGAAGAAACAAAGAGGAAAGTCTTTCACCACAACTTGGAGTGAAAATGATTCTAAAAGTGATTTTGGTTGTGAGGAAGAATTAACAAATAATGCAGCACTGGTTGCATTATAGAGTAAAAGTCCAGTTACTTGCTTAACAGTAACTGAGAAGGAAGTAACTGACAGCAGAACAGGGAGAAAACTTGAAAATTTCAGAATCAGTTCAGCTCGGAATTCAATTTCAGACTATGACAGTGACAGTAGCAGCTGTGATGATGAAGTTGGGAATATCCATGAGAACTACAAGGCCAAATGGTTGAAAATACAGAAAAAGAATGAGAGTTTGAAAGAAGAGAATCTTAACTTGAAGAATACTATACGAGAATTGGAAAAGAAGCTGGCAATGACTTCAGATGAACTTGGAGACGCGAGAATGAAACTAGTTAGTACTGAAAAGGGATTGAGGATGTTGAATGGAGGCACGGAGAAACTAAATAAGCTGATTGAAACTGGAAAGGCTAAAGGAGACTTCGAAGGTATTGGATACATGGGTGAGTCTTCGAAAGTTAATTAAGAAAATGCTGCTATATTCAGATCAGCCCAAGAGATGGAAGGATCGAAAAGGGGTAGCAGATTCATACCCACATGCCATTTTTGTGGGATGGTTGGACACATAAGGCCGAGATGCTATCAGCTGTTACAAATGTTGTTTGAAAGAAAGCAAGGAAGAAAAGGTATGCATAACTCACAGTCATTTCAACATCAACCTTCAGTGTCCAGATATTCATGGGTAAAAAGAAGTGAATTGCGGGCCTTAGTAGCTTGTACATCTATGAAGGCATCATTACAACATGGCTGGTATTTCGATAGTGGATGTTCACGTCATATGACAGGAGAAAAGAATTATTTGACTGATTATCAACTATGTATGGATGGTCATGTGACTTTTGGAGATGGAAAGAAAGCGTCCGTAATTGGCAAAGGAACTTTGTGCGTGGATGGATTACCTCCTCTCAAGAATGTGCTTCATGTTGATGGGTTGAAAGCAAATCTGGTAAGTATAAGCCAACTATGTGATGATGGATTGTTAGTTAAATTTACAAGTGATGAATGCAGGGTACTTACCGAACAAGGTGAATGTATTGTGAGTGGTAAGCGATCAGCTGATAATTGTTATATGTTGCAAGTCATAAGTTCATGCAAATCGGCTGCTCATGAAAATAATATTGAGTTGTGGCATCAACGGCTTGGACATGCTAACTTTGATCTCATAAGCAAACTGACAAAAATGAAGGCTGTGAGAGGTTTAGCCAAAATGAGCAGAGAAGGGGCAGCAGTGTGCAGCGCGTGTCAAATGGGAAAACAGCAGCGAGTTACACATAAAAAGGTCAGATATGTTACTTCATCTCGTTTACTTGAGTTGCTTCATTTAGATCTTGTAGGTCCAACACAACATGAGAGCATTGGTGGAATGAAATACTTCTTGACTTGTGTGGATGACTATTCAAGATACACATGGGTGGCGTTTTTGAAAGAAAAATCAGATGCTTTTAAGGCTTTTCGAAGTTTATGTGTGCAGGTAATGAATCTGAAAAATCTGACCATATTGAGAGTTCGATCGGATCACGGAAGAGAATTTGAAAATGCAAGCTTCAATGAGTTTTGCAATGAACATGGCATCTCACAAGAATTTTCAGCACCCAAAACTCCACAGCAAAATGGGGTTGCGGAGAGGAAAAATAGAACACTTCAAGAGATGGCCAGATCCATGTTGAATGGGAGCAAAATGCCTATGAGATTTTGGGCTGAAGCGGTAAACACTGCTTGCTACATATACAACAGAGTGTATCTTCGAAATTTTCTAAACAAAACATCATATGAGCTTTGGAGAGGAAAGAGGCCAGATGTGAGTTACTTTCACATCTTTGGAAGTAAGTGTTATATTCTTCGAGACCGTGAGCAACTTGGGAAGTTTGAGAGCAAAAGTGATGAAGGAGTGTTCATTGGATACTCAACTCATAGTAAAGCCTATAGAGTGTACAACCAAAGAACAAAAAAAGTGCAAGAACCCATCAATGTTGTGATAGATGATGAATCCTTGATGAAGGATCATGTGTCTGATGATAAGAAAATTCCAGATCTGAAGTTAATTGATGCAGAAAAGATGACAGCAAAAATTGAGATGCAGCAAGTTGCTGCAAAAGAGACAGCTGCAAAAGAGACAGCTGCAGAAAATGACTTTCAGTTAGTTACTGTTAAGGAAGTAACTGCAGAATCAGGAGAAATTTCAGTTACTTCAGATGATGATGCAGCAAACTCACTAGAAGACAATCTAAACCGAGGCTCTTCATCTCAAATCCGAAGAAACCAGTCAGAAGAAAATGTTGTAGGAGATTTGGGCGAAAGAAGAAGTACAAGAGAGAGAAAAAGGGTAAATTACAGAGAGCTTGCGGGGTATTTATGCTACACTTCCTCACTTGAACCAAAAAATGTAAAAGAAGCATTACAAGATGAGTACTGGACAGCAGCTATGCAAGAAGAGTTAATGCAATTTGTTCGAAATGATGTATGGGAACTTGTGCCAAGACCACCAGCTACTAATGTGATTGGTACAAAATGGGTGTTTCGGAATAAAACAGACGAAAAAGGGAATGTTACCAGAAACAAAGCACGACTAGTAGCTCAAGGGTATTCTCAGGTGGAAGGAATAGACTTTGATGAAACATTTGCACCCGTGGCACGGCTTGAATCGATCAGATTATTACTGGGCATAGCATGTGTCAAAGGCTTTAAACTCTATCAGATGGATGTTAAGAGCGCTTTCTTGAACGGATTCATACAAGAAGAAGTCTTTGTGGAGCAACCGAAAGGATTTATTGATTCAGCTCATTCTGACTATGTTTATAAGCTGAAGAAAGCTCTCTATGGTCTCAAACAAGCACCAAGGGCGTGGTATGAAAGACTTACTCAGTATCTTGTCAAGCAGGGGTATAAACGAGGTAATGTTGACAAAACCCTGTTTATTAAAAGATGCAAATCAGATTTAATGATAGCACAAATCTATGTCGATGATATTGTGTTTGGAGCTACACGTTCAAAAATGGTTGAAGAGTTTGTTAAGCTGATGACGTCGGAATTTGAGATGAGCATGGTTGGCGAGTTGAGCTTCTTTTTGGGTTTGCAAGTAAAACAAATGAAGGACGGTATTTTCATATCGCAAACCAAGTATGTTCACAACATGATCAAAAAATTTGGTCTTGAGAAAGCTAGACATGCACGAACACCTATGAGTAGCTCAATGAAGCTGAACAAAGATGAGAATGGGAAAAGCGTTGATGAAAGCTTATATAGAAGCATGATTGGTAGCTTGTTGTATCTGACTGCAAGTAGGCCAGATATTTGTTACAGTGTTGGAGTATGTGCTCGATATCAATCCAATCCGAAGGAAACACATATCACAGCTGTCAAAAGGATTTTCAGATATGCGAGTGGAACGTCAGATTTTGGGATTTGGTATACATCGGACTCTACATCTTATCTAGCCGGATATAGTGATGCAGATTGGGCTAGAAACTTAGATGATCGCAAAAGTACTTTCGGAGGTTGTTTCTTTTTGGGAAACAATTTGATCTCATGGTACAGTAAGAAGCAGAATTCCATCTCTCTTTCTACTTCTGAGGCTGAATATATAACCACAGGCAGTTGTTGCTCACAGTTGCTTTGGATGAAGCAAATGTTAGAAGATTATGGGGTTGATCAAAAAGAATTGACAGTTCTATGTGATAATAAGAGTGCGATCGATATTTCAAAGAATCCTGTTCAGCATTCGCGTACGAAGCATATCAATCTTCGCCATCATTTTATTCGGGAACTTGTTGAAAGCAAGATGGTGGTTTTATCTCATGTGTCTACTTAGAAGCAATTGGTGGATATTTTCACAAAACCTCTGGATGCAGTAAGGTTTGAGCAGCTTAGAGGAGCGCTGGGGCTCTGTACTTTCCTTTATTGATTTCTGTTTTTCTTTATTTGTTTATTTGTTGTTAAAAAAATATTTAAAAAGAAAAAGAAAAGAAATTAAAAAAATGTATTGGGAAAACGCTGCGTGCGTCTACTGTAGGGGTTTAAATCCCAAACTTTTGTTACTTTTCTCGTTTACTCATTTTTCTTAGTTCACTATCGGTATTGCTTCTCCTCTCCAACTTTTCTCTCCAAGTTGCCGCACCGTCTCCTAATTGCTCCATTGTTGCTTCATCTCTCCATTTTCGGGTAGTCTCTCAACAGCAAGTTTCTCTCCTCAAGGTTTCGGTGGGCTGTAATCGCAAGCTTCTCTCATCCAACGTCCCTGTGCTGTGAAATTTTGGTAATTTGAGATAGTTCTTCCTCCTTGGTATCATCTTGTCCACGGTGATGTCTCTTGATTGGTAATAAATTCGTATCTCACTCTTTCTTCTGCTGGATCGTTGTGCGATTGACGGTGACTATTGTTATCCCTGGGTGTTTGTGGTTTTGAAATTTCTGGTTGAAATCTTGTCTGTTTTTGTGAAGCTCTCATCATACTGAATTGTTGTGTATTGAATCTAGGCAAAAGGTCTTTGGAGGAATTTGATTTTGTTGATTTCTTTTCTGGCTATTTGCGGGCTGTGTGTTTTTGTGTTGAACTCTGAAACTGTGATTTTTCTGCTGGAGTACTGAGTAGGGAATTTCTGGACACTAGATTTTTGGTTGTGTGCTTCTGATTGTTGTTTGTTGTAGTATGGGAAAGAAGAAAGAACAGGTGCTCTATTCAGCTTTGGAGAAACAGGCCTCAGCTCCTATACGACGTTCAAGTCGCCTGCAGTCTCTTCCCGGTTCAGGCAGAAGTTTTACAGGAGCTGGATCCTCGTCAACAGTCCTTATTGATGCTTCGGATGTTCCTGGTCAACATGATTCTGATGTTGATCGAGTTATAGAGGATTTGATTGCAGAGTCCTCGTCAGATTCTGATGCGCCTCCGTCACCACATTCAGTTCCACAGCCGGTTCCTCCTCCAGCTCCTAAAAAGCGGTACAAGATGATATGTACCAAAATATTCCGTCCTCCTAGATGTCTTCCAAGTGCTCGATTGCCTGTTGATAAAGCCATTTCCTTTAAATTTTATACTTCCGCTGCAGAGGAAAAATGGCGGTCACTGTCAGATACCGGAATTGTCATGGACCGTCCAATTAACTTGGATGAATTCCGAGATCATGGTCTACATACTCTGCTTAGTGAGTGGTCACTGCTTCATGCCTCCTTGTTTCCTCAGCACTATGACATTGAACTGGTAAAGGAATTTTACTCTAACTTGTCTGGTGATATTTTGAATGCCAATGCAGCTATGTTTGGTGTTGTATATGTGAGGGGGAGAGTTATTGGATTTGATGCTCGCCGTTTGAACATGTTCCTGAAATTTGAGACTGTGATTGACGGTTCATTTTTTGATGATGATTGGGAAATAACTACTGATCAACTTGCTTTGATTTTAACTGGTGGGAAGCTCACTGCTTGGCCGACTACTTCTGAGTTTCGCTCATCTATGCTCACTCAAAAATATTTTGTTTTGTTCAAATTGATGATCACTAACTGGATGCCTAGCACTCATGTGGTGACTATCTATCAGTCTCAAGCCAAGCTTCTTTATGCTATTGGCACAGGCGTCCAATTTAACCTTGGCCGATTCATTGTGGATTCCATGTTATCCATTGAGGGTAAGCCTCATTCTCTTTTATATTTTCTGTGCTTAATCTCATAATATCTGTATGCAAATGGAGTACCTAGGCTTGAATCGAGTATTTTGGAGCCTGTTCCTCTGATGAATATCTCTTCACGGATCTTTCGGCAATCACGGGTGGTGGACTTGCCATATGTTGCTTCGAGCCCTTCGGATGCTTCGGGTCCCTCTGCCTTTAATCCACATGCTGCCTTCGTTTCTGAGTTGGAGCGAATTGAAGGTGGTCTACAAGCTCTCACTGAGGCTGTTCGCAAATTGAAGAACCGCGTCCTTCAACCTCCGGGTTCTTAATTTCTTCTTTTTGTTACTAGTTGCTGATGATTTCTGTTGAATTCTGCACACTTTAATTCCTGTTAAATAATATTTTCTGCACTTCTCATCTTTCGAATGGCTTTCCTCCTGTCCTCTGTTATTGTTGGGAATTGAGTTGCTTCAATTAAAGAGTCCAAGTCTTGCAATATTTTACTAGCTTTAACATAATAGATTTTCTTTTGCTCACTATATTGAATGACCTTTTTTTGAGAATCACTTGGATACAAGTGAAATGAGCCTGTTTAATTGATTTTGAGTAATTAGTTGTATGTTGAAATGGTCAATCCATGACTGGAACACTTACCACGAATCTGCCATTGTCTCTTTGCATGTGAGTTGTGTGCTTAATGTTTTTGCCAAGTTACTTAAAGTATAAAAAAAAAAGCACAAAACCTAACCCAATTCTTACTCCGCTGTCCGGTAATGGATAAAGAGTAGAGCTAGTAGCCATCTAAGCTTGTGACTGTAAGTAGTCGGATGCGAGTATCACAAATATTCGCCCTCGCGCCGAAAGGATGATGACATCTCAGACAAGCCTAAAAAGTGCTCAAAATGTGCTGAAATCGAACAAAAGAAAACAACAATCACAGACTATTTTGTGAATCAAAGCTAAAATTGGTAACCTTTGGTACTTGGCAATTTCATTTTTCATCTATGCTTGCTTGAGCATGATTTCTCTTGGTAGGTTTTTGGTCATTGTTCTGTTATGAATTGAGTTAATTATATTGAGTTTAAAACTGTGTGTTCTGAACTAGTGCAAGGCTCTTTTATTTGTGTTTGAGAGGTATTTCAAAAGACAGTCATTCCTTGTTATGAAATTTGGAAGATAAGTTTTGTTTCTGCTAGTTCCATATTGCTTGTACTTTGGATTTCTTCGGCTGAACAACTTTGTTCTATTAAATTGGACTGGAATCTACTGAAAAGTTGGAATGTTTTGCTGCATTGTCAATTATTTGGGCTTATCCGGGTTCTTAATCTCTTTTTTTTGTCATATAATGTCTCAAAGGGGGAGAACACTGTAATGTTTGTTGCTGCTTGGATGTTGATGTTTGGATTTGTGATTTGAGGGGGAGTATCTGTTTTTGTTATGTCAATGTCTAATTGATAGTTTTGATGTTGAGACAAAATGTCAAAAAAGAGGGAGATTGTTAGGATTTATTTTTAATATATACTATTTTTATTTTTGGCATTTTTATTGGATATGGGACCTTTCCTAATAATGGCATAACTTTCGGATATTTGCTTGCTTATCCAATATCATCCTTATTTGAAAAGGATTTGTCCAAGGCAATTTTGTAAGGTTGCGTAAATAATGTGGACTGTGATATTGTTCCTTGGCTGACGTGGACTATTGGGCTATAAGATCTCTCTTCTGATTTGTGCAGGTTTTTTGCTAGGTTTTGAATGTGAAATAAAAACGTGTGGGTCTTTTCTTGTAGAGTTGGCGGCTGCATTGCTGTTTTTTTTAATCTCTTGATTGAGTGGTTTTTGGTGGGTTTCCTTGAAGCAACAGTATCATACTTTTATAATCTCTAATGAGCAGTCCCAAGAACGATGCGCAGATGTTGTTTTTGCTAAGGTCTAAGTTGATGCTTGCGGCACTTTGAAGCTTTCGTCACAGATGAGTACACATACAATCGGTGCTGATATTTGATTGTCTTGATGAATAATTTCAGACTTGAAATTATTGCATTCTTGTTTTAATTGTCTTTATTTTTAAGCAGAATAGTTAGACAAATCCTCCGACGAGGTTTACACGAGTCGGTCATGTTATTGGGCGTGAAAATCTTTCACGAGTAGTTAGGTTGCGGGTCGGTTACATAGATTGGGTCTTTCGGGTTAGATCAATCTTGTGTAATTTTTGTGAACTACAGTGAAAGAATTTAATCTGGGTGAGGGCCCCGCAGATGTAGGCAAGGTGTGCCGAACTGCGTTACCAAACGTCGGTGTTTTCATTATTTTGCGTCTGTGAGATTTAATTCTATTGGTGCCAAAGCAATTTATGGATAGTTTGCGAAATAATTACCCACCTTCGGTTTTTCATAAAGCTTGGGAGCTCTTTGTTATGTTACATTTATGAACATAACACCTTTATGTTCCTTCAAATATTTGATTTTGAAGCAGTCAAACCACGTACATATCTGACATACCATCTATGACTTAATATGTGTGCTTTGTTTATGAACTTTTTAGCTAAAAAAAACATGAATTATAATAAAGAAACAAATTTACAAGGCAATCATAAAGTTAGTTTAACATGAATCACCCGAGTCGAAAAGAGGTCCAAACCAATCTTGTAAGTTCTTTGTTTCCTTAATCATTTTTATTGCATTATCATTTTATATTATTATGTTTAATTTTAAGTTTTATTTTCCTTTATATTTTTACCTTATTTTAATAATTCAATGAAAGCAAATGAATTCTATATTTGAAAAAAAAAGTGACATTAAACATCGCCAGAACTCTTAGAAAAGTAGTAAAGCAAAAAACAATTTAAAGCAACTTTCAAAAAGAAAAACAATTTAAAGCATCTACTGGGGGTCTAAATATGACATGATGGCTTTCTTAATCTTTCATGATATGATTTTAGATTGTGTAATTTTTTGATTTGCCCAATTTTTAACTATTTTTGTCCAATTTCTTTATATTTTAAAATTTTCAAGAGTTATATTGTCATATAGTGTCATTTAAATAATGCATTTAATTATATTATATTATGTCAAAACTATTTTGAATCTTTATTATAGTTAAAATATATTCATTTAATTTTAATTGCGTCTAATTACATTTATTCATCTTTAATCACACCTAATCACGTTCTTATAGATTTAAAGTTGCCTGCGCCATCTGATTTATTTTAATTTGTATTTAATCACAATTCTATTACATTTTGTTTTAAATTTTATTTATTTTTATTGCAGTTATCATGTTAAATTTGTTCTAAATTTAATTGTACTAGGTTTAATTATATTTTTTCATTTCTAATTTTTAATTAGTTATAATTAATTTCAATTAATTTTTAATTTAATATATTTTTTATTTTGAATCAATTAATTTTAGTTGTGACTAATTAAATTTACTTGGGAGTTGTGATAATCATTTTTGTTTCATTTTTTGGAATAAAAGGTTTTATAATTGTTGTTATTTATTAAAGTTGGAGAGAGAGAGAGAGAGAGAGAGAGAGAGAGGACAGAAAATGACAAAAGAATTATTGAAGGAGCGACATCACCATGCAAAAACGTTGGAGGGCAAATAGGACAAAAGGGGAAAAGGGCATAAAACAATAATAATCATGAATGAGGGAGACTATAAAAGGAGGCTAATAACCTTAAGTTACTTAATCTTTTCCACATATTTGTGTGGATATGATAAGATTTAATAGAACAAGGTAAGAACTGGTTAATCAGAACAGAGGATCTGATCTTAACAAAAGGGTTGGAGTACTCTGTTCCCATTAGGGAGTTTCAATCCTGTGTTACTTAATTTTGTCCACAAATTTGTGCGGATTTTATATAAATATGTGGATAAGATTTAATGGAATAGTGTAGGAACTGGTTAACTGGAAGAGAGGATCTAATCTCCTAACAAAACCATGTAATAAATACACAGATGAGAGAGAGAGAGTGTGCAGAAAATAAACAGGAAAGGAGATGAGAGAGAAAAAATGTAACATCCCACCCCGATGGGAAGGGTAAAATAGTAAATTGGCTAAGGGTAAGAGTGATTAGGACTAAATAGAAAATGTCATGCATACTGGTACTGGTGATCAGTGAAAATTGTGCACATGAAACAACTGTACATGCATTCATGATTTTTCCCGGTAATTGGGCCTAAACGGCATTTTATTGTGATTAACGTGGTAATTGTGATTGGAAAATTTATTGGACTGAGTTTTTATGTGTTTTACGTTTTATGGGAATTATAGGAATTTTTCTGGAATTTTCCGGAGACAATTCTCGGACCGGAAAAAAAAATCGCCAAGTGGCGAACCGGCCGATTTTCGGTAGCGAAAATTGCTACCCAATGGCACTATCATATTGGGTATATTATTTTGGATTTTAAATTAGGGTCATTGGACTAGAATGAGTCAAATTATAGTAGGATTTCTAAATCCTATTCCATAATTTGTTTTTAACCTATTTTGTCTCTTTCCTAAACCTAAT
>JANITX010000002.1:44290591-44301415 GCA_027564395.1 Erythroxylum ulei
CATACACACCTATAGATGTGTATGTGTGTTTATATATATATATATATATTGCTTCATAAAAAGAATGAAGCACTAGATTCTTTTAAAATATTCAAAGCTAAAGTAGGGAAACAATGTAGTAAGCAAATTAAGATCATGAGATCTGATAAAGGTAGGGAATATTATGATAGATATACTGAAGGTGGATAAGTACCTGGTCCATTTGGTCCATTTGTGAGTTATCTTTAAGAGAATGGGATAGTAGCCCAATACACTATACCTGGATCTCTGGATCAAAATGGTATGGTAGAAAGAAGAAATCGAACATTATTAGACATGGTACGAAACATGTTGAGTAGCTCCAAACTTCCTAAATACTCATGGATTGAAGCTCTTAAGAGTTAAGATGGTAGTGTGTATGTTAAATCAGGTACTAACCAAGGTTATTCCAAAGACACCATTTGAGTTATTTAAAGGTTGGAAATTAAGTTTGTGACAGGTATACATTTGGGGATGTCCGTCTGAAATAAAAATTTATAATCTACAAGAGAAGAAATTAGACCTAAGTTCCAAAAGTGGATATTTTATTGGATATGTCGAAAGGTCTAAAGCATATAGGTTCTATTGTCCATCACATCACACTAGAATTGTGGAATCAAGAAATGCAAAATTTCTTAAGAATGACTTGATTAGTGGGATGGATCAATTTCAAGATATAGTTTTTGATAATCATCATATGGATACTCAACCTTCCACCTAAGAAAGTAAGGTGATTTTTATTCATGATCACCTAATTGAGATGTTTTGGCAAGAGTTGTCACCTAACAAATCTAAGAGTCATTTGAGATGTGATTAATAAAGTTATTATGTACTTAATTTAAGTTTAGTTGATTTGTAGGCAAACTCAACATTAACTAAATTGGAATGAGATCCTATCCCACTAAAGAGATTAGAGTAATCTTTTACAATAGTAGTGATAGATATTATTTTAGATAAAATGGTGGGAGTAACCAAATATATGATTAAAGTCTTGATCGTATTTGATAATCATGACATATAATCAATTACTTGCTTTTCTTACATTTATTTTGTTTTGAGTGGAATCTATCTTGTTTAGTATAGTTGATACTAAGTTAGTGAACTTAATTTCTTGGACATAGGCTAAGTTTGAGAAAAGTTCTCAAGTTTGATAGTTGTATGTCTATTATGCAATTTTGCTATTAACCCCTATTGATGGTTTAGTGTTAAAGTTTTAAAGATATGTCAAAATCATATAAATGAAAAAATCTAAAGACATTTTAAGTTAATTAATGTCTCATAAACTTTAATGGCATTATATAAGATTTATGAGAAACCCATGATGGCATGCTGCAAGAAGTTACATGAAGTATAGTCTAAAAGATATCATACCTTGATAAAATCATTTCATTCAATGTAACCCATCAAAAGCATAAATATGGACTACAATTAAAGGAATTTACTATAGTATGATGATAGTTTTCATTAGTAGAAAAAAGATTGCATGACTATGCTTGCCTATATGTAATATAGTGGAGATCATATGTATTTCTAGTTCATACTTATGAGTATTTGATACTAAATTTAGATTCAACATTGCTATAAGGTTCAAAGAAGGGTAAAAATTAATTGTTAAGTGAAGGTGTTTGATCCAAGTTTATACAAATAGTTTGTATATGTTGGATCAAAGGAGACTTACGCTTAACATAAGTGGTAAGAATACAAAGTTAGATAACCAAAACTATCCTTTTATTTCACGTTGGTTAAATCAACATAATAAGAATTGCAAAGATAAATACTACGGTATATGTGTCCTTTTGATCATGAATCTTATGCAACTTGTGAAACTTATTGAGTTGAGGAAAAACTAAATCGATCTTTGGCGAAAGAATGATAATGTATTAAATTGTTAAATTTATACATATGATGTATTGGATGGAATAAAAATTCATAAAATGATGATTCTTATATTTCATTAGAAGTTCAAATGACTTTATGTGATATAGTCATATGTATAAAATGAAATGTTGATTTAAATTTTTGAAAAGTTCAAATTGTTTAAATCTAAGTAGAAATTAAGTTTTGAGAATGCTAAAGCACTTTTATGAGATCGATGTGGTGCAATTTAAAATTTTGGTTATCTATAGGGAATGACATTCTTTAACGATTTTCTTCACAACTAAATTTTATAAGAGTATGGATTTGTAGAAGGAGCAATATACAATATAAGATATTATATGACGCAATATTATTTCTTATATAACTATTACCTAGTATAATAACTTACCTTTAATAACTCTAATTAAATCAATTAGCAAGACTTCACGTTAGATGTAAAATGTAGGAATTTGAAAAAAGTTAATGATTTTGGTATGTAATGTTTAGTTGAATTACATATTATCCACTAAGTTTAAAACTAAATTGCATAATAAAAGGTTATGAGACATCCAAAAGGTTGTATATAATCTTTTATACCTGTTGACCATATTGTTTGTTTCAATGTACACTGAAAAGAGAATGGTTATCATGATAAGTAATGAGAGTAAGATGAGGTTTAGAAAGTTTAAATCTCATGACAATACATCAAATTAGAACCAGTGCCTTTGTTGACACATTTGATGTATAGTTGAAATTCTACAAGCCTTTGTAATATTCACTTTCATAATGAATTTAAAGATTTTGTTTTAGAGATGATTGTGAATTTATCATGTCTATAAGAAGGTTAGTGGGAGTATACTTTTCCTTTTTAGTTGGAGTATATAAAGACATATTGCTCACAAAGAACAATAATTCATATTTTCAATTGTTGAAAAATATAATTGTCTAAGAACAACTCTTATTAAGTATAAAGAAAGGTAGTGACTTAGTTATGATAATTATATTTATAGAGATAGAATAGAAGTTGTTTATCTATTCTAGTCCAAGTACATAGGTAATGTACTAAATTTGTTTAGTATTTGAGATATCTGATACTTGTGAAGCATTAAAGATATCAATGATTCTATACATGAGTTGATATTTGAGTTCAAGATTACATAGATATTAACTTTAAAAGTAATTCCTAATTAAGGTAACTTTTACTAATAACAGTATAATCTTAAGATGGGAAAAGTTCCAATGTATCATTAATTGCTAATCAAGCCAAATACACTTTTCATTTAGTAGAAATAAACAATTGAATCAACAAGTTCATTAACGAGCTAGGTATAGTTCCTTGAATTTCTCAAGATAATAATATACTGTAGAATATAAGAGCCATTTAGCATGAAAAAGGAGGTAACTTCTCATCAAATATCTATGTATGTATTTAGGAAAAGTTTCTTAATTATGATGATATATAATTGAGATGAAAATTGTAAGATTTAAGCAATTATCGATTTATGCAATAGTAGAATCAAACCGTAACAATATCCAATAACCACATAATAATCAGACTCTCATTAATTCAAGAATAAAATTTCGAATGTGAGTTTAGGACATCCTCAACATTATAGATCTTATTATCAATTGTTCAATCCAATTCTATACAATAATAAATCCTAAAAGAACAGGAAATACAATCTAAAATGGATGGCAGGAAGCAGCGATGTCGAGAAATCTCCTGATCCGGGAAGTACTTCAAGTTAGCTTCTTCTCCTCTTATTTTTTCCTTCTTCTCTTCCTCTATCTCTCGATGATCTCTCTTTAGGGTTTCTCAAGGTGGCTGATGCAAAAGCTCTTTCTCTTTCTCTTTTTGTTCTTTTTATATCCTCTTGTGTTTTGGGTAACCCTAAGGTTTTTTTGGGGTCCAAAAGGTTCAAAAAATCCCTCGAAACTTGACGTTTATAAGTGTTTGTGTGTCTACCAAATGCAGGCCATGATCGTGGGCCATTCCCTAGGCTTCTATCATGATTGTGGCATATAGGCCACGATCGTGGGCTAAATCTAGTGCTTCCATCATAATCCTGGCCTAACATGCCACGATCGTGGGCTAAATCTAGTGCTTCTGTCACGATCGTAGCCTAACATACCACGATCGTGGGCCGTTGTTTCGGTCATAATGTCTCTAAAACTCCTCCATTCTTTGATATTGACCCTGAAACACTAGCAAACACATCAAGGTACCTCAAAAATATAATATTCAAGCTAAAAAACTTGTACTAACCCATAAAACGCTTAAAACATAAATAATTAACAAACACAATTCTAACCTAAACACATACTAAATGATTGAATTAACGGCTAAACACATATCAAACTATGCCCTAAAATATGATGCAATTTACACTTATCAACATCCCCATACTTAAATGTTTGCTTGTCCTCATGAAAAAAAAACAACAACAAACAACACAAAATCACAAAGCACACAATGCAATAATGAGATAATGGCTTCAACTTTATAAAATAAATTTAACTTTAAACACAATCATTCAAGTTGTTCTAAATTATTAACATGCAAAATCTTAGTCTAGGAGCTCTGGACTAAATATACATATTAATCAAAACTTAAATGCCAAGTTTATTCACCCCTTTCAATTGTACACACACATTAATAATTATTTGGTCTTTCAAACTCTATAACTACTCCCGAGTACGTTTTCATGAAAAGTGAAGCTATTTATAATTTTGGTAGGTTTTATTTGAAAACACTTTTTTATTTACTTTTTTTGGACATTGACCTAGTCTTTTTACACGAAGGCAATCATTGGTGATGAATGTCGATCCAGTTACTCAACTAAGCCATATTTTGGTTGGAACATCATTATAGCCTTTTAATGCAGAGGCACACATTTGTGATGTGTGTCGATCCAGATACTTGGCTACATCACGTTCTCAATTAGCTACTAGCTCTATTCATAACCCAAAGGCCAGCGGAATAGTTATTTATTTTTTTAAAAAATTAATTATTTAGTGCCTACCTTGTTGCTTTAGCTACTTATTTTCATGAAAAATACTAGCAAAGCTACTTTAGTTGAAAGACCTAAAATTATGAATGAATGTGAAAACTTATAGGTGATAAACTAACACTAAATCCTAATTAACTTACATATTTAGCCAAAGAAACCCGATCACTAATTTGTGAGCTAATGACTCTTAGCAACTTAATATATTATGTTCAAAATTAAATCAAATTAATTCCTTCTAAGCCATTGAAACATTCACACAATTCACAATATGCATATTGACAAACTATCATACAATATGCAAAATTTACACTCAAAGAAAAACATACAACCCTCCCTATACTTAAACAACACATTGTCTTCAATGTAAGAAGGAGACAAATAAACACACATGGAAGGGAGAAACATAAAATAAAATAAAACAAAAACAAAATTAAAGACTAAATGTAAAAGAAAAAGGATAAAAACAAAGCCTCACGGTGATGGAGGTGGGGATGGTGTCGGAGGTGGTAGTTGGATGCCTTGAGCCTCAAAGTATTGATGAATCTGGCATATATCCTGGCTTTGACGTCGTTGTGTGTGGTTCATCTCCCTCATCCTTATAGAGTTCTCCGCAAGTGTATCTGTAATTGCTTTGGTGTTGGCGGAGATTGTATCGAGCACTTTTTTCTAACCAGGTTGTTCAATGTCTTCTTCCTCTTCGGATTCCTCGCTAGTCGAATCCTCTTCTTCTTGTTGTTGAGCGCTCGAACTCGCTTGACTGGTCCTAATCTTGACGTGTGTTTTGGCACTAATATCCCGAATTTTCATGTTATTAAACTTCAAGATTTCAACTCATCAAAGATGATGATGGTTCATGAATTCAGGACGGTGAATTATGAATCTGTTGAACCTAACTCTGTAATAATCAACTATGGACAAAAACAAATAACCCATTCCTAAGTTATTGCTCCTCTTGCGTCGAGTAGCAATAATGACATTAAAGATGTGGGTGGTCGTGCAAATTGGGATGATGTGGTCCATACATCATAATGGGAAAAGTTCCTTTGTCAAACACTTGTTACTTTTTGTTTTGTCAAAAACAGTTTGACACGTGAATTTGTACAACAATAAGTGTTCGTGGTTCTTGATGATGTTGTTATGTTCATTCTTAGCATTGAAGCGCTCTAACCCAGTTAGTTCAGTCTAGTAAGGGGTGACACGAAAATCATCATGTTGATCCACTGCGAACAATTTGGAGAAACCACAAATTTCATACAAGGTATCATAATTATTTCCCCGCAACCTAAACCACAATTCCCTAGGTTTATTGGATTCGTTCTAAAGGGATGTGAAGAATTCTAGGGTTAGTTCTTCGTAAACTGGATATTGAAAATGAATAAACTGTCCCCATTGAATTCTCTCTGCTAAATTTGTGACCTTATCTCTTAATTCCAATCTATCTAAAGTCTCAAAATGAAATTAACTACAAACCATAATTTGTTTATTGTCAAGGGAGTGAAAGTGGTTACCTTCCTCATCTGAGAAGATCTGGAAAGGTGCTCTATAATCCACTACCTTATCTCTTTTATCGCGGCATGATACTTGGGCTTTTCCCTTGGATTGGGTGCACTTAACAATCTGTTTAACCCATGGCCCCATTAAGAAAGAGAGTGTGCAAGATTTGCGAGATTAAAGGAGTTAAGTGTAGGTAGAGAGAAGTGAGAGTCTTTGAATGTCTTATATGTAAAGAGAGAGAGTTTAAATGAAAGTGACGGATGAAATGAGGTTAGACTTAAATATATAGCTGAGAGGAGGGCAATTTTGTAAGGAAAAATATTGAAAGACGCGTGCCTATAATGCCCTGCCTCATGCCATAATCGTGGCTTGCAACAATTTCATTATTTCTAATTTTTTTTATTTTTCGTCCTTATACACAGCCTCTCTAGATCCTTTCCTAACTTCTTTTTAGCACTATCACCTCATTATACCTTCCTTCCTGATCATCTTTATCAAGATTAATGCCCCAATCTTCCACAATATTTATTTGGAACCAAAATTGTAAGGCCCCAAATTACACCCGAATAGAAATGTTACATGTTCATGAAGATAATTATGATAGGTGTTAAAATTGTGACATGCTTGTAAGTTGTAAATGTTTTGATAGGTGTTAAAATTGTGACATGCTTGTAAGTTGTAAATGTTTTGTTTTTTTTAATGGTTTGTAATAACTATAATACATATTGGATTTCGATTTAAGGCTCGTATGTGATAAGTACCATGTGTATATTATGTTTCTGAATATGACTCAACTTATGAAATGTAATGTAAGTTAGTTTGAGTTTCTAGAAGTGCTTTGGAATGTGTGGTATGTTTTAGTCTATTTTGTGTGGCATTTGCATATCCTCTTAGGAGGTACGTTGGTGTTTTATTGTTTGGTATCAGAGCATAATTTAAGCGATTCTGGTTTGACCAGTGCTTAAATATTGCTTGTACTTGGATATAAGAGTTGTGTTTAGCCTAATGCGGTTTGTCCCACGTTTTGGTTTTAGATTTAAGTATGGAAAGATCTTATGAGGTTGTTGATGAGGTTGTTGAGAGTAATACTCCTGCGCGATCTCATCTGTCTATATCTGGACCCTCTGGGGTAAATTGAGATGAATGAAGATCTGTTAAAGTGTGGGAAAATGAAAGTTTATCGATCTCCTGATGTAAGAGATATTAAATGGTTCGATATGTTGGACTTAGAGTCAGTGTACTTGAATTCATGGTTATATTAAGGAATATGAGATTAGTATTATGTTGTGGTTGTATACCTTTAAATTGATGTGGAAGTAAATATATTTTCATGGATTTGATGGAGAAAAGAATAGAGATGTAAGTAAAAGTGATGGGATTTAAAGTGTCAAGCAAAGTTGAAAGAAAACCAAAATTTCTATTACCTTAAAAGGCTAAACATGGTACTAGAATGGTTGTTTAGGTATCATGTTGCGAGTTTGTGATTCAGTATAAGATTATAACGTTGGGTTTGATATTAGAATTTCATGTTGGTTACGTATTTTATATTTCTGAGATGACTGAGAACATAAGTAAGTAAGATGAACTAAATGTTAATGATATATATAGAAGTCCTCAACTTGATCAGTTATTGTGAGTATACATCTAATAATGTGATTGCTTTGGCAACTGCTATTATAGTGTACATATGTATTATATGCTTGGATATGATAGTAATTGAGGTCAAGGTATCATTTGCGTTAGATATTAGTTGGTGACCTTTTGAAATCAATCTCTAGATAAGATACAATGATCTTGATGGCATCTACCAAGGCATAAGAATAAAAATGTGTGTCTATCGCTTTATCAAGCTTGAGTATATAGAACATTTTGATTATGCGAGATGTTATAGTAAATGATCTTATTGAAATGTTACAAATAGTTAAAGAGCAACAACAAACATAGTTGACTGATAAGATTTCGTGAACAGTACAAATAATTGAGGAAAGAAAACTCTTTTTATGACAACTTTCACTAAATTGTATCATATAGATCAAATGTTCCATTTCTAGGAACGAATGAGTATTGAACAAATCAGATGTGAATATTGGAGTCAAATAAATGTGAGACTTAGGCATGAGAAGTTGAATATACTATAGAGAGTGCATGTACTTTGTTTGATGTAAAGTATCCAAACTATGTTATTAGGTTCTTGAATATGAGATGACACTATTGATATTGCTAGAAGGACTTAGATCCACATGGTATTCTATGTCAGAATATTCAGGAGGCACAAGTCAAATTCGATGTATATGTGCAACAATTACCAGACTAGTATGATAATTTATCAGTTAGCTCTTCCTGAAGAATTGGTTAAGTTGCATGATGTGTTTCATGTTTCTATGTTGAGAAGAAATCGGTCTAATGGTACATATAAGATTCCTGTGCAAGAAATTCAAGTACAGCTGGAATAGACCATGAGGGCTCAATATCCTCAGTTGTTCTTATCAGGTATGAATTTTGAGATAATTATGATAAGTGTTAAAATTGTGACATAATTGTAAGTTGTAAATGTTTTGAATTTTGGTTTAATGGATCATACTTAGTGACTTGGAATTAATTGATACCATTATACTAAAATGTATATTTGCACAAGGAAAATTGTCAAGTGGCAAGATAAGTTGATACATGAAAATTAGTATGACTAATCCTATACTTTGAATGACATTTAGTAGTATTGGTTGAGTGACAAGTGGCCTAATTGAATTATGACATTTGGCAGCCACACATGAAGACATGTAGATGGATTCATTGAAGGACAAGCAGCTTACCTTCATGTGTGACATGTGGCTTGCTTAGATCAAGAACACCTAGTATCCAAAGAGTTAGGCAAGTGGTGAATCATCCTTCATTCTTGATGTTTTTGCCTTTTCTCTTCACTTTGCTCCTCACCACTGAAATCTCTCACTTCCTCTCAACTACTGGAATTTTTTCTTGATTTTGGATCATCATCACTTGGAATCTTGGTAAGATATTGCATCAAGGAAGTAGATCCTGCTATTTTCTGTGTTATTGTCTTCTTGGTGCTAAAATTTTCACCTTGATTTTGGAAGTGTGTTCATTGCATGAAGGACTAGTTTTGCTTGTTCTTTGAAGTAGCACTTTAAAGTTAAATAGGTAAGAGAATTCTAAACTTGATAACATGTTGTGTTACGAATTAGGTGATGTTTGAAATAGATAAAATATGTATTAAATTGATGATGAATTGAGGTCTGGAACATGATAGTTGTTGATAGCTTTTGCTTTGGATTTTTATGTATGAAAGATCATAGATTATGAGCTGCCTTATGAATGATTTTTGAATTGGTTTGGACATGAATTTGATGAGGTATTGAAGCATGTATAAGGTATAATTGAAGTGAAATTGATGGACTTTGGTAAAGGTGTGACGAATGGAAGTGAAGAAGTCAAGTTTTGGAAACAAATTGAAGGTTGTGGGTCCCACAATTGTGGGAAGTACTTAGGAAGGAGAAAATGTTGGTTTTAGACAATTTTCAGACTATATAAGGTTAAGGTACTTAATAATGGTTTAATTGGACTTAATTGAGGTTGAAAATGAACCTAGGTAATGTTAGATTAATTGAGTGATAGTTAATTTAGTTATGGGTTGTTAATTGAGGTAATTACTTAAGAATGTGTGGGTAATAAATAATGTGTCTAATGTTAAAATGTATAGTTTGTTCAAATATGAATGTGTCTTTATGAATACCAGTGTGTTTCAAAGGGTTTATGTGATGTGAATTGAATATAATTGTTTATGAATTCGGAATTTGTGTGATTATATGTAATGTGTAATGTGTATGTAACATCCCGTTTTCCTGTGAGGGCTAGAATCGTGAGTGGCCGAAATTGTGATCAATCAAATTGTGCAAGGTCTCGGGATCTATTACCGGTTAAAAATTTGGCCCTTTTGATGAGAAATTAGGAACATGCACTTCAGCATTAGTAACTGTGACATGATCGCACATGCATTTAGTGGTATATTTGGGGTTCAATTGAGTTGTTAAATATGAGGAAAAGATTATAACTGTTAGTAGGATTTCATTGTATGGTTTGGTTCTTAAAGGGTATCCTTGGTAAGTGTAAGTCACTGAAGAGTATTCGGACTAAGGTTTAAAGGACAGGAAACATGAGACGTTTACACTGACACTGAACTAGGTTATAAAAAGAAGAAGATAAGAGTTGTTAGGCAAAATAATCAGAGAGGAGCCGATCGTGAAGGAAGGAAGGAGAAGAGAAGAAAAGAAGCGAAAGGGAAACGCTAGGTTTCAGACGAGTTTCAAGCTCCAACAAGTAAGTTATGCCTGAAATCTCATAGATTTGGTTGATTAAACCTTAGATTGAAAGTTGGAAACTGTATGGATGAGATCTGTGAGAAAACTAGGTTTCTGGCGAAGTTTCGCTT
>JANITX010000002.1:44361500-44373917 GCA_027564395.1 Erythroxylum ulei
CTTATTCTATCTCATAAAATCTCAGTCATTTATTTTGCGGGTCCTATGCGGGTCCCACATGGGTCCCATGCGGGACCTATATAAATAAACGACTGAGATTTATTGGACACAATAAGACACCATAATATTGAACAGGAGATCTGGACTCCTTAGGCACCACTTCTGTGACTGCATAAAGCGCTTTTGCATAAGCCAACTAAGCACTCATTCTAGAAGATAATTGTTTAGAAAAATATGTAATAGGGTGTCTTTGTTGGCTTAAAACTGCACCAATTCCACGTCCAAAGCATCAATTTCAGTGACAAATGGTAAGGAAAATTTGGTAAAGCCAAAATTGGGGCTAACGACAATGCCATTTTGAGATTTTAGAAAGCAGTCTGGGTATTTGTTGACCACTGAAACTTATCTTTCTGTTGTAACTAGTTAAGAGGAAAAGAAATGGTGGCATACTGTTGTATAAAATGACGATAGTTTCCAGTCAAACCAAGGACCTCTCTAAGTTGTGAAATTGTCGAAGGAACAAGCCAATTAATAATAGCTTGAACTTTAGAAGCACCCATTTCGACACTTGCACTTGAAACTACATGACCAAAATATTCAATTCGAGTTTTTCCGAATGAAAATTTGGAAAGTTCTGCAAAAAGTTGATGTTGTAATAATTGTTCCAGCACCATAGCTAAGCGTTTAAGATGGGAAGACCATGACGGACTACAGACAAGTATGTCATAAAAAAAAGAGCACAAACCATCTCAAAAATGGTTGAAATATATCATTCATAAGAGCTTGAAAAGTGGTAGTAGCATTTGTGAGTCTTAATGACATAACTAACCATTTATACTGCCCATGGTGAGTCCGAAATGTTGTCTTCTCACGATCTTCAAGACAAACTAAAACTTGATGATAACCAGAGTGTAAGTCTAGTTTAGTGTAAACTGAAGAGTCATGCAACTCATCTAAAAGTTCACCAACTATAGGCATTGGAAAGGAATCCTTCACAGTCACCACATTTAAAGCCTGTAATCAACGCAAAACCACCAGGTGCCATATTTCTTTTGAACCAGGAGTACCAGTGCTTATAATGGACTTTTCTTGGTTTAATAATTTTGTCCCAAAGCATCTCATTCACCAATCTTTCTATTTCTGTTTTTTGGTTATAAACATACCGATAAGGTCGAACCTTGACTGGTGTAGTTCCTTGCTCTAAATGAATGGTATGATCATGTCTACAGAATGGAGGCAGACCATAAGGAATGGAGAAAACAATGAGATAGTTGAGTAATATAACAACGACCAAGTCATCTGGTATATCGGGTGGAATGGAAAACACATATTGGGAGATAGCATCAACAAGGGTTGCCTGTAATGTGTATAATTCTAATATAGCATGCGTGGCCTACAATCGCTTAATTTGGTGAAGCATAAGAACTGTTGGAGTGGAAGACTTGTTACCCCGTAAAATAATAAATTTACCATTAAGGTAAAGTTTGATAGCGAAAGAACTGTAGTCTGCAATATAGGGACCCAGAGTGGCAAGTCAAGATGCTTCGAGAATAATATATGAGCTAGTAATTGGTAGTACGTACGTAGGGAACACAATTTGATGGTTTTGGATAAAGAGCGGATGAGCACGAACAATTCATTGGCTTTCAAAGTAATGCCCATTACTAACAAGAACTCAGAATGCAGGGGCTGGTTCAACTGGTAACTTCAAATGACAGAAAAGATGAGGAGTGATAAAATTGTCAGAACTTCCACCATCCAACAAAATTTGCACATTTGTGCCATCAATAGAGTCGTCAAACTGAATGGTGGCAACTCCTATTGAACCCTGATAGGCATGGAATGAAAGATGAGGAACATGAGTAATGGTAACATCTTGAGACTCCTATGGATCAGTAGGGTCTTCGGATGTTAGAGATTCCTTGTCGTCAGTATCTTTTATCATCAACATAAAATGACGATTAGGACATTTGTGGTTTGGAGAAAATTTCTCATCACAATTATAACACAGTAACTTTTCGTGCCTAATTTGCATTTTTGTCGGGGAGATCCGCTTAATGGGAGGTAACGGTTTCGAAGATGGTATAGGAAGTAATGGTGCAACATTAGTTTTGGTCACTCAGACTGCAGCCGATGATCCCACTGAAGGAGACTTTGAAACTAACACTGAAGGTGCAGATTGCATCATTGTGGACTTGGGGCGAGAAGAAAAAAGAGTAGTTGAATCCTTCTCATCATACAATTGCACCAAATCAGCTGCACATAATAAAGTTGTTGGTTTCTGTGCTATCACATAACGGCAGATGTGGGCCTTTAACCCACTAACAAAGCAATCAAGAAGAGTCCCATCTGTTAATCCCGTGGATCAATTTGCAAGCACCATAATGATAATATGGGGCTGCCAAGTCAAATTGTGTAATTTTAAACAACTAAGCCCTAAGACAATCAAATTATGAAGGCCCAAATTGATGTTCAATAACATCAGTTAAAGTTGCATATGTAGAAATGTGCGTAGACTTCTGTAAAATTTGAAACCAAGGTACTACAGCCCTCCCATGTGTACTGCTATGATGGTCAGGCGTGATTTGGGGTTTCATAATATGAGAAAAATTGCTCTGCCCAGAAAATCCAGTTTAGAGGATCTGTGCCATCAAACCGTGGATAGTCTAATTTAATCTGTCAAAACTGGAAAGGTTGCTTCGATGAAGGCAATATGCTATGTGTGGCATCTAGACTAGAAGATGGAATAGATTATGATCGATGAAGACGATCTACATTCTAAGTCAATGCATCCATAGCTTAGGTAATGGAATCCAATGATTTCTAAATGTTCCAAACGACGAAAAGAGCAGTACAGTCTATCTATTCACTCGACATGATTCTAGGATGTAGTGTCTAATGAATCTAAGAGTCGTTTAAGTTCCAAAGATAGATCCTTGAGTCGTGTATTCTCAGCTATAGTTAATTAAAGCACCAATGTAATGATTATTCTACAAAAAAATTAAAGACCAGCAAGGAGAGTTTTGACAATAACATCCAATCTTTCATAGAAAAACTTGTACGAAGTTGAAGTTACAGTTACATAGATCAGATGATTACAGATTGAATAAAGGAAAAGAAGACAAAAAAGAGAAACACTCAAAGGAAAAGACAACACAGGCAGACTCTTTATGCTGATGGGTTTCACATAGAGCTACTCGTCGCATGGGATGGTCCTACTGATCCTTCATGGATGTCTCTTTCTCACTTCCAGAAACTTTATCCTCACTTTCACCTTGCAAAAAAGGTTTTTTTCAATGAGGGGGTAATGTCATGATACAACATGCAGATGGAGACATGGCATGTGATCCTAGCTTGAAGAACCAAAAGCATGGGATTCCAACAAGTGTCCTTTGTAGAAATAACCATGCAAGGAAGTTAACGTGGAAGTTAAGATTTGAAACCATGCAAGGAAATTAATGTGCAAGGAAGTTAACGTGGATAGATATGAAACCATGCAAGGCAGTTAAGGTGGAAGTGAAACCATGCAATGAAGGTAATGTGAAACTGTATAAATAAGTTGATTTGATATGTAATAGTGTAGGAAAAAATATGAGCGTTCTCTCTCTGCCTGTGTTGTCCTTCCCTCTGAGTGTTTCTTTTTCTGTCTTCTTTTCCTTTGTTCAGTCTATAATAATTTGATCTATGTAACTGTAACTTGGTACAAGTTTTTTATGAAAGATCAGACGCTATTGTCAGAACTCTCCTCGCTGGTCTTTAATTTTTTGTAGAATAATCATTATATGTCATCAATCATATAGGACCATATTCATATTTTTAATTAAAAACCCTCCGACCGAGTCTTGAGTATGATTGCACCTAAGAATAACAAGTTGTAATTTCATCTTCTTAGAAGAAAAAAAAGCAACAGAAATAGAAGCAATTAAGCACCTTATGTTTTTTTTATCGAGGTGTCAAGTCTTACAATTTATATCCCTCAATTACCGAAAGTGCACGGGTCGTGAGTTGTAGTATTTGAGGGGTCAATCCCACGAGAAGGATAAACTAATATAATCCTAGGTTATCCAAGGCTCAAAAATTAATAAAATGAAATAAAAAATGAAACAAGAATATAAAACATGGGAATTTGATTGCAGGAATTCAACTCAAGAAATTAATACAAAGCAAGAATTGAAATTGAGCAGCACAAAAGGTCACCATGGAAATTAATCAAGAGAAATTACTAAGTTATGAGTGAAGGGATTCTACCTATCATTAATGCTAACCTAGTCAATTATGTGTTATCGAGGTGTCCGTTCTAGACTATCTTAGGGATAATCACTCTCTCTCAAGTTATAATCTCGCACCCTAAATCATTAACCTTAATTAAATTATGAAATTTGCAATCTCTCAATTAACAAATGACCCATAATTAAAATTAGATCGGAAGCTCTCTACTAAACAACCAGGTCTCACACGAGATCTCTTTCTGCACAAAAACTGATATATTAACTACGTGGTCTATTGGATCGTCTAACTCTAGTTAACCTAATCCAATCATTTTTCTCCGACTTATCCTCTCAGTTTGTTACCAAAATATGCAAAAGTTGAAGTTAATCAGAACATCCAATCAATTCAACAAAAAATTGACTATATCAACATTAAATCAAAGTAAAATTCCGAAGGAAGAGTTAAAACATCGTCAACTATCCAAAACTCATCATCATGCAATCCATTTCAATCTTATATATTAAATGAACAAAAATGAAATGAAAAGGAAATAGAACTTAGATCGGACAATCCAAGAAGGTAGCAACATCGAGAGACCACTTAATCAAGGAAGCAGCAGTGTCAAGACTCGCTTCTTCTTCCTCCTTCTCTTCTCTCTCTCTCTCTCTTATTTTCTCTCTCTCTTGAACTTTTCAAAAGTGGCAGAATGTAGAATCTACTTTAGGGTTTTATCATGATGCTTTTTATAGGCTTTTCTAATTTGGACAACCCTATGACTTTTTTGGGTCCGAAAGTCCCTCGAAAACTCAAGTCGGGAAGTCTATCCGCGTTTTTATCATAGGTCACGATCGTGGCCTAGAGTTTTGCCTTCTATCATCATTATGGCAGACAAGCCCATGGTCGTGGCTCCTTTCACTTGCTTTTGTCACGATCATGGCTTACTAGCCACGATCGTGGGCCTCTACTTTGGTTCAGGTTTTTTCCGAAACTTCTCCGTTTTTCGATGTTAGTTCTGAAATACTAGCAAACTTATCAAGGCATCTCAAATACACAATATTGAAGCTCAAAAGCACATTCTAACCTATAAAACATAAATATTTAACAAACTAACACAATTCTAACTTAAATACACATTAAATATTCAAATAAACACACACCAAACTACCCACTAAAATACGAAGTAATCTACAACTGTTAGTTTTCCTTCAAGATTTAGCTAGTGGATCTTGAGCAGATGCCGGGAGCATTCGGGGACCTCAAAGTCGCAGATTAGAGGGTTAGATGTCAGAGGTCGCAGGAGGCTGAGAAGTTCGTTGTTGGAGGTCTGAGTAGGCTTGGAATTTGGATGTCGGAGACTCCAAGGTTTAAGGAAGCTCTCTTCGCATCGCAATAGATTGTTTGAGGAATAGGTCAATTAGTTAATTTATTTTCAATTATGCTACAGTAATAGCTGGAGAAGAGACTCGTTGTTTGCCGATATTTTATGCTAGCCAAAACGGTCTTATTTCAATATAAACACAACACACCAACAATATTATATGAAACGACTTTGTTTTGACTAGTATAAAACAACGTCGTTTCACATAAAAATTGTAGAGATGGTTCGAGCTTTAAGTTGAATAGGTTTGAGATTGAACCCGATCTAAAGCTTAAAAAGAAAATCGAACTCGACGAGCTAAAATACCAAGCCTAATAAAAAGATAACTAATCCGGGAAACTTGCAAACAAGATATTCTATCTTTTTTTTTGGATTATCTTATTACATCTTTTCAAAAAGCTTTTCCCTTAATCATTAACCCAAAAATATGTATTTTGACATGAAAAGGCAACAGATCTAAGTCTAACCATTTAAGAATGGACCCAACACGGTTTTTTTTTTAATGGTATATATTACAAAAAATGTGAAACCTTTAATTTCTACCTACTCATTTACAAGAAAGTCTTCTTCATATCTCCGTAAAGTTATTTACATATGGATAAGTTTTGGCCATCTACACATCCACATATATAAGATTTGCATATTGCCCCTTACAAACAGTTCAGTTGACTTCATTCTGATTGGTTTTAAAGGTAAATTTGGAGTCATAATGAGCATAACAGAAAGTGCAGTTTGTTGTAAGAATAAAGGAAGTGAGGTCTAGACTTATAGTGGAAGATATGGAGGAATTTTGATTTTGCAGTTCCACATTCGTTGGTGTAAGCTGGTCCAAGAAAGCAGCGTGTCCCACTTCCTACCCCTTGTAAGTTTAGATGCCAAAACCACTCAATTCAATACTAGGGAAAGCAGCTTGTTTTGTCCTATATTTATAATATCATGTCTATTCCTACTGTCGCAGGATACTAATATTTTCAAGTATATTCTATTTATATAAGTATATATATATATGTGTGTGTGTACATACCACTTGCTTTGTGATGATTTAATTTCCTTAATTTTTGAGAATGGGACCAAAGTTGCTTAAACTCGTAATGCTCGCTTAAAATTTCATTCGTCTTGGTAAGAACATGTAATAAGAGAAAGGAAGCTGACCTTCAGAAACAGTGCATAGAGGAAGTGGGTCACAGGAACACAGGATCACTTCCAGGCCACATACGGTACAGAGCAAGGTGCATCAAGAACTGGCACCTGTAATCCAACAAAAATAAATACAATATTATCTTGGAAGTGGAAAAGATGGTTAGGAACTAGTCATTTTCACAACCATATTTTAAGCATTGCATCTGCCTTTCCAACTAGATATATAGGAGACTAGTGCTTATTTGAGTAAATCTCTTCAATGACGAAGACTATACCTAAAAAGCACCAAGTTAGTGATTCGTTTGCTTTTCAGCACTTGCATCGCTAGATAAAATTATTGGGCAAAACACAGAGTGTTTTAAGTTCAAATCACAATCAAAACTTTTAAGACTACCAACTCAACATAAATTTCTTTAATATTGGAACAATTCATATGACAGCTCAGTCCTACTACTGTTGTTGATCTCTGTACTACTACTACTATATTCCCACACGGCAACAGGTGCACCTCAGAATAACAAGTCTAGTTACTTTTGACTCAAAACATACAACGTATAGATTTTGATTCCGTATAAAGTTTTCATATGCCAAGACATATATAAAATAGTTTAGTCTTAAAGCTGTAATCTTTTTCCCAACCACATTATGGTCTAATTGAGCAGTGTCGACTGAGTTCTGGTTTTTACTATACTATACTATACAATACTGAATGGTATTGATGCCTGCTGGGCTGGCAATGGTATATTCCGTGGCGTATCCGTTTTTTTTTTTCTTTTTTTCGGTGTCTATATCTTATTGGGTGTAAAAGTCCCTCCAAAGCCCGCAACTTCCCACATTTGATTAGAGTGAGAACTGAGAAACAACCCAAGACGGACACAGTTCTACTGAGAGAGAGAGAGACGTCACAAGGGTAGACACAGTTCATTGTGGAATGTTCTCCAGCTTTTTTCATGGCGTGATGGAGCGGATTCAGGGAGGAACTTAGCCTCTCTGAATTCGTGGGTTGATTTTCTTGGCTAAGAAAGCGAGCCAGAAAGTGCAAGAGAAAGCAGAGGGATTTTGTTTTGGTTGCCATCAACAAACGGGGTCGACTTCTGTTGGTTACACTTTATATGGTTTCACTTGTATATAGAAATGAGAAATGGTTCGACTCTTTCCTCAGCTTTGCACGCTTTTATGACCTTTATATTCCATCTACGATTCTTCATTGTACACAACTCTTGCATATACGTAATAATTCTATCAACTCTGTGTTCACATCAAAGCTTAACCATAGTAGCTTTGTTTATTTGTGTAGTTAGAAGATTATGTCTTTTGAGGTTTTTAATTTCCTTAATATTGTTGCTCCAACCTAATGTTTGACAGATTAAGAGGTATTTGCTTCTTTGGGTCTGCTGTGAATTAGTTGTGTTGAACGGAACGATTCTGGATAATTTCATCTGCAAAAGAATGTCTCTTTGTGCTGTGGATAACGGTTCATTTGCCTTTTTCCACCACACAGAAACGTCTTCGTGTGTGTGAGGGAGTGGGACAGGGCAGTGTGCCAAGTATGTATTGGCAAAAAAGAAACAAACCAAGAGGTGTAGTCTGTTTGAAACTTAATTTTTGGCAGAACTATTTGTACAAATTGTTTGTTTCCCATTTTTCTATGGCTAAATTTCGAGATATGTTACATGGTTTTTTTTTCCCCATTTGTTGGATGATTTTGTTACAACAATCACAAACATCCTCTCAGTCCTCCCACGGTGGGCATATTTGTTTTCCACATTTTTCTGTTATTTCTTATGAAAACCATTAATTATGTTTTATTTCAGGTTGCATGCATTTGTTAAACTGGATCGATTTCCACTCACTTTGGCATCTAAAGATGGCTGTTGATGGTTTCTTACTTTAAACTTCATCAAGTGCATGGATGAGTTTGAACTTATCAAGCTGCACGATACTTTTCTGGTTGATCCGGTCATCCTACAAATAGGCGTTGCTTTTACATCTCCCCAGCTACTGGAACAGATAGTGTAGCTTCAAACAGGGAATCTCCTTTGGCATTAAAAGTTGGCTTCTAGTGAAAAAAAAGGACCTCTGTATCTTCTACGTCATAGCTTGTAATATATTCCCACATCAAGATTCAGCTCTTTGGGGCAAATCTCCTTTGGCAAAGTTACCGAAGTCTCTTCTGGCTGGGCAACAGCACCTGACAGTGAAACAAAAGAAGAGACTTGATAGTTCCTAGTATCTGTAATTTATTCCCACACATCAGGAGCATAAGCGGTATCTTATTTGGCACTGACTCTTGTTTCAACAGCAAGCTTTGCTCCAACTTGCAAGGGTTATAGCTCATTGATAACAACCTCTGTGGTGCAATCTTCTGTTCAAGTTTCTGTGTGCAGAAACTTCAGTCCATTGATTGGGCAAATCTCCTTTGGCATTTGGAGTCCAAGTTGACTCCTGTTGTCCCTTTAGGGCAAATCTCCTTTGGCAATTGGCAGTCCTTAGTTGACTACTCTTTATCTCGTTCAGGCAAAACGAGTCCTGATTTGGCTCCCTGTTATCTCTTCGAGACAAATCTTCTTTGGCATATGGTCTCTGCGTTAAGAGATCTAAACATTCAGGTCTCACTTCTGTTGTCTGGTCATTTGACAGAGGGCTCAATTACTGAAGTTTGTTTAAGTTTATTGTTGTTCTAGCGAAGAACGTTGTGTTGTTCAAGCAAGTGTGACTTTTGCAGTAAGCTTTGTACGCACATAACAGTTCTACTTTTTCTGCATTTTGATTTCAAATTGCTAAATTTAGATATATTTCTGAATTCAAATAGGTACTTGGGCTGTTTCCTTTCCAATTGGTCCACTACAAGTTCTGGAATAGCCAGCCTTCTCAGCAAAACTTGCTTCAAGAAAAAGGGATTCCTTTTCGTTAATCCTAAGGTGGGAACCTTTCCTAGCAAATGAATAATCTGAGGCTCTTATTGTGTTGTACCTTTTCTTCAATAAGTTGTTCCTATGCTAAATGTACATTTTCTTTCAGGTCATGGATATGTTCCCTAGTGACTCTGATTGGGAAAGTTCCAGTGACAGTGGTTGCAGTGAGGATACAGAAGAACGTGGCTTCTCCTATGGTGGGCAGGCTAGTAGCATTTTGACAGGCCTGGAGGAGACTATAGGAAAAATTGATGATTTCCTGTCATTTGAGAGGGAATTTATTCGTGGAGACTTTGTTTGCTCTGTCACTGATCCGTCCGGACAGATGGGCAGAGTTGTAAATGTAAAAATGATTGTTGATCTGGAAAATTTGCATGGAAAAATCATAAAAAATGTAGATTCCCAGAGAATTCTCAAAATCCGCCCAATCTCAGTGGGAGATTATGTGATACATGGGCCATGGATTGGAAAGGTCAATAAAGTTGTTGACAAGTTGACTATTTTATTTGATGATGGGAGAAAGGATGAGGTAATTGCAGTGGATCAGGACAAAATCTTGCCTATAGCTTCCAACTTACTTGAAGATTCAGTTTGCCCATATCATCCAGGCCAGAGAGTGCAAGTTAGACTCTCCACTGCCCCTAAATCAGCTGGATGGTTATGTGGTGCTTGGAAGGAAAATCAGATTGTAGGCACTGTTTCAGCAGTAAAAGCAGGCTTAGTGTATGTTGATTGGCTTGGATGTCATTCAAACTTGCCTGTTCCATCCCGCATGCAGGATGCTAAGAATCTGACTTTGTTGTCATGCTTTTTGCATGAAAATTGGCAGATTGGTGACTTGTGCATCCTTCCTGGAGCTGATTGTAAATGTGTGAAGGAGCAGATTCATTCTAATGCTTCGACCTTTGGAATTCCTAATGGCCAAATGGAAGGAATTGGATTTAGTCAACAAGAACTTCGCTTCAATTTCCAAGAAATTTTTGTTATTGTGAAAATAAAGACCATAGTTGATGTTGCATGGCAGGATGGTGGCTACTCATTAGAATTAGATTCACAATCCTTACTCGCAGTAAGTGCTGTTAATACTCATGAATTCTGGCCTGGACAGTTTGTACTTGAGAAAAGCGCTTGTGATGATCTCTGCGTGTCCAGCAACCAAAGATGGGGTGTTGTGTGTTTTGTGGATTCAAAGGAGCGAACTGTTAAGGTAAAATGGAAGTCCATTGGGATGCTGATGGAGGAAACTGTGAGTGCCTATGAAATAGTTGAGCACCCAGACTACTCCTACTGTTTTGGGGATATAGTGTTTAAAAATGTGGATGATAGGCATCATGTAAGAAGAGGAACTCTTGAAGATGAAAATAGCTCTGAAAGTCCCACTGATTATGCTTCTAAAGATCATTTGTCCTGCATCGGCTACGTGACGGGCTTCAAAGATGGTTCTGTTGAGGTTTCATGGGCTTCTGGTCTTACAACCCAGGTTAGAATTTTAGTCAGTTTTATTTCCATTCTGTTGTACAGAAGTATCAAAGTTGGTGAACTTTTTAAGTGGGATTGCAAGATTAATTTTTTAAATGATTTTCGTAAGTTTGTCGTTGAGTGCTTTAAACCTTAACTATGGAAATACTTACCTCCAACAGTTATGGTGACATAACCGCTATAACGGCACCATTTGGGCAAGCCATGTTGGTTACTTTTTACAGTAATATAGAACATTCAATCATGACCTGAAAAAGATGAAACTGTATATATTGAAGATATTGACTCGGTGTTCTTATCTTTCTACTTACTAAGGTTTGCCTAGTTGCCAATCTGATCTAGGAAATTGGAGCAGGGAGACAGATGGGCTGGTACTGTTGTTTGTGCAATCTTTGTATAATGAAATTGTTAAGAAGAATATGTTAGTAAACACCTTAAAACATGCAAGTCTTCTTGGTTTAGGTTTTGAACTCTCTTATTGATTAACTAGTTTCTGATTAAAAGATTAATCTGATATATTTTTACTTGTAAGAAATAGGTTTTGAATTTCATTACAGGTTGCACCTGATGATATTTTTAGGATTGATAAGTGTGAAGACTCAACCACAACATCCCCGCTGTTTGAACAAAATATGGAAGAATCCAGTCAAGAGTTGGTTGATAATGGAAAACAGATTCCTAGCTTGAAAGGGAAGGTAAAATCTTTTCCATTGTCTCTTTCTTATTCTCTCGAGAACTTTCATTTATGAAAAGCATACTCTAAACTATCTGAAAGCATGGATCCGTAAATGATTAAACCTTAAGGATTAACCATGTTACTTATTTCCCAAATCTAGATGAGTGAGTCAAAGGTTGACTCAATCATGGCAATGAGCTTTAGAGAAAAGTGCCTTGTAAATTTCTAGTTGGCAATGATAAGGCTTACAATCATCAGGAAAGATTATTTTTGTGCTTAGAAACTTGTTTATCAGGGAGAATCTTTGAAGTGCCTAGGCAATATTGGGAAAAGAAATTAAAAAATGAAAGCTCCTGCTGGAAATATCAGAAGCATAAATTAAACTCTGGATTTTCATTTTTCATTCAACCATTATAATGTTATGTTGTATTTAAGAAGCTTGTTTGGATTTCTGGAAACTGAGAAACATATTCATTTGTAGGATTTGTCAAATTCTGAAGGAACTGGTGAAGAGCACATAAAATATGAATGTAGTTCCTTGTTTTCTCCCCAATCCACTTTTGGATTGGTCATGAGATTTGCAGCAAGTATATTGAGATCCTTTGGTTCCACATTGCTGT
>JANITX010000002.1:44374017-44385916 GCA_027564395.1 Erythroxylum ulei
TGTCTGCTCCACTTTCACCTGGACAGATTTTTGAAGATGAAAATGGGTCCAACAAAAATGAAGAGAAAACCTCTGAGACACTTGATCTGTGCACAGAAATGCAACCTTTAGTAGCAGCTGAGATGCAGAGATATGAAGAAACCAGTTTTAAGGAAGTTCATGCTGTTTATCAGAATAAAGAATTTCCTTCATCATCAGCGAACATAAAGCAAGAGCTTTTCAGGAAATTTGACATTGTTGATGATTGCTCTGACCATCATTTCATTGACCGTGCAGGCAAAGCATTATCAGCATCTCAGGTAAGAAATCCAACTCAGTATTCCTATAGATTGCAAGGTGGTGGTTCTAAGGTGGCACTACGATCCTTTTATTTTGTTTATCCTTTGTTTGCTTAGTTTAATAGAGGCTGGTTGAAGAAGGTTCAACTAGAGTGGAGCGTTTTAGAGAAAGATCTACCTGGTAATAGTCTGCGCTTGTTACTCTTAACTATTGAATTCAATTTTATAGAATATCCATTTTTTGTATTGGTTATAATACATATGAGCTATGATAATTTGAACAGAATCAATCTATCTCCGCATCTATGAGAACAGGATGGATCTACTTAGAGCAGCTATTGTTGGTGCACCTGGAACTCCTTATCATGATGGTCTTTTCTTTTTTGATATATATCTTCCGCCAGAGTACCCTCATGAACCGCCTGTAAGTTGTTTTGATCTAGGTTTCCAAAGTTTTGTCATGTTCATGTTAGTGCCTGAACAAGTAGCTGCTGATTGTTGGCAATTCAAGGTGTTAAAACATATTCCATTTTGTTGCTTATCTGCTGTAAAGTTGTCCCCTTATTCAATTCTTTTTCTACTAGAATTAAGGTGTAAGAATCTTGTACAGTGTATATGAATGGTTTTCATATGTTGTGATGCAGTTGGTGCACTATCGCTCTGGTGGGCTTCGATTGAACCCGAACTTGTATGAGTCGGGAAAGGTTTGCCTGAGTCTCCTCAACACATGGACAGGCACAGGAACAGAAGTATGGGATGCAGAGAGCTCCAGTATTCTTCAAGTTCTTATCTCTCTCCAGGCACTTGTGCTTAATGAAAGACCTTACTTTAATGAGGCTGGTTATGACAAGCAGCTAGGAAAAGCGGAGGGTGAGAAGAACTCTGTGAGCTATAATGAAAATGCTTTCCTGGTGACCTGGAAGTCTATGCTTTACTTACTGGGGCAGCCACCCAAGGTAAGATATAAGCAGTTGTGGAGGAAGTTGCATTGTGTAATGTCAGTCTTTTCATATGAATTGTTTGTATGCAGCATTTTCAAGGTCTTGTGGAGGAACACTTGAGGCAACGCTCACATGCTATTCTCTTGGCTTGGAAGGCCTACATGGAAGGAGCTTCACCAGCTTTTGCATCTCAAGGGACTGAGCAGGTCAATCAGAATTGCAGTTCTACAGGATTCAGAATCATGCTTCAAAAGCTCTTTCCAAAACTCGTCAAGGCATTTTCTGACAGAGGCATTGATTGCCATCAGTTCTCTGAGTAAAGAGATTGCACTCCTCCTTTCTATTCTACTGCCCCTCCAAAAATAAATTGAAGTTTGTGGTGTATCATATTAAAACAAATTTCATGGTGTGTTTCAACTGAATAATAATCTTATTTCTATGTGCTATATGTATTGATCCAACTATGAATAAGAAATAAAGGAGTTTGGATTGGTGTGTGTAAGTTATGACTCCTTTATTATTTTATGTTCATCTGTATTGGAATCAGAATATCAGCTTAGATAGATGGATATTGGTCTCACCGTCAAAAACACGTGCACTGCACAAGTAATTAAGTTTATATACATTTCATTCTGCAACAAACTTGAGGAAGTTTGCAGGATCTCATTCTACCCACCACCACAACAATGGCAACAACAAGCAGATCCCCCAGGATCAAATTCAAATCTCCTCACCTCCTAAACCCCCCCAAAACCCTCTCATCCCTTCTTTCCCTCTCACTCCTCCTACTCCTCGCCACCCCAACAGTCTCCACAACCACAGTCAGTCCTCCAACCATCTCGTCCTCCAACTTCCTTAATTACTACACCCCCCACTGTCACCACATCGTCCCTCAATCCGTCTCAACTGTGTCACCCATCAATCTCTCCCTCGCCCACGACAAGGCCCTCCATTTCGACTATGCTTATCTGACCGGCGGTCCCCAGATTCTCCCTGCTGCCGACGTTTCGTC
The DNA here is from genome assembly GCA_027564395.1 of Erythroxylum ulei. Classification (NCBI taxonomy): domain Eukaryota; kingdom Viridiplantae; phylum Streptophyta; class Magnoliopsida; order Malpighiales; family Erythroxylaceae; genus Erythroxylum; species Erythroxylum ulei. The sequence goes on from JANITX010000002.1 coordinate 44,376,249, forward strand.
TGTATCCATTTCCTTCCACCCCAAAAGAAACTCCATTTCGCTTACTCATTCAGGTGACCTGGTTATGCTCCAGGCCTCCCTCAAGTTCTACGTTCCTCCTCGGTTTAACGTCACTTGGCGCCGCAATTTGAGAAACTTTAGGTTCCGGGGACCCAAGATTCCGGTGCGGCCACGGTCTCTGGTGTTTGACTTATATGGGTATTGGTCGATGAGTACTAGGAAGCTGTGTATGGTGGGATCTGGGTCGAGTTATCCTAATTTGGGTGCTTTGAATTCCTTGACTGCTGTGTTGAAGCTTAATTACCCCAAGAATTTTGGTAATGTTAGTGGTTTGATTTATGGGGTTATGGAGAGTTTGGGTGCTAAAGGTAGTTTTGGTTATTTTGAGCCTGTGTCAGTGTTGGCTATACCACATTATGCTCAATATAATTATACTTTGTTGGGCAATGGGGATGGGACTATCTGGAGTGGTACAGACATTGACGGTATTGATGGAAAGAAAGAAAATCTACATTTTATGTTGTTAGATCCTAGTATTTGTTTAACTAATTTGTACAGGTATGCTAGTTTCTTTCAATTGGAGTATGGGAGTAAGTGTGGGAGTAAATGCAATCCTTTGGGTGACAGGTTTGCAACTCTGCCTAAGTTCATGAAAATTCAAGGTATTAGATGTGATTACGAACATGCTATTCGATTGGTAGTAGGTTTTCAAATCTCTGATTATCATGGTCCAGCCTCTCGTTTCGAGAGATCTTTTGATCCCAACACAATGTTAATCGGTGAGGGAACCTGGGATGATAATAACAATAGGCTCTGTGTTGTGGCATGTCGACTCTCGAATCATGAGAACTCATTAGCTAATGCTTATGTTGATGATTGCTCAATCAGGTTAAGCTTGCGATTCCCCAAAACCTTGACAGTTAGAAATGGCAATACAGTTGTGGGCCAACTTTGGAGCAATAAAACTGCAGATGAAACTGGCTACTTCAGCAGAATTGCATTTCATGGTTCTGGGAATAGGATATTGAGAGACCCTGATCTGAAATACAAGTATACTGTTCTTGACAGAGTGAGTAAATCCTGCTCCAGGCAAAAGATTGTCAAAGGCAAAGGAAAGAAATACCCAAATGTTTATTCATTAGACATGAGGTTTGATATGTCAGTGAAAAATTTCAAGGGAGAAGTAGCACGGGGTTACTTGTCCCCTTTCTTTGTTGGTGATCAACTTTACCAGCCTTATCAAATGAGCAATAGCGAAAGTGGTCTTATAAATATAAGCTACAAGATGAGGTTTACAGCAGGTTCTGAATATAAGTTGGGTGGTGTGGTTTTATCAAATGAATCAGTAGAAATTTCAGCTGAAGGGACATATGATAACAAGACTGGTACCCTGTGTATGATAGGATGTCGACATCCCATTTCACATGTTCAAAAATCAATAAGCGATGGTTCAGAGGACTGTGAGATTTTTGTCCACATCCAATTTCCCCCCCTAAATGCAAAGGGTAGGGGTAACGTTAAGGGAACCATTGAAAGCATGAGGGAGAAATCAGACAATCTGCACTTTGAGCAGCTTGAGATATCTTCAGAGTCGATTTATACAAGCCAAGCAGCAGAATCCATCTGGAGAATGGATATGGAGATTATTATGGTTTTAATCTCAAATACACTTGCCTGTTTGTTCGTGGGGATGCAACTCTATCATGTTAAACAGCATCCAAATGTGTTACCCTTTATTTCCTTTATGATGCTTGGTGTCCTCACATTGGGTCATATGATACCTCTTCTTCTAAATTTTGAAGCGTTGTTTGCAAAAAATCATAGCGGACAGAATTTTTTCCTTGAGACTGGTGGATGGGTCAAAGTAAATGAAGTGATAGTAAGGGTGGTTACAATGTTAGCGTTTCTTTTGGAATTACGTCTTCTTCAACTTACATGGTCTGCCAGACAGAGGGATGGGAGCCTCAAAATGTTTTGGACTTCTGAGAGGAGGGTTCTTTACTTGTCTTCAGCATTGTACATAGGTGGTGGATTGATTGCTTGGTTTTTATATCAGTGGAAGGATTCTCATAGGAGTTCATATTTACGACTACGCCATACGAATTATCAGCAGCATTATCAGTGGACAGAACTTAGGTCTTATGCTGGATTGATTCTGGATGGCTTCTTACTTCCACAGATAATGTTCAACTTTTTGTTGAATTCTAAAGAAAAGACTCTTACCTTTACCTTCTTTTTTGGAACAACTATTGTCCGTTTACTACCCCATGCATATGACCTTTACCGGGCCCACAGTTCATATTGGTACCTTGATTTCTCATACATATATGCCAATCACAAGCAGGATATTTATTCCACAGCTTGGGACATTATAATTCCTATTTGTGGTCTATTGTTTGCTATCCTCATTTACTTGCAGCAGTGGCTTGGTGGCTGCTGTATTGTTCCCAGGAGGTTCATGAAGACTTCTGAATACGAAATGGTACCTGTGGTTGGCAGTGAGGAACTGTAAGGAGACGCATCTGCTTAGAATTCTATATTTTTCGTTCCAGAATATCTTCTTTCAAGGCATATAATGAGGTTTAAGGTAAAGGCGTTTCTCATAAGTCTCTGAAGTGTAATTTGTGTGGAGGTAGTAATCAGTTCATTGGATTATCATTCTGAAATTGTAGCATCGCTTTGTCAAAATCTTTTGCAAGTCATTTTTATTGAAATGTTGATCGTTGTCAGTGCATCTTTTGCATTTTTGGTCCTGTTATCCTTCTCAGCATATATATTTCGATTTGTTGAGAGAGTTTGAGAGAAAAGTAAACTGAAGAAAAGACAAGGGTTCTTTATTCTATGTATATAATCATTTTCTGAATTATTTCCTTCTGGTTCTGGTGCTTTTGATCCTTTTCAACTTATGAAGGTGCTCCTGTCAGAGGTTCCAAGGACTGATTGCGGATGGCTCAAGCAGGTTATCTCGTTGCATAAACGTGAAGGAGAGGGTACGGGCATCACAGATCATGTATTGTTTGGATTTTTACTTGTTGCAAGTAAACCACTTTTCTGTCCTGATGCTGTTACCGTGAATGAATAAACCACAAAGGTTTGATTCAACTTTTCCATATTGAGGAATATAGTTGATTTTCGCTCGGGAAAAAGCATCTTTTTCTGGCTATATGTTAGATAAGTTTGAACTTTGCATGCTACCCATGGTTACGTAGGTGAAAATTGCAGATCATTCCAAATGTTGATATCTCTTCTCACATGAAGGCACAACCACTTTTCGTGAAGTTTTAATTTTAGTTGCGTAGCACTTTTTTGTCAGTTTGTAACTTCAGACAACATTTTTTAATTGCTGAGGTCGGAGAAAGGTCTTTCAAGATCACGTCAAAGTCATCGTGTAAGAAGCCTGCCCTTAAAGTGCTTTCGCAAGATTAAGTTGTTACTGACATCTATACGTCGTTACTTAAAAACGTCTAAGGCGGCTGTAATAAAGCCGGGATTAGTTCTTCTGTTTCTAAATCCATGTTTTCCTCTGTCTAAAGTTTCTGAGCTATCAAATTTATAGAGGACTTCGGCCACAGAAGGAACAGAAATCTAGGAACAGAAGATGGGTTCCAATAAAGCCTCCCCTTACTCCAATGTGCATAAGATAAGAAAGTGTGATTGAAAGTTTCAACATTTGAAAAACAGTTGAAGTTGTGAGTTAGAGCACATTCAAGTTATCAAAAGTGTCAGTTCTAGGAACTGCAAATTTAGGGTCCGGTTTATTTAAGATATCTAAGATGCACCTACAAGTCAATGATTGTTGATTTTCTAAAGAATTAACCTATGCTGGTATAGCAAGACATGAAAATTGTTATCATGTGAAATAGCTGATGGAATGGAATCTGTTACCAATAGTCTTGACAAGAACATGAACCATTCCTAAAGTGATGAAATCGAAGCTTGTCTCGGACAACAATTTCTCTGTTAGTAACAACTGAGATGCACTTAATTGCTGAATGACAGTCTTCACACATTCGAAGGTTCTTTACTATTTTAAGGGTTGTTCCGGAGATGGTTTTCAGTAACCCAAATGCTATTGCAAGCTTCTCGCTGTGATATCTAAGTGCATATTCTCTCTCTTCCTCTTCCAATTCGTGCATGACTGAATCAGCTACAGCTACATAACCTGCTTCTCTACACTGCCACATCAACTCATCTAAATACTGATAAATTTTGCTCGTCTCAGGGTGACATTTATCACCCATGCTAAACAAATAAGTTTTTTGATCAATTTCAATTGTGCTATACCCAACTTGCTTCTTTAAACGTTTTCGTATCATAGTGTTTCTAATCACCTCTACTCGATCCATTCTACCTGCCAAAGCACATATATTGGAAAGCATCACATAATGACCTGGATTTTCTGGTTCAACAGCAATGAGACGCTCAGCAACTTCAACTCCAAGATCAAAATTCTTATGCATTTTGCAAGCCCCAAGCATAGCAGTCCAAATAGCCGGTGTTGCCTCTTTAGAAACTGTTTCTTTGATGAATTCGTATGCTTCATCAAGAAGCCCTGCTCGACCAAGCATATCCACCATACAAACGTGATGCTCTACTCCTGGCACCAAGTGATATTCTCTCATACGAGAAAATGCTTGACGCCCTTCATTTACTAGTCCCGAATGAGCGCAGGCAGACAAAATAGCAATGAATGTCACATTGTTGGGGATTGCTTGACTCCGTCTCATTTGATGAAACAACTCGACTGCTTGGACACCATTACCATTCACGCCGTACCCAGAAATCATAGCCGTCCAAGCAACCACATTCTTTTCTTTCATTGAATCAAAAACGTCTCTTGCTTTCTTCACATTGCCACACCTTGCATACATATTAATTAACGAAGTCCCAATCATTACATTCAAACCAAAACCATTCCCAATAACATGCTCATGGACCCAACTCCCCAGACCAACTGCTCCCACCTGAGCACACGCTGATAACACACTGACAAACGTAGCTAAATCCGGCTGAAAACCCGCTTCCCTCATCTTATCAAACAATCCAAGGGCCTTTTTGGCAAGCCCATTTTGCTCGTACCCCGAAATAATCGAATTCCAAGCAACGACACTTCTCTCCTGCATTTTATCAAACACCTTCCTCGCATTCCCCAAATCACAAGACTTGGCATAAAAAGACACCAAAGCAGCCTGTACGTACACATCCAGCCCATACCCACTAACCAAAACCTGCCCATGAACAATTCTACCATGTTTTGAAGCAGATAAACCGACACACGCCTTAATAACAGACGTGAAAGTATAATTTGAAGGGGAAACACTAGAAAGAAGCATGCGACAATAGAAGTAAAGCGAATAAATGGTCAGGGCGCTAACTTTGGAGGTAGTCCTGATCAGGGTATTGAAGAGGAACGAATCAGGGTTCGAAACCGAGAAAAAGATTCGGCGCGTGTAGTCAATTGAGCCGGCAGCGCAAGCCAAAGTGAGGAGCTTGGTTAGAAGAGAACGGTTTTGACTAGAGCCACAGAGTATAATGTAGGCGTGGACTTGTTGGAGAGGTTTAAGACGTGGGCCTGCGCGAAGAAGGTAATGGTAGGCTGGTGAGTGAATGTTTTTGGTTTCCATGTAAGTTTGCCATGACAGCTTGGGAGCTTGATAGATACAAACCAGTGCTTGGTGCTTTGGCACGCAGGAGTGACGTTGGTAGAGCTGAAAACGCACCGTCTCGATTGCATTTGTAATCGAATTTATTTTCATTTGAAAATTGAAATGCACTTGATTCATAATATCCATTCGATAGAAAAACAAACTAAATCTTTTTGGAAATTAAAAATTATAATATCTAAGATTTGCAGGATGTGGGGTTCGAACCCACGCGCACTTATGTGCAGAAGATCTTAAGTCTTCCCCCTTAACCTCTCGGGCAAACCTGCCAGCTGTATAGTCGAAAAGAAACGTTATATAATACAATTCTTTGGTACGGAATGCTATTCAGTTAAAAAGGGTCTGGGATGTGTGAGTGGTACTAAATATTGCCTCCCAGAGAGTTGCGGCCTTAATTAACTCGATCCTATTCGAGTTGGTCAGTTGGGTGGTACCGTCCAAAAGTTTGAGAAATTCCATAGACTAACTTGCAATTTTAAAAAGTTTTGGACTGAATTAAAAAAAAAAAACCCTAAAGACACCAAACTTTTGTTCACTCTTCTTCATTGTCTACTTCAGTTACAAAACCCTGTCACGTTCACTGTTCATATTGCCGTCCTCCCTCTTCTTCAGTCTTCACGTCTTTGCCCTTGGAGTCACCCACCCACGCCTGTCGTCATCCTCCCAGTCTCCCATGTACACCCTCCATAACCTCGTTTCCTCTACACACGCCTATCGTTGGGAGCTTGGGATTGCTCGCTATCGCTGCTCTCCAGTCTCCACCGTCCCTGCACGTTGGCTGTTGCTCTTCTCTGTGTCCAATACTCCAATCAGCCAGTCTTTGACTCCCTGGAGCAAATTGCAGAATCCATATTCATCTGCATCTGGTTGAATCAAACGAAATCGACCTGACTTGACCCATGAACCTTATTAACTTAATTACAATTTGTCTGATTTTTGTGTGTGTTTTACGTTGTGTGTTTCTGCTTCATATTGCAATTGTATTTTGTTTTGGTTAACTGTTGTGTGAATTGTGAATGAATTATAAAATAGTTGGAATTGGTTGTTGAATTGTTCATTTACATAATATTTAAGCATTGTGAATTCATTAAAAAAAAGATCAAAATAATATTGCACATATATTATGAAAGAACATTTTATATTATTTGTTATTTTAGTAATCATAAAAATGTGATCAAAATTATTGTATTGAATTGTTAATTAATTTATATGAAATATAAAATTAGGGATGACAAAATCGGCTTGCTCGGCCTGGCTTGGTCCAGCTTGGCCTAATTTTGGCCAGGTTTGAATGGGTTACGGACAGGCCACTGGTTGACCATGGGTCGATTACAGGAGGGCCATGGGTAGGTTTGGCCCGATTATTTTTTAAAAATCGACGTCGTTTTTTACTTTTTCTTTAAAATATATATATGGCGAGTCACGAGCCTATCAGCTTGTGATCGAGCCGAGCCGCTGGTTACATGGGCTGGGCGTCAGGCCGGGCCGGACCGTGAGCAGCCCGACCCATTGACATTCTTACATAAAATTTACTAATTATTGTTTGTATATAAAAGATATTTAACATATGTTAATCATTTAAATATAAGATTTAACATATAACTAAATCCTTTAATATATGTAACTAAGTTAAGAAAAATTAAATGTTTACATTTTTATATTGTTAATTGCTGTAATTAGGAAATAATAATATAAATGTTAATCCTATCTTCTAAGTAGTAAATACACATTTATGGTCTTCTCTTATGAATAGTTAAATGCATAGCAAAGAATAATGTATGAATCTATAAGAGAATACTCATTACTCAATATAATGTGAAATTATAAGTGTTTAAATCATTTTTGCGATGTGTATTATTGTAAAGAAAAGTTAATTTTGCAATGCATGTTGATGCGTATTATCATAAAGAAAAGTCAATTTTGCAATGCATGTTATCATAAAGAAAGATGAAGATGGAGTCTTATCTAAAATTTGGATATGCTTATAATTGAATTTTTTTTTTGTAGTTATATAACAATATTATACACAACAATTTTATTTTTGAGTATTAATTTAGGCAAAATGGTCACTTTTGACCCTAAACTTTGCATCAATCAACAATTTTGACCCAAACATTTCGAAATGAACAATTCTCATCCTAACATTTGAAAAACATTAAAGTGTAATTCTACCATATCGAAAAATTCAAACGTTTATGTTAAGTAACCTGGCACTTATAAAATATTTTTTATTAAATTGATTAGGTCCTATATCATTTTAATGCTAATGTGACAAAGTGAGACCTATATTTTAATTAAATAAAAGAAAAATTTTAAATTTTTATTAAATGTGAGACCCACTGTTAAACTTTAAACTAACCTTAACGTACTTGATTTGAGTATGCAATTGCACACCACCTTGTGGCACTGTGCAGCCTGAGTCATCTCCCACCACATGCACGAATTGCACGGCCACATAAACCAACATCGCCACCATGACAAAGCCAAAAGTTGTAATACGTAGTATGGACATTATTACGTACTAAAGATCATACATGAAAGTGTAAAAACGAAGGAAATGCAGAATACTTGATTTCGGTTTCATTTAGAGTTTCGAAGCAGTTTTTGATGTTGAAACAAGCTTTGATCTTCCCAGGACAGTTGAGGAAGTTGTTCACTGACACTCGGTTTAGGCCTTTCTACAGCTTTCTCAATATGCAAGCTCTCTTAACGGATCAAAGAATCGTATGCTTACAATTGATATGAGCAACTGTAGAAGACCATAACTTTTATATAGCTTCTATATCGGGCTTCCCCATCGCAAGGCCAATATAAACCAAGTCCACATTAAAAGGGATCCATTTTCTACCCGAACTTCGACCCATTAATCTAGATCATTTATTGGCCCACTTTATTACCCTTATTTGGGTTAGATTATGGAACTTAACCGATAATTTATTAAAAGCCAAAATTACAATTAATAGTTGTCCACTTAATAGGAAAAAGACAAAAATGTCCCCAAGGACAAAAATATCTAACATTCTCCCCCTTGGACAATTATTAATTGCATTTTTTTGTCAAGTTCAAAACATTTTAAAAACTCGGTTAAGTTACACTATTGTATTGTTACCAAATTTAAAAAACATTTGATCCAAAGGTAATAAAAGTCCTACATTCTGTCCTGTAAGGCTATTGACACCAAAAAATATCAAACGCATGTGTCATGTGTGACAGAGGTCCAATATAATCACAAATATCTAATACCTCACTAATATGAATGAGAAAATAGAGTGTGACAAACTAAGATGATACTTGTATGATCTAGAACGTAACATCTTCATTTGTAGGTCTCGATTTCTCCAACTTTATGCTAAACTGCATTACATAAATCTTGTTTTCTCTCACCGAATGTTAAATAGCATTAGAGAAAACTTGTTTTTCTCTCACCAAATGTTACATTGCATTAGAGAAAACCTTTATGTTCTCCATCTGAATGCTAAACTACATTAGAGAACCTTTATGGGATTAAAAACTTATATCCTCTGTCATGTACAACTTTAAGGATATCTATATAAACTTTATGTGTTTAACGACATAAACTCAAGGTCAATCTTTATAAATGCCCAATGACCTGTAACATACTTAAGATCAACACAAATGTTAAGGCTTTCGTATGTATTATGACTATATATAAAAACATTTATTATTGAGGATAAAATAACATAATCATCTTTATTAATAAATAACCATAATGTCATAATACATCAAAATGTACAAACTTTTAAGGGCAAATACAGTGATCCCTAACTACTGCTGTCTAAGGACTTTAACACGCCCATATTGGATACATGTCTAACAAACACTAATAGGCGAAGTCCTTTAGTCAAAGGATCAACTAACATTTCCTCAGTCCTGATGTGCTCCACTGCAACGTCAGCCTTCTTAATCAACTCCTTTATGGCCCAGTACTTGTGATTGAGCCAAGTTTACATTATAAATTGGCTGTATTTTTATAACTGTTTATGC
>JANITX010000002.1:44505603-44517135 GCA_027564395.1 Erythroxylum ulei
TGTGTGTATTAATTCCGCGATTTTTTGTAGAGCTTATCGAAAAAGATTAAAGATCTATTCAACCCTCCTTCTAGATCGTTTACAAATGGGACCTACAAAAATTGGATGGATGGATGCTCATGTAATAGGGTAGCACAGAGTAATGAGAATAGGTGATCTGAACCCCAAATCTTCGTGATGGTTATTAGGTCTTTAATTGTCATGTTCAGACAAAATTACATTTTCATAACAAAGTTCAAACACCTATAATCAAACAACTTATGGAACTTCCATTAAAACCATCAATTTTAAACCCAAAAACATCCAATTTTATCCAATGATGGCTTCGGTGGCTTATTTTCCTTTAGTGGTTTTTTTTTCTAAATCTTCAAAGAAGCATACTAATGACTAAAAATTATTGTTTAGGTAACTTACACTTTGTAAAACATATAAAATTTGAAAGTAGAGTTCATAAAACACCACATTTAGAATGAAGTAATCAAGTAAAACACCACATTTTCATTTAGGAACCATTATAATAATAAAAAATGGTGGTTTATGCAAAACTTTGTATCAACCCAAAAAAAATAGAAAATAAAGATCTATGACTAATGCAAATAGGTCTATTTTTAATTATTTGGCCAATATTTCTTTACTATACCTATTAAACCATGTCTAAGAAAAAAAAAATACTTGATCAATTAAAAGACAACAAAATAAATAAAGGTTTTTTATGTATTTGATCTATCATAGAAGTTTTTTTGTTTTATTGAACAAACATTCAAGATAAGAATTTCAATTTAAAATATCCAACATTTAATACAATATCTAGATTAGGATTTATTTTTCATTTTTTAAAGGGAATCAAGAAATAATTCATATGTCTAGTGCCAAAGATAATAAATCCTCGTAACAAGTCTTGCATTAAGGATTTCATAAAATTAAGATAATCAATTTGATTCAAAACTAATGGATAAAAGTCATTATATCATAATGCAAGAAAAAGATATTTAGAATTCTATGTTTCAATTTATTGCCCATGAAAAAAGTAAAAGCTTTTTTAAGACTATTCATTTTTGGTTTCAACATGTGTGTATAAGCCTTTATGATTATTCATATGCTATCATTAGTATTTTAGTTATTAATATGATATATGAATTATGGCTTTAGTTCTTATAATATAATGGCTTACACATTCTAATATTTCTTTTATTTTATTTTCCTATTATGTAATGTGTTAATTATATATTTTTTGTTAATAATTAAATGATAAGATAAATGAAAAGATGATAGATAAATGACATTTATTACTCAATTGTTATATGGATGATGATTAAAAATCTTGTATCTTTAAGACTTAAGAAGCAATTGGGAAATAATTATTGATACTACAAAAAATAAAAATTATATGTAATAATAGTTTATCGAAATGTAGTATTCCAAATATAGATAATGTATTAAAGAATATTAGTATTGAATTCATTGAATGTGAAACATTTAAAGTAAAAATTATGAAAGTTAGAACGTAAAAATCCAATATGTATAAGAAAAGTAGGAGGTTCAAAACTCTTAATATAGCATGGATATACTTGAGAAGGATAATAGATCCTAATATAAGAGGATCCTTAATGTATATATATGAGGTATGAAAAATAATATCTTGTTGAATCACTTTACATTGTTACATAGTATGAACAATAATATTATATACAAATTCAAAAGTAGTGGCACTTCAATGACCAAAATGAGGTAGTTACTGCTAAGCTTGATATAAATAAAAGTTAATTTAACCATACAATAAAAAAGCACTTAAGGAAAATGTCAAACATGATAAATGAGTTTAGAGATATTGGCCATAAATTATCTTATAGGTCCCTAAATGGAACATAAAAGGATGGATGAATTATATATTTCAATTTTTGAATTATTTAAAATTCTATAAATGAATTGCTTATTCTAATGAATGGTTATTTGATCAATGACTATAATAAAATAATTACAATAAAAATTAAAAGAAAATAAAGGAAACAAAACTAAAAATTAATTTATAGCGGATCAATCAAGCAACTATTAGCCTCTGCTAACATCCTAACCTCTACTTAGAAATTCCATTGTACATATACTTTTAATGGACAAAGAGGAACCGTCTATACAATATATTATTTACTGTAGGTGAAGAAGAACCCTTACATTTATCTTGCTTTGCCATGATTAAATAGGAACCCTTTATAAATCTTATCCAAGTCAATAATAAGCCTCATAATATTTATATACTCTAGATTGCTATACTAGAGCAACCATATTACAATTCAAGGGCTCTTTTCTTTCTAACACCAATGAACTAGGGTTCAATAATATTATATAATGCCTATATGAACTTAAATGCACTTTCTAAATATTTAAGAATCTTAACAACTATTTAACATGCGAAAAGTTTTTTTGATAATTTAATTATGGTCTATTTATACTAAAAATCACTTCAAGTACTTATTAAATGTAAAACCTAGTCGTTATAATAGATAGTTTCTAGGCACATTAGTTAGTCAATCACTTCCCTTTAATTAAATGGTGTCCTTTGGTTGGGATATCATCTAGTCGGACACCTAAAACTCATTTTGTAACTTTTACAAAACCCCATTGGCTAGCCAGTAGTTCACTGACTAGCCTATCAACTAACCAATGATCTAATCAATACCAAACCACCCATGTTATTTTTAAAAGTTTATAGGTTAGGTTAGCTAACCTAAACTCTTAGGTTGGTTAAAATCTTATCAAAACCAACTTTTGAAAACACTTTTAAGTCAAAAATTTTCATCATTTCAAGTTTTGCAAGCGTGTTTAAACACTCTTATTTTGATAAAAATTTGATTCAAAACTATTAGTCTTTAAAAAAATTGAATATTAAAACATTTTCTTTGAAACCTAAAACAAATTTCATCTTAATTGTTAAAAGGTTTATGCCTTATTCCTTACATGTAAATGATCATGTAATAACTAAGCTCCAAATTTATTTAAAGACCAAGATAAGGATATAAAAAATATTATAGTGATATCTTACATCTGAAATGACTTTAATTTTTCTTACTATTGGTCCACTTATCTTGAATTGTATTTAGTACTCTTATATTGCTTCCCTGGATGACTTTTCTCATTGAATCACTTTGTTCTTCTATTAAATATGATCTTTCATATGGTGTTTGATTCTTTGACATATTAAATAATTAGTATCACAAAAAAAATAAGAACATGAGTTAAGACCTTATTTGGTCTAACAATCTCTTCTATGATGAAAAAATATTGGGTGATTGATACTTAAGTTTGTCTAATCCTTTTCACACCTTTTTAAAAAAAAGGGATAATCATTTTTAAAGTGTCCAAGATTTAAAATTTTCAATTGAGTGACTAACATTTTAAAATCATAATCGTTGAGTTAAAAATGTTAGTTCTGTTACTAATATGATGATGTGCCTAATAGAAGCCTTGTTGTTCATGAACTCTAGTTATCCTCCTGAAAAAGGAGTAGCCAACTATCATACCCAGTTATCCATAACCCAAGCCCATTACCAAATGCCCATCACCCATTTTGTTTACACCGCCTATTAAACCATACTAAACAATCCTTCGCCTTCCTTCTTATCCCCTTCATCTTCTCTTCTTAAATATACTATCTCCAAATCACCAATCTTAGACTCCTTAATAAGAACCAAGGCTGGCTTCTTGAAGCCTCTTTCTTCTTCTCTTTTCTGTTTATAGTCACCCTTACACCACAATTTTCACTACAAGAGTCAACTTCTCGGTCTATGCCCACTTGTTAGGAGGCTCAATTTTAGGTCTTGGGGTGTTTATAGGTTTGATTTTAAAAGCCTTAAACCTGTTCTGAAGGCAGTCATAGTGTTGACAACTATTATTATTGCTCATGAGAGAAGCCACTACTTATCTTTAGGGCATCCATATAAGTAAATTTTTTATTGGTTTCGTTCTTATCCTTGCCAAGTTTAATTTAAACATTCTAGAGTATTCTATTGGATGTTTTCCATTAGAAGTATTTGTGTTGTTTCCTAATAATGATCCAGAGAGTAATATTCTTGTAGATAATGAAAATTTGCTTAAGAATAGAACGATATTGAATAGATCATAAAAGGAAAACATACCTACCTTGTGAAATAACAAAGCTGAGAGGAGAAGATGTGATTTCCAATCCTAGACGAACAATGAAGATGTAGGAAATCAAGATAACATCATATCCTCTTGATTTTGGCAAGTTGGTAAGGAAATCAAGAGAAATATCTTCCCATACTGATTCTTGATTAGTAAAGGTTGTAATAAACCTACTAGTGCTAGCAATTGGTATTTATTTTATTGGCAAACCATGCAATTTCAAATATAGATCTTCATATCCACTTTATATGAGGCCAATAGAAATAGAAAGTAGCTCTCTTGAGTGTTTTGAGATATTAGCCATGTCCTCCAACCAAGGAATCATGGGATTCATGAGGAATTTCTTGATTTAAGGCATTTGGTAAGTGTTGGAAATTGATGTTAATAGGTAAAGCGAGAGTAAGAAAACTTGTATGTTAAGGTTTCCTAGTAAGGTATTAGCTTCTTGCTTTTTTTTTTAGCTTTGCACAATATTGTGAAGTCAAAAGGGAAGAGCTTTACAAGGAGTCTTTCTTGCTCATTTATGGTGACTCATTGATTCAGCAGATGCTTAAGGTTATAATGGTTAGTTCTTATAAAAAAATGTTTGCCCAATAGTTAATGCTTCCATTTTTACAAAGCTAAAATCGAAGCTAATAACTCTCTATCATAAACAGATTTATAATGATTAGATAATGAGAAACATTTATGAAAGTATTCCAAAGGATGTTTTGATTGTATAAGGACAACATCCACACATTTTACTAATGTATCACTCTTAACAATAAATGGCTTACTGAAATTAGGTAACTTCAGAACTAGAACTAAACTTAATACTTTATTGAGCTTCAGAAAAGTTAAAGTTGCATTTTCAATCTAATGGAAAGCATTTGTGTTTATCAAATCTACTAGTGTTCTTGAAATCATTCCATGATTATGAACAAATCTACGATATTAACTCGTGAGACCTATAAAACCTCTCAATTCCTTAATATTCCTTGTTATGGGCCATTTTTGGATTACCTATACATTTTTAAGATCAACACAAACTCTTTCCCTGCTAACCATGTGACCCAAGAATTAAGTTTAGCGTTTCCAAAATAGACACTTCTTTGCACTGGTTTAATAGGAATGAGTTTATAGTAGGTTAAGAGTCAATGTGAGATGAGAGATGAGAGATATGTTGCTCCATATTTGGGATATATATCAAAATGTCATCGAAAAGACTAGAACAAATTTATGGAGGCAAGGAAAAAACAAATTATTCATAACAGATTAGAAGATTAAGGGGCATTAATAAGACCAAAAGACATTCTACAAATTTATAATGGTGTGAATATGCCCGAAAGCATTCTTATAAATATTTATGGGTGAACTTAAATTTTGTGATAACTTGAGCTAAGATTGATTTTGGAGAAGACTGTAACACCTTGGAATTCATCTATAAATTCATCAATACACATTTGTCATATATAGTTATATGATTAATAACCCTATAGTGGATAGAAAAACTCTGGGTTTGACCTTTCTTCTATACCAACAGAACTGGGCTTACAAAGGGACTTAAACTGGGTTTAAAGAAACTTACAATAAGGATCTTTTTTACTTGTCTTTCAATCTCAATCTTTATTGGTAAAGGTATTGGTAAGGTCGTACATTGTGAAGCATGGAGTTGGGTAACAACAAAATGACATAGGCATATGAATGAAAAGGTGGGAGGCTAGTAGGCTCAGTAAATATGAATTCAAATTCAGTTAACAATGAATTTAAAATTAAAGGTAGAAGATTACATTGGGTTATCACCAAACTTAGAGAATACTTTAAACAAGGCCATGGGTCTTGCAATTGATGGAAGACCATAATGTTTATAAAATTTTCCATCTATATGAAATATCGTAAACATCATATTTTCAATATGCTTAGATGGAGTTAAGTGAGTCATTTTAACCTTAAAAATAAGTCAGCACCTTTAATCATAAAAGGGTAGAAATCTTGAATAATTTGCAATTCTGTAAATACTCTTTAACAAACTCAGTCACATTGTATAATTTCCCCATTCTTGATCTAGACACCATAAGGAGTCGTTTTCTCCATGAGAATTCTTAATTTTTCTATGAGAGTTGACCTGTTGTCTACCAATAACCAAACCTGAGTGTCGTGTAAAGTCCCTTTAAGTTTCATTGTGGTGTCACTGGTCTTGCCTAAGATGGTATGTAATGATATTTCAAAAAAATCTATTAGAGCTTTTTCTCCTTTATCAGTTTTGATAGTTGGTTCTTCTATGGTGTCAGCTCCATCGTCAATTCTAAGAGGGAGAATCCCAATTACTTGCAATAGGGGCCTGGTGCAAACTTATTCATTATATCGAAACAACAATCCTTTAGTGAGCTAATTCTATTTCTCGACATCCCAATTGTGTTTTAGGTTGGACATTGGTGGCATTAAGTTAATGCTTTATACAATAGTTGAGAATGGAGATAAAGTGTTCACCTAGTTATGAGAGACTAAAGCTCGATGAAGAGTTATGTTACAATTGGGTTGAATATTACTAGGTGCACTTGCTCATCGTGGCCTACAAACTAGGTTTAGTTTGGTCTTAAATTCTAATGCCAAACTCATGGCTCTATAAACCATTTATTGTTTATGAAGCCACACATTAGCACAAAGGTGTTCCTGTATTCCATTTAAAAAAGGCCCAGAAGGTAATTCTCTGACTAGTTAGAGACACAAGTAGATTGTTTGGCAAATTCTTATCAATTTTCGTATATAAAACCTAGTTTTGGATGGCATAGAGAAACTCATCTGGGTTCTGAAATTTAACAAATCTATAAACTTTCCTGCAAAGCCTTCATAAGTTCATCACAATATAAAAGAGTTTACTTGCTATTGATCCAAGAGAATAAATCTAATGCATCTCCCTCCAAATGCATTGTTACAATATCCACCTTCAATTCATTAAGAGTTTGATATAACAAAGAATTTTTTTTTGCTTTGGGGATCTGATTTGGAGGATCACCACCATCAAAATTGGGAAATTCCATCTCTCTGTGCAAGTGTTGGATGGATTATAATGTCACCAAATGCAATCAACATCCTCTTCTTTAACCTCAAAAAAATTCAGTCTTCTAGTTTTATAAGCTCTAATTAGATTTCCTTAGCCTTTCCTCTAGAGTTTGATTGTTGGACACTCATTTGTAGGGAGTTATTTAAGTTATTGGATTGGTTGGAGGGTGAGGCTTGATTATTGGGATGATTGTGGAGGTGTGCTAGGAAGGATTTTAGGAAAAGGAATGGTGAGTGTTAACCATTTTGGACCATTTCAGTTCTAATACCAAAATTGGTAGAGGCATGAAAAAAGTACGGAAAATGAAGTAGAGACTTGTCTTGATAAAAGGCAATACATATAGAGAGGACCAAGCTCCTTACAATAGTTTATAATGAAATTTCAACTATGTCATTACATGGCCATTTTTCTAAGTATTTATAATGATGTTAAGAAAAACTATCTGCTAAATATTAGGACAACTAGAGGAGTGGGGAATAACCACTCAAGATACATCAAGCATGTGTGCCTAGAAAGACTTATCCACTAAAGCTCCTATTCAGCTAATTTAACTCCCATTTTCCCATATTTTCCTTTCTTACCAAAATAAGTTTAGATTCTATCACCCCATTTATTTAGGGAACTACCAATCACTCTTACCTCTGATTTTCTTTATAGCCCCAACCATTCCCCAAACCGCCACTCATTCGCTCTAACATGCTTTAGTCATTTTTCTTTACCATTATTTTATTTCCTCCAAAGTTGATACTCTAGCATACATCAAAAAATGATTTAATCCTTAATTACTCTAAGATATATGATTCTAATATCCCTACCTAC
The DNA here is from genome assembly GCA_027564395.1 of Erythroxylum ulei. Classification (NCBI taxonomy): domain Eukaryota; kingdom Viridiplantae; phylum Streptophyta; class Magnoliopsida; order Malpighiales; family Erythroxylaceae; genus Erythroxylum; species Erythroxylum ulei. The sequence continues at coordinate 44,513,603 of JANITX010000002.1, forward strand.
TTTCATAATTCCTCCTCTTTTGATTTTTGAATTTTTGAATGTTGTAGGTATATGAATGACGTATTATGATTTATGAATGTTGGCGGAGGTTAATTATATTTGATATGCAAGACCAAATTTAATGATATCAAGAGCGTTCCTTTTTTCATCTGTTAAAACTTTAGAATTGGTTGATGGGTATAAATAGCATACTTGTCAAAAATAAGTTTATATTCACTCTTGATATGTCTTCATATATGAATTTAATTGATCTTATGAAAATGTTTTCTCCTTCTACTTGATCAATCATTGTGCTCTGTGGATCTAGTGGGACAAAATTAGGTTTTATGTCAATAACAGTAAAAGGGTTACGTTAAGTTTTCTTCTATAAAGTATTGTATTGTTATATGGAATGTTAAACTATAGAAATATCACATTTGTTGCCATAAAGTGGTCACATGGTCACTTATTTTGATAAAGATAATATGCAAAGGTTAGGTTTTAGGTTTCTTTGTCTACTAATTTCTGATAGCTTCTTATATATTTTGTTTGCTTTAGAAGATAATAACATAATAAAGATTACAATAAGGTAGCTTTTTCTTTCCCCATTAAGCTTGTTGTTGAAATATTAATTTGTTGCCATGCATATGACAATTATTAATCTTATTATTTTTTCCAACAGGCATTCATAATTCTCTCATAAATGTGGAAAAGTCAGGCTTGAGAGAGAAAAAAAGTATCTATGTTAGATATTCTAAATACTCAAATGGTATGTGTTCATATGTGAATAAGATAATGAAAGGGAAACTAAATTTAAATCATAAGATGCCAAGATCAAATTTTTAAATAAGGTGAGATAAGAAAAGGCTTATCTTTATTTAAGGCTCACAATTATATTGATCCTATTATATTTAATCACATTGAAGAATTCTATTTGAGTTGAGTAACTTAAAAAGGTGTGAATTAACTTTTTTATCAATCTAAATGTAAATATAGAGGTACTTTACTTATAGTGCCTAATATGAGTAAGAGCAATAGGGGCATTGATGATTTCATATCTCATAAACCCCATTTGTATAAAAGCAATTATGGAATAATTTTTTGTCATATTTTCATAATAGTAGTGAAAGTTTATTTTTTAAAAATATAAAAGATTTCAATGATTTAACATATATGCAGATAAGTTAAATACAACCTCTAGGGATATACTACACACATTACTATTAAGGATATATACGTTCCTAGCTAACAAAAGAAGTGGGGTGAATAAACTAAATCCTCATTTCTCTTTCAATTGTGTAGACATTTTAGTAGCAACTCCTCTATCTATCATTCCTATCTTGCTTTGGTGTAATATTTCCTAGTAACTTGTCTCCATGCTTCTGCCTTCTTATTTAAAAATTTTGTTATTTCTCTCTATACATATATAGTATACCATTGTGGACTAGCTTATCTTGAGGACTTTATAATTTACTTGGTTCGTCATTTTTATACTTCCCATCCAATCAACCGTGATTTTCTAGGTGGTTTCCAGACAGCTTATGCACAACCTAGCTTGGATTCTTCTTCATATCTCATTGGTATAGCCACACCTTACCATTAGATAGTCCTGATTCTCCACGTCTACGTTACACAGTTTATAGTTAAGAGTATTTACTTGAAACTTCAATCTATCTTTTGTTAACAACACACCATTCATACCCAACCAAAAAATAAATGAATGTGCTGGTTTAATATCATTATCCCACACCATTTTGTCCCAACTTGACTTTTGATCTTCTTGCAACAAAGCTTTACGCTTCCTTATACTAAAACTTCCAATCTTGTTAGCTAGCTACTAGATCGTGTCCTTTTTATTTTCCTTGCAATTAGGCAGTTGTTTGAATATGATTCTTGTTTTTTGTTGTTATTAAATGGCCAATACCATTGTTTATCTCGTAAGAGTTTACTTACTTTAGTATCAACGCTCACCACCCTCCTTAGATGTCAAAGTTCTTCCACTTTGAAGAGGGGGGCCCTGTAATGCCAATAGTAATAACAGAAGAGAGTTTTTTCTCCATTCCCTATCTTATAAAAAAGTAATTTTCGCATTTAATGTCTCGATTCTAGTATCTCCCTTAGAGTTCCTAACATGTAATACTCGGTATCTAGTTTAACCGGTACACCGAAATAAATCGGTATTTCAGACTGATGTCATTAAAACCAGAGCAGTGAATAATAATTTTAGTGACATCAAATTAATGATGAATGACATTTTTCGGTGGTCACAGGAAATTGTTCGGGCAGATTTTAAAGAACCAATTTAAGAGTGGCAATTTTGTAATTAAGTGGAAAAGAGGCTTATATAAGAAGCCAAATGCACATAAGACAAAATACTTTGTCTTCCTCTTTCTCCCTCATTCACGACCACACCTCCATGGGAGCTCCTCCAAGTTTTTTTCAATCTTTGTAATAAGAAGAAGAAGGTGAATCAAGCCATTTGGGTGGTCTAAAAAGGTAAGACTCCATTCCTTTGCTTAGATCTATGGATTAAAGCTTGATTTTTCTCTTCTTTTGTGAAACCCATTTGAGGGAATGCATGAGTTGGATGATTTGGATGATAGATCTGTGTTCTTTGATGTCCAATGACACTTAAACAAGAAGAAATTTCGTGTATATGGTGATTTGGGGGGTTAAATCAAAACCTAGGGTTTTGAAGGTTAAGCTGTCATGAAGACAGATTCGTAGCTCTCTTTGTTCATTTTTTTCGAGCTGCTTAACGTGTGAGTCTGGAGACACTTAAAACCTATAAGTTGTAGATCCAGATGTCTACTGTCTCCCTGATTTTTCTCACGATTTTAGGGTGAGATGAATAAGTGTAATAGCCCGAATTGGTACTGGTTCAGAATACTAGCGAGATTGAAACGAGAACTGAAAGTTAATTGTTTGAGGATTTTAGAGTTAGAATTTGATGCTGAGTTCTTCTTACGAAATGCTCCAAATTATGTCCTCTAAGTTTTGTAGAAAGGGAATTTTAATTGGATAAGTATTCTGTGAGATATGGCTGAATAAGTAAAGGTAGTGACTAACGTTAGTGATACAGAAGAGAACAGAATCAAGTCAGGCTTGTAAAAATCACAATAAATCCAATTTGCATGATTTTTGAGTCGTATTTGAATATGTGATAGCCATATGAGTCTACTGAAAATGAAGTTTTGAATCACCTTACTTGGATGAGAAATGAATGAGTTATAAGGTTTTGAGTCGGGAAGGGTCCAACTCATGACTGCATATTAAAGCTGATTGTAAATGGGAGATTTGGATCTCCTTAAAGACCGAATTAGAACATGGTCATAAAAGAAGAAATGTGCAGTTATGGGTTAACTAGAGTACTGGAAAGTTTGAAAAACATTGGACCTATGCGTAAAGAGTTATGCTTTCACCAATGAGACCTATGTTGTGGGTTAAAGAATAAAATAGAATTTGTAATGTTATGTATTAAGACATAAGGTTTGTATGAGAATGACTAATGAGGGTATATGTATTTTCATGCATGTTACCCAATAGCTTGTGAA
>JANITX010000002.1:44524149-44550460 GCA_027564395.1 Erythroxylum ulei
GTCCAAAAAGTCCATTTTATCCTTCCTTATAAGCTTATGTTCTTTTAAACTTAAGTGTCTTGCCAAAAATATCCTTGGACATTCTGACATAACACTTTCTTCTAGAAAAATATCCTCCATTTTCTTAAGTTTCTAATGCCTCCAAAATCATTCAATTTGATTCAGTGTTTTGAGAGATATACTTCAAACATTTTTGGACTGCTTTGTCCAAAACAGTACACTATGCACAACTTCCGTCCAAAACTTGAAAGTCTTAGGAACTAAATCACAGTTTACTTCCTTCATATAATTTCTAGCTCTATGTCTTTAATTTACCACAAATTAGAAATTATCTCATTTGGATCAATAAAGCTCCAGAAATCATCAAAATACTGAAGTATATTTAGTAGAATAACACCAGTTCATGATACTTAAGAGCACACTCACTGTACCCGTGCCACCTTTTCTGCTCAATCTTTCTCAATTCATTCCAGATAGCTATTATTCTTGGTGAAGATGTAGAGAAAGGTATTACGAATCCAATGGTTCAAGAATCAAGTCATTCGGAGGTCTATAGAAGAAGTTATGGTCAAAAGAAGCAACCATGCTTATGAACTCAATTATACTGAACTTGTTTCGGGGAAACAGCCATAACTTTCCGTAGAAATTTCTGATTGAGGTTTTCTTTATATGGTTTAAAATAATAATTCAAGAGATATAACTTTCATGAAGACCTCAAAGGCCAATTCTTTCATCAGAGGGGTCAAACACAAAAGCAGACGATATGACGTCATTTTGAGACGAAGATGACGTCATCAGACGATTTAAGGTTGGGATAATTGCCATAACTTTCCCTAAAGATATTGGATTAAATAGCTCTTTATATGGTTTGAAAGATAATTTCAATAGCTACAACTCTTATGAAGACCTCAAATGCCAATTCGTTCATCTGAGGGGTCAAACACAAAATCAAACGATATGACGTCATTTTGAGACGAAGATGATGTCATTAAACGATTCAAGGTTGGGAAAATTGCCATTAACGTTCCATACAGATATCGGATTATAGAGTTCTTTATATGGTTTGAAAGATAATGTCAAGAGCTACAACTCTTATGAAGACCTCAAAGGCCAATTCTTTCATATGAGGGGTCAAACACAAAAGCAGACGATATGACGTCATTTTAAGACGAAGATGACGTCATCAGGCGATTCAAGGTTGGGAAAATTGCCATAACTTTCCCTATAGATATTGGATTAAGGAGTTCTTTATATGGTTTGAAATAGAATTACAAGAGCTACAACTCTTATGAATACTTCAAAGGCCAATTCTTTCATCTGAGGGGTCAAACACAAAAGCAGACGATATGACATCATTTTGAGACGAAGATGACGTCATTAGACGATTCAAGGTTGGGAAAATTACCATAACTTTCCCTAAAGATATCGGATTAAGGAGTTCTTTATATGGTTTGAAAGAGAATTTCAAGAGCGACAACTCTTATGAAGACCCAAAAGGCCAATTCTTTCATCTGGGGGGTCAAACACAAAAGTAGACGATATGAAGTCATTTTGAGATGAAGATGACGTCATCAGACGATTCAAGGTTGGGAAAATTGCCATAACCTTCCCTACAGATATTGGATTAAGGAGTTCTTTATATGGTTTGAAAGAGAATTTTAAAAGCTACAACTATTAAGGAGACCTCAAAGGCCAATTCTTTCATATAAGGGGTTAAACACAAAAGCAGACGATATGACGTCATTTCGAGACGAAGATGACGTCATCAGATGATTCAAGGTTGGGAAAATTGCCATAACTTTCCCTACAGATATCAGATTAAGGAGTTCTTTATTTGGTTTGAAACAGAATATCAAGATCTACAACTCTCATGAAGACCTCAAAGGCCAGATCTTCCATCTAAGGGGTCAAAAATAAAAGCAGACGATGATGACATCATTTTGAGACGATGATGACGTCATCAGATGATTCAGATTGGGAAAATCTCCATAAATTCCCCTACAGACATCATATTAAGGTGTTCTTTATATGGTTAGAAAGAGGACTTCAAGATCTACAACTTTCATGAAGACCTAAAAGACCCATTCCAACGTTTGAAATTTATATGTTTTAAAATTATATTTTAAATTTAATTATATTAATTAATAATTATTAAATTAATTTTATATATTAAATTAAAATTGTGATTATGTCTAATTAAATGTAAAATGGAATGGAGTGTGAAAAAATAATAATTTTAAAAAATAATTCAAAATTGTGATAAAATAAAAAAAATTCAAAATTCAACATTATTTTACAATTTACTCTGTCAATAACCCAACATCACCCCGAAAAGTTCCATTTAAGTTAGTTTTGGCGGAATTAAGGATGGTTCAGGAGCCACCACGATCGGAGAGCCACATATGGCAGAGGCTGACATCGCTGTTCTCGTCTTCTCTTCTCTGCTTCCAACATTGCACTACACTATAAGAGCTGTTCGAGACCTTTCAATTCGGACTGAACGTCTTGGCACATTGTTACAGAAGTAGCCTTCATTAGATTGGGCGGCCAATGGGCTTGAATTGGCTTTTCGCTTGGCATGCTCGAAGATTAAGCATAAAGTTTAACCAATGATCGGTAGGGGTATTTACGATAGAGTAACTTGATCCGTTCACCAATAACTTGAACCTGAATCTGAATGTCAGGTTTGACAATTTAACAAACCTGAACCTGAACCTAAACCTAAAGAATTTATAGGATCGGTTAACCTATTTTCAGGTTCAGTTTTCAAGGTAACCAGAACCTATTCATATCAATATATATGACAAAAAATTATAAAAATAATTGGTAAAAACAAATACAAATTATTATGTATATATGTATATATATATGTATATATACTTGAGAAAGAGAAAATTGAGACGAAGACAAAGTAGAACGAAGTACATAGACAAACGTTAATGTAGAAAGGCGTTTCTTCTATTAAGGTTTTTTCGAAGTCTTTCATAGCTTATAAAGAACACATTGATTTCCATCTAGATACCAGCAAACGCTCGTCAAGTAATGACAATTCAACGGGAAATTGAATGTAGAAAAGGGTTCATCCAGGTCCACACTCACTCAGGTCTGAGTTATAGAATTCAACCGCTTCAATATCGTCTTCTATTTTGGCGGAATGAATCAGAATGACATCATGGCAAATTGTTCCAAGATCTTATCGCAGTCTTGATCAACGCGTTTGTCCACAATAAAATAAAACCTGCACGAAAAGAGAATTTTAGGCCACAACACCTGCAGAGAAACAAAACAACATAAACAGAAAAAGGACAAAAAAAAGGAAAAACGATAAAGGAAAACTTAAAACTTACCAAAGTAGAAAGTAAAACTCGAAAACAAAACCGCAGGCCATGTGTGTTGAACAAAACCGCAGGCCATCTGTACACAGAATAAAACCTGGATGAGAGTCCTAGGAAAAAGCACAGACCCAAAAAGGAAAACAAAATCAAGCAAAAACGAAAACTTACCACACCTGCCGGAGAGAAACTGCAACACCTGCAGATAAACAAAAGGAAAAACGTGAACTTAAGGTCAAGAAATAAAGGAAAAAGGAAAAAGGAAAAAGGAAAACTTATGACAGCTACAGAGGAAAAACTCACCAAAGTCGAAAGGCACAGAAACTGCAACACCTGCAGAGTACCGAGAACTTAACAACACAACGACACAAAAGGACAAAAAATAAAGGAAAACGGAAAAAAGAAAACGTATCACAGAACAAAAACTTACCAAAGTCGAAAGAGAAACACCTGCCGGAGAGAAACTGCAACACCTGCAGAGAAACAAAAGAAATAACCGACCACTTCACAACACAAAGAGGAAAAGACGACTTCACAAAAATAAACAAAAAAAGAAAAAGAAAAACTTGAAAACTTACACCTGCAGAGAAACAAAAAGCACAAAAAATAAAGGAAAAGAAAACTTATCACAACTGCAGAGAAACAAAAGCAAAAAGGAAAACTTACCTCCAACCATCTGCATTGAACAAAACTGTACAAAACCGTAGGCCATCCCGGTGATCCAGCGCCGAGCATAAAAACTTTGCAGAGAAAACCAAGGGCGGAGAGCTAAGAAAAGAGAGAGAAAATTTTCCAGAACTGTTCGAGGCAGAGTAATTGCGAAACTCTAGGGAAAGTAATAGAGAAAGCTTTGGCACAACATTAAATGACCAGATAAAATGGACGAACGGGATGAATTAAGAAAAGTACAACATTCAATGACCAGATAAAATGGACGAACGAGATGGAATGCGCGGCATAACATTCTATAAACAGATATAAGTCGTCAGATTAAATGGACGATCGGGATGGATTGTTTCTATCAACAAATATAAGCCGTCAGATTAAATGAACGAATGGGATAAATTGCGTAGTCGTCCATCCCAACTTGTCTTTAATATATATACTTAATGACCATAATGCATAAATTTGAAAAAGAAATAAGAAAAGAGCATCCCATAAAAGGCAAAAAGGCCAACCAGCTACTTTCGTCGTAATTAAAGACCTGAAACGGCACCCGGCTCCTAATTCTTGGTCAATAGCCGAACTGTGTAACTTGCTAGAACTCGAAAACCTTTCTAGGGTTCAGACTCACTGGGCGCTATCAAATTATCTGAATTTTGAACTGAAACCCTAATTCAGTACAATTAAAGCTTCAACTTCGTTACCAATTTCAAATTATTGGCATCTGAAAAAAACATTCCAGCGTGAAGCCGAACCCTAGGATTTCATAGTTGAATTTGAGTTCATTTCAATGGAGGACGATCAGGAGTATGATCAGAATATGAACGATGAGGAGGAAGACGGTGAGGAGGATATTACACAGGAGGATGCTTGGGCTGTCATCTCCGCCTACTTCGAAGAGAAGGGTTTGGTGCGACAACAGCTTGATTCCTTCGACGAGTTCATCCAAAATACAATGCAGGAAATCGTTGACGAGTCGGCTGACATCGAGATTCGACCCGAGAGTCAACACAATCCGGGTCACCAGTCTGATGTTGCCGAGGTACTATACAGTTTCCTTTTACGGATAAAATTTTTTCGTTTTCTAGACACTGAGATTTGGAGATTCTTCAGTGTTGCCTGTGAAAATGGAATTTGGCGTTTGTGCAACTGGAATACCATGGATTTTAGGAAACAAGCCCTAGTTGATTCGTAACGTTCTAATTAATTTTGCACTTGGTAGCTTCCAATATGGTCTAAGTACTTCTCTAGAAGTAGGCTTTTGACGTTCAAGCTCATTTGAGGCCGGAGAACTGGAATCCAATGATGGAATTTTGCTTTGATTAATGACTAGATAGGTGGATTTAATTGTACTTTTTGTGGTTAGCTTCTAATAGTGGACGCAATTGTCTTCACTTGCAGACTGTCTATAAGATTACCTTTGGTCAGATTTACTTGAGTAAACCAATGATGACGGAGTCTGATGGAGAAAATGCTACTTTGTTCCCTAAAGCTTCAAGGTTGAGGAACCTAACATACTCAGCTCCTTTGTATGTTGATGTTACCAAGAGGGTTATAAGGAAAGGTCATGATGGTGAAGAAATCACTGAAACCCAGGATTTCACCAAAGTTTTTATAGGGAAGGTGTGATATGAATCTTTCACTGGAAACTTATGATTGTACTGCTTTCTGGCATCTTTTGAAATTGTTATCTTGTATTTACAGGTCCCGATAATGCTTCGATCAAGTTATTGCACACTATTCCAGAATTCCGAGAAAGATTTGACAGAACTTGGGGAGTGTCCCTATGATCAGGGTGGGTATTTTATCATAAATGGAAGTGAAAAGGTTTTAATTGCTCAAGAGAAGATGAGTACCAATCATGTCTATGTTTTCAAGAAGAGGCAGCCAAACAAATATGCCTTTGTGGGAGAAGTTCGTTCCATGGCAGAATCTCAGAACCGGCCACCCAGTACTATGTTTGTCCGGATGCTTTCTCGAACCAGCGCCAAAGGGGTAATAGGAGCAACTGTTTCATAAGGGCTTCCTGTTTAGTTCTCCTTATCTTCTCATGGAAGAAATGAATACTATTCCGTATATGTATCTCATTCTGCATGTACATGATTTATGTTACTGCAGGGCTCTTCAGGACAGTATATTCGTGCTACTCTACCATATATTCGAACTGAGATTCCAATTATTATTGTGTTTCGGGCTTTGGGATTTGTTGCTGATAAGGACATATTAGAGCACATATGCTATGACTTTTCTGATACCCAAATGATGGAGTTGCTCCGGCCCTCTCTTGAAGAGGCATTTGTTATTCAAAATCAACAGGTGCCGCTTGTTTTTCTGTGGTAGATTATGATTGGAGTTGCTTTTATATTTGTTTTATTGGTGATGAACATTATGGTAGGATGAGAATACTCTATCATTAAATTGGCACTTATATTTGCTCAACCTTTCGCATACTTTCAATGCACATTGCAACTTCTCTATTCTTACCTTCTTGTCATTCATATTAACTGAGGATAGTCTTCTAGCGACTAGTTCAACTTCTGTGTTATGCAATGGCTTCCTTCAATTTAGGTCAGGGTTTCAGTAAGCATGTTGGACTACGTAAATGGAACTTATCCCAATTTTTCCCAGAATGATCTTCATGTCTTGTTCTCTAATATGTAGTGTTCTTTCTTTCTACCTTAGTAATCGATCCTTACCGACGAAATTATAATTTACTGCAGGTTGCACTAGATTACATTGGCAAGCGTGGAGCAACTGTTGGTGTAACTAGAGAGAAGAGGATTAAGTATGTGCTTTCTGGCAAAATGTTCTGGATCTGCAAGATTTTTTTAGTTTTTATTTACCAGGGTCTCATCATGGATTTTCTTGGCACAATATCTTAGGTATGCCAAAGAGATTCTTCAAAAGGAAATGCTTCCCCATGTTGGTGTTGGAGAATATTGCGAGACCAAAAAAGCTTACTATTTTGGGTATGTATAGATTCTATTAGATGTTGAAACAATACTTCTTCCACTAACATATTCTGTTCTCATCAGGTATATTATTCACCGACTTCTTCTTTGTGCACTTGGCCGTCGAGCTGAAGATGATAGGGATCATTATGGCAATAAGAGGCTTGACCTTGCTGGCCCTCTACTTGGAGGCCTGTTCAGAATGGTTTGTGCTATATTGGACAGTACTTGATATTGCTACACCAACTATATGACTAACCTTTTTGTTATGGTGGTTACAGTTATTCAGAAAGTTGACTAGGGATGTCAGGTCTTATGTGCAGAAGGTATTTGCCCCAAAAAGCCCTTTTTTTTTATAACAATAGCATGAATTAGTTCTTCAATTGTTTTGTTTATCGACATTTTCCATGGATGGCAGTGTGTTGACAATGGGAAGGATGTTAACCTGCAATTTGCCATTAAAGCAAAAACCATTACCAGTGGCCTTAAATACTCACTTGCGACTGGGAATTGGGGCCAGGCAAATGCAGCTGGGACTAGAGCTGGAGTGTCACAGGTTTAAATCATCATCATCATCATCATTATTATTATTATAGTACGGTGGTATTAACCCTCATCTCTATTAAAATGTTTCCCTCTGTGTTAAATTTCCTGTTGCAGGTCTTAAATCGTTTAACATATGCCTCTACCTTGTCACACTTGCGAAGATTAAATTCTCCAATTGGCCGTGAAGGTATGTTTTCCGTCATAAGTTTTTTCTTTCATTGTGTTGTCTCTTAAATAATTGTCCAATTCTTAATCAGGGAAGTTGGCTAAACCTAGGCAATTGCACAATTCACAATGGGGAATGATGTGTCCAGCCGAAACACCTGAAGGACAAGTAGATATTCTGTCTTGTTTGTTGTCTAACATCTTTAAGTATGATGACAATATTCTTTGATCTAATGGAATCATTTTGGTCTAACATTAGGCATGTGGACTGGTGAAAAATCTTGCATTAATGGTCTATATAACTGTTGGCTCAGCAGCATATCCCATTTTGGAGTTCTTGGAAGAATGGGGTACTGAGAATTTTGAGGTGCATATCTTGGAACTTTCAGCAAACTGATGATGATATTTGTTTTCTCACATGGTTTGATATTTCCCTTTACTTGCAGGAAATATCACCAGCAGTTATTCCCCAAGCTACAAAGATATTTGTGAATGGTTGCTGGGTGGGTATTCATCGTAATCCTGATATGTTGGTGAAGACATTGAGAAAGCTGAGGAGACGCGTGAGTATCCAATTTTATGACATTTTTCAGATTTTGGCAAGTACATAGAAAGTTCATTTGATGAGACTCACACGTGTGCATTTTTTGCAAGCATTTGCTTTCTGTTATGTTGCAAAGTGGACTTTAGATCTAAGCTGTTTGATGTCCATCTTTTTTTGTATGTCAAACAAACCATTAAACAGAGACAAATTAAATAAGTATGCCAGTGGTTTGTGACTAGAAAGACTTTTGCTCTTTGCTAATGAGCTATAACATCCTTATGTGAATTATCTTACCTTTAATTTGTAAATTTAACAAGATCAATCAGGAAGACACCAATAAATTTTTATAATTCTGGATTTTGTTGCACCTGAACCAATTACAAATTGGTGGTTATTCAATTTCTCAAAGAAGTATATCAGGCACAGGTCTAAGAGCTAAATGCTTTTGAGACCTAATAGTGACAAAGACTTTCAGTTATTTACTTAGTAAGTACTGAATTCAAGTGGGTTATTCCAGTTTTCATTTGACCATTATATATTCAGATCTTACTAGTTGAGTATGTTACAACATTTTGGCCCTGCTGTACTGTAAAACGTATGGTTAAGTCTGATGTTATCGATCTTCACATGCACAGGTTGATGTCAATACTGAAGTTGGGGTTGTTAGAGATATCCGATTAAAGGAGCTGCGAATCTACACTGACTATGGCCGTTGCAGTCGGCCTTTATTTATCGTGGAGAATCAAAGACTTCTTATTAAGAAGAAGGACATTTTTGCTCTGCAACAGAGGGTGAGCCAATAGATTTTTATGTTTTTAACAACCTTTTGTTTCCAATGGGAGATCATTACCATTCTTTTCTCCTAGGAATCACCGGAAGATGGTGGCTGGCATGATCTTGTGGCCAAGGGATTCATCGAGTATATTGATACAGAAGAAGAAGAGACTACTATGATATCCATGACTATTCATGTAAGAAATAGTATTTAATCCAACCTTTATACCTTTATTGGTGGGCTGTGATAAATGGCACTATGATGGTTGCTAAATTTGTTCCAGGATTTGGTACAAGCAAGGGTCAATCCTAAGGAAGCCTATTCTGATACTTATACACACTGTGAGATTCACCCATCATTGATTTTAGGTGTTTGTGCTTCAATTATTCCGTTTCCCGATCACAACCAGGTATGTTTATTATTTTCAGGAGTTTTGCTTCTTGTTTTATTTACTTTCATTGAATTCAACTTCTTTGTCATTGGTTTATGTAGTCCCCTCGTAACACATATCAGTCAGCTATGGGAAAGCAAGCCATGGGAATATACGTTACCAACTACCAATTCCGAATGGTCTGTTTGTGATGCTTAGCTCTATTGTGCTCTGATCTTCATTTTGTGCAACTTCTTACTTCAATTTAATTGTTTTATACAGGATACACTGGCTTATGTTCTTTACTATCCCCAAAAACCTCTTGTTACCACAAGAGCCATGGAGCACCTTCACTTTAGGCAGCTTCCTGCTGGCATTGTAACTACTTCATCTTCAATATCTTTTTTGGTTTTACTTTTAAAATAACATTTGTAATTTCTCTGTTGCTCTTCATTTTTGCCTCAGAATGCTATTGTTGCTATTGCATGCTATTCTGGGTACAACCAAGAAGATTCTGTCATTATGAACCAATCATCCATTGATAGAGGGTTCTTTAGGTCTCTTTTCTTTCGTTCATATAGGTGAGCACGATGCTGTTTTGGTCCATGCCACACTCCGTTTGCATCAATATAATAACAATCCTTTCAACTTTTACAGGGATGAGGAGAAAAAGATGGGTACACTTGTCAAGGAGGATTTTGGGCGTCCAGACAGGGCTAATACTATGGTGATAACTTGTATCAATTTGGTTTATGTTTTGTTACATTAATAAATGTTAAGCATTCAACTGTGAACTTGTTTTACAGGGCATGCGTCATGGCTCTTATGATAAACTGGATGATGATGGTCTTGCACCTCCTGTCAGTATATCCACTTTGTTTTGATTGCCTTCTTTCTTTTTCTTCTATTTTTCTTGGGTCAGCATTATAAATCAACATTGGTGGTATATTCTGAAAATATATTTTATATTTTTAGGGTACAAGAGTATCAGGTGAAGATGTTATCATTGGAAAGACCACTCCTATTGCTCAGGAAGAAGCTCAGGGTCAGGCTGCGCGTTATACAAGGCGTGACCATAGCATAAGCTTACGTCACAGTGAAACAGGGATAGTGGATCAAGTAAGATAGCTTGCATTGAGTTTGCCTTTCTGACAATTATTGACCAGAGCTCATCGGTTGTGATATTTCACTAGTGATATTACAACAGTATCAGATAAACTCTGGTCTACTTGTGTGTGTGAGAGAAAAAAATAAAATCATGACTAACTATTGGAGTTTCTGGGAACCTATCTTCCTTTCCTTACAATTTGGGTCCTTGTAGGTTCTGCTGACAACCAATGCGGATGGGTTAAGGTTTGTGAAAGTCAGAGTAAGATCTGTTCGGATCCCGCAGATTGGAGATAAATTCAGCAGTAGGCATGGTCAAAAGGGAACTGTAGGCATGACTTACACTCAAGAAGACATGCCCTGGACTATGGAAGGCATTACTCCTGATATTATTGTAAATCCGCATGCTATTCCTTCTCGAATGACTATTGGCCAGCTTATTGAATGTATTATGGGGAAGGTTGCTGCCCATATGGGAAAAGAAGGAGATGCAACTCCATTTACTGATGTCACTGTAAGTTGTAAAATGTTTCTGGGTTCTGAAATTTTATCATTCAATCTTCTCTTTTTTGATGTTCTACTAGTTACTAGACTGACTATTTGTTTATGAGATTTTTAGTAGTTGTGGCCCATAGGAATAACATCTGTCATTTTTTTAATATCAACATCATGGATGTTTCTTTTCGTTTATCTCACGGTAATCTTTAATGATTAAACTGATATTATTACTAAGCACCTTGCTGATAGTTAATATAAAGTACAGAAGTACGCCTTATTATTTTTGGTTTCTAATTGTCTTTCGGTGTTGTTTTAGGTGGATAATATCAGCAAAGCTCTTCACAAATGTGGGTATCAAATGCGAGGGTTTGAGACCATGTATAATGGTCACACAGGCCGACGGCTCACAGCTATGATTTTCCTTGGGCCCACGTACTATCAAAGACTGAAACACATGGTCGATGACAAGATACATTCACGAGGAAGGGGTCCTGTGCAGATCCTCACAAGGCAACCTGCTGAAGGGCGGTCACGCGATGGAGGCCTCCGCTTTGGTGAAATGGAAAGAGATTGCATGATAGCTCACGGTGCTGCACACTTTCTCAAGGAGAGGTTGTTTGACCAAAGTGATGCATATAGGGTTCATGTCTGTGAGCGCTGTGGTTTGATAGCTATTGCAAATCTGAAGAAGAATTCTTTTGAATGTAGAGGTTGCAAGAACAAAACCGACATTGTCCAGGTTAGCTTTTGTTTTCTTCATTTATTTTTGGTGTTGCAGTACTTATTGCCTTGGATACAGTTGCGATTGAGGCCATTCAATGAAAATGCAGGTTCATATTCCTTATGCATGTAAGCTGCTCTTTCAAGAGCTTATGGCCATGGCCATAGCACCGAGAATGCTCACCAAAGACATCAAGTCAGCCAAAGACCAGAAGAGGAAAGGAGCCTAGACAAACCTTCTTATGAGTGCCAATTTCACTTCGCAGTTACCCGTATACTGAAAGGCTTTTATGGTATTTTGGTAACAGTCTCTACACAACAAGCCGAGCACAAAGAACCCAGGCAATTTCTGACACTCAATTTGTAAGTTTAATAGTGTTGATTAGTGTTACTTGTGCGGAAAATCATCAAGATAGGATTCAACGTCCATTTTCCGATTGAGAAATGAGATATGAGATAAATTGTTGTATCTTTGGTGTCTTAGATGTCTGTATACTGTAATAATATGAGCTTAGAGTTTAGTTACTATCTGAAAAAGTAAAAGCCTATGATACCGATTGTGGATCTAATTTTGTTTTCAGTGATGATTTTAAAACCGGATCAGATCGGACCGGCAACTGGCATGATTTCCTGGTTTGTGTTTATAACCCAAAAAACTGGCGGATTAATCGGTGGCAATAAAAGTGATAATATGTCAAGCATGGGGGGGCTTAACTTCACTTTTGCACGCCAGCTCATGTTCCTCCGGCATCTTTTAATCATCATTAATGCAAATGAAGATTGGTACAAAAATTAAGATTTCTAACGGAATTACTTCAAACATCTTTTAAATTTTCAATTAATTATTTTTTTCTTTCTATCACACAATTCAACTTATAAATTATATTTTTCAAAATTTTATATTACTTATTATCTCTTTATATTTTGATTAAAAATTTTGTTTTAACTTGTTATTGTTAAAAATAAAATTTTATTTTTATTTTTAAAAATACTAAATTTTTTTAATCTCACTAATAAATTGCATTTATCTAAATTTAAGTTCTTTATTTATCTCTTTAATTGAAAATTTTAAATTATTATTGTTGAAATTAATTATTATTTAAATTGAATTATTAAATAGTATATATAATTAATTTTGCTTAAGATAATTTAAGAATATGTTTAAAATAATATTTAAACTATACAAAAGTATGTTTAAAGGACATTAAAAAAGTTAAAATAAAGTTAAAATCATTTCTATTGACTTTTTTTGGACATGCTTTAACTTTTATGAGTCTTTAAATAAATGATAATATGGAAATATAATTTTATTTTTTAAAATTTTATATTAGATTCAATCTTAATTTAAATTATTAGATTTATTATTAGTTTATTATATATATTAATAGGCATTATTACTTCATTTTTATGTGAATAAAGTATTTTATTTTATCCTATATTTTTACTTAGTCTTATAATTTAACTTCTTATTTATATACCAGTTTTATAGAGATTTAATACCGGCTAAAACTTTAAACATTAAACCTTTTCTTTGACCGGTTCGATGTTCAGTTCGACTTTTAAAGTATTAGTTTTCAGTATGGTCTTCAAATTTTGTATAATGGAAGTGGGTCTATCACCTTAATACCTGATAATGTCGGTCATAAACAATAAGGTAGTTTTAGTTATGGATACGCAAACAAGATATTTTTACTAAAATATTTTCACGAATGCCCAACTTAAATTATAATATTTGATAATGTTCAAAAAAATTATAATACTATAAAAATGTTAATATTTAAATGATGGTGTTCGAACGAGAAGACATGTTAGTGGTTTTTATTATTCATATAGGCTATACTTTACCCAGTAGATAATACGGGCTTATATTTAAATTGATGAAGCACAAACGACATTACCCCGTTGAAAATATGGGTTTATATTTAAATTGATGAAATATAAATGAAAAGACATGTTGGTAGTTTTATTACTTAAATGTGTTACACATTACCCAGTTGATAATATGAGTTTATATTCCAATTTTTCATTTGCCTGATTGATTTACATCACTCTTAAATTAGGTTGATTGTGCTTGACTTTTCATCTCCATCTTAAATTGTTCGATGGTTGTTTCTCTATAGTCATTGGCGTCGATTATTGTCTTTGTTGCACTAATTTAGCTCACATAGATAAATCAATTCACCTAAATTTATTTTGAAGTGTGTTTTAAATTTTCGTTAGGTTAAATATAATTCTTCGTTGTCTATAACATATGGGCCTCCTTTGTTTTGTTTAGAGTAAAGGTTTAGTTTTTCATAACACTTTTATAGTTCCATTCTCTCATCTTTGGGTTTTGTTAATGTTATTGTTAGGCCCTTAACATTCCTACTCATTGGTCAATCTTAGCCAAAGATTAGCCAGCTTAGGCATGAATAAGGTATGACTTAGGCATGAAGCAAAAAAAATTGAAGTGAGAAAACAAGATGGGATAATTATATTTCAAGCTTCGGTTGCCTTTGATGGATCTTAGAGTGTCGATCAGCTTAAGTAAGTTAGACTTAGACTTAGACGTTCTTGTTTAGACTAAGGATGAAATGATGCTCAATAATGACTTATGGATGGGCATACTAGATGGCATGTATTGATTAGACCATGTGCGGATTGGATTGAAACCTAGCTAAACTTCACCTTTGGATGATGATCATGGGAAATGTGGCAAAGTTACATGGTTAAAGCATGGAGATGTGTCTTTAGATACATGTTCACTTTTTTTTTACTTAGGTAGTGAAAAAGTGGTGAAAGATGTAAACCACCCATTAAAGTAGTGCCTGAAATAGTTAGAGATATCAATTACCAACTAAGTCAGTGATTGGTTTTACTACCCACTTTCTTGTATTTTTTTCTTAACAAATCTCCAAATACCTATAAATAGTCAATTAAAGCAAAGGCTTTATCATAGAGAGAGTTGGAGCTTTATATCCCTTGCAACTATTGTGAGAGTTCATAAATGTTGGCATTTTCACTATAAGCTTTGTGCATATTTCTTTTCTTACTACTTTCTATTTATGTTAGCTAAGTTAATTGTATTAGTTTGCTTATGCCATTGTGGGAAACACTTTAAACATAAGGGAATTGGAAAGGATGAGTTAAATCGTGGGAGTTCAACTACCGTACTTAGAATTTGGAGCATTTTGGTGTGAAGTTCCTTACGAAGTCTTTGTAACAATTATAACCGTACCTATATTATTAATTCAGTAGTAAGAGGCACTAATCTTAATAAGTCATTACTTGATGGATGAGTTTATTGGTCATTTATCTATATATGAGGAAAAAGCCTCTTCTTATGCATTTTAATTTGAAAAATTAAAGCGTTGCGAGATTAAGTGTCTGCCTTAATGGAGGTGCAAAAGGAAGCTATTTCAAAATAACAGTCTTTAAGCATGCTATTACTAATTGGGATATTGGTCAAGTTGAAAGCACTTCACTTAAGGTGTGTACACCAAAAGTTTCTTTTAGGGAATTTGAAATGTTGAGCAACTTGATAACTTCTTGTGAGATATGGAACATTACACTATAGTAGCTAAATTGTTGGATATGAAGAGAGTTAACCTTCAGTAAGGTATCTTAATAGAGATATAAAACTATAGTGGAAAACAAATGTTGATTGTACTCCTATAAATATATATGAGAAGATGAAGAAGTAGTTAAAGATTAATTTCTTCCTAACAAGACTTATTAGCTTAGCTAACGATGCCTCGAAGCGGTTAAAGCAAGATGTCTCGATAAGAGATAATGTTAAGCATTTTATTTCCTTAATACTATATATTGAAAAATGTCAAACAAGGACAAACTCTTCAACTTCATATATGAGTTACAACCTTAGGCACAAATAGAATTACGTCGATAAAACTTAAGGATGTTTTGCGTACTATTATAAGTTGCATATGTTTTGATACATTTTAAGGTGCCAAAGGAGATAAAAGTGTCCTCTTTCCCTCAAAATTTAAAATGTAGTAATTACCAAGATAAGTGCAAAGGGAAAAAAAGGAGAAAGACTATGGTGGCTAAAAGAAGCATGATCGCAACAGAAAGTCCAACTAAAATGAACAACAAAAACAAGGTAAGAAAACATTAAAGAAAAATCGTGGTTGTTTCTTATGTAATGACCTTCATTATATTTGAGATTGTCTAAGGAAGGAAAAATTCATTGCTTTAATAATGGACGGTGAAGAAGAAAGTGACCATCTAAAAGTTGGACTTAATCTCATTTGCTTGCTTAATATATTGAGCATTGAAGTTAGTCCCTTTGAGTGATTGATTTATGTGAGAATATAGGTCAATAAGAAGGAACTCACAGCTATGTTGGATACAAGTGTAAGTCATTCCTCTGTGATAGAATAAATGGTGCGGAAGTTAGCATTAAAATTGAGTAATAACTTGGTAAAAATGAAGACTCCTTTGACAAAAGCATAAGCATTTGTAAAAGTTATACACTACCTTCCATTGAATGTTGGAAGTTAGCGTGGGAAGTGTAATATGATGGCTAAACGTTCTGATGATTTTGAATTAATTTTTGGTAGTCATCTTTCTTAAAGTAGTAAAAGTGGTGTTATATCTACATCTTAGAATTATGATATTTATAAATAAGAAAATTCATGTGGAAGATGGACAAAACAAAAACAGTGGCACATGTTTTAACCATGAATATCAAAAAAGTCTTCAAAAGGGATGAAGACTTACCTGATGATCATGTAGGAGATTATTGACGACTATGTAGTGGAAGTTCCTAATATTTTTGGAAAGATATAATGCCTAAGAAGTTAGAAAGTCTTCTTCCCCTTTATTGAGAAATTGAGCATAAGATTGAGCTAATGTTAAGTATGATTCCTTCTACCTATGCCTCTTATTGAATGTCCCAATTAAAGTTGGTGAAATTATGAAATTAACTTATGAATTGTTGAAAATGAGATACATCTAAGTGTTTTTTCAAAAGAAGTAACGAAGAGCATTATGGATGTGTGTGGACTATCGAGCCTTGAATAAGGTAACTATCAAGAATAAATATTCATTTAGTTGAATACTTGATGGACAAATTATCAATGACTACGATGTTCAGAAAGCTCAACTTCCAGAGTGAGTATTAGTAACTGTATATTGTCGAGGGAGATGAGTACAAGCAACTTGTATAACTCAGTATAGATCATATAAATTTTTAGTCATGCCATTCAATTTGACAAATGCTCCTGCTACATTTTAGAAGTTAATAAATGATGTATTATATGACTTCTTGGATAACTTTATAGTGGTCTATTTGGATGATATTATGGTCTATATCACTAACTTAGTAGAACATATGTAACTCTTAAGGAAAATATTTGGCCAATTTTAACATCACAAACTTTTTGTAAGGATGGAGGAGTGTGAATTTGCTCATTCTAAGATCAATCCTTCGAAACACTTTGTGAGTAGGATCCAAGTAAGAGTAGATCCTAAAACGGTATAAGCAATTTTTGATTACTGGATCATTAACTTTCTTATCTTAGCGAACTATTATCGTCGATTTATTATGGACTATTTGAAGAAAATAATGTATTTGTGTTGGTATAAAGTATGCCAAGAAGCTTTCAAAAAGTTTAAATCAACTATTCTAATTAAACTTATACTAAAACTATCCCATTTGATCTCCTTTTTCAAGTACATATGCATCTTATGAACAAAAATATTAGGTGGAGTCGTGGGGCAAAAGGCCCTCCTATTCCATTCAAAAGTCATAAACTCAATAGTAAAGATGGAAATTGACCCCAAGCCTGACTAAACCCATCATGGCCTTGTTGACCAGGCTTGAGGCTCAATGCTTATAAGCAAAACAATGACCTTTTTGTGTTTTACTAAAAATGATGTCATTTTTGCATTTTTAATTTAAAAAATAGTTTGAGCTGGCCGTGTTAGTCCTTTTGGGCCTAGCTCGACCTATTTTCATCCGTACTCTATAGTGTTAATTAGCGATACTTGACCCATAAGAAGTAGATAATGACAGTACCTTGATGTTTGACGGGTTTACTTAAAGTTTATTATCTGTACAAATAATATTGCTAATACTTTTTTAAGACTCGAAAGAAGTTATTCATGAAACAAATCCAGTAATAGGAATTTCATGTCAAATATGACTTTATGTGAAAGCATGAACTAATGGGATACAACAATGTGGCTGACACATTAAGTCAGAAGGAAGTATTTACAACTTATATACCATTATTTGACTTAAATCGGACTTTTCAAATTGAATTATAGTAGTAACTCTACTTAACAATATATATTGCCAAATTATACAAGTGAAGTATGCTTACAGTAATTTGGTCACCTAAAAGTACAACAAATGCTAGCTCTCCTTTCTCATTCTTATTATTGGTCAAAGATGGACATCAATATTAAGGTATTTTTCAAAACTTGCCTTATTTTCGAATTAGATAATCTTGTGAGGAAGGAGGGGGCAAGATTCTTGTAGCCCACTACCAATTCCAGAAATATTGTAGATGTCAGTCCTGATGTACTTCAATAGTAGATTCCCAAAAGTGGACAACATGACTTCAATCATAGTGATGATTAATAGATTTTCCAAGTATGCATTCTTTGTATAGACTCTAGCTTCGTGTTAAAAGAAAACCTTTTACAAGAATGTGTGAAGCATTTTGAAGTTTGGATGGACATTATAAATGATTAAGATGCTTGATTTACTGGTCAATTTTACACCTATCTTTTCAATATGATAGGATGTGATCTCAATTTTTTTTACTACACATCACCTACAACACAAATAGCCAAATGGTGGTGATCAATGACTTGCTAAAAGAATATTTATGAAATTATGTGGTTCAACAAAATTTTTAACATTATGTAAGTCAATGAAATTGACTAATTTTACTTGATAATGTATTGTTTCATTGTAACTTGAATAGATCTTTGACTATAGAGAAGAGTCCCTTCAAACCTATGTTTGGAAAATAGCCTTTTACTCCTCTTGAAATAACTCAACAAAATTTAAGAGAAAATGCACAATTGTTTATCGATTTACAAGGAAAAATAGTAGCTATTGGATAAAGCAATGGTAGTCTTTCGAAAGCTTCTGAATAGATGAAAAAAATAAGCGAATCAACGAAGGAGGCCTCCTGAATTTAACATCAAGGATAAGATCCTTTTAAAACTAACTCCTTAAATTTAGAAGAATATTAGTAACAAACAGGTACATCGAATCTTAGTTCCAAAATATGATTAGCTATTCGAGATCCTAAAAAAGATAAAAATATGGCATATTAACTTAAGTTGCTGAAATGATTAAGGATACATCCAACTTTACATGTTAGTTTTTTTAAACGCTATAATTAAGGATGTAATAAAACCAAATACGAGTCAAGTAAAAATATCTCCACCAATTGTAAGAAAAAATTTTGATGATCAAATTAAGAAGATTTTGGATCATCGAATAATGGGACAACATAAGAAGTAATAAAAAACAAAGTTCTTGATTTAGTTGATGGAAACTACATAGGAGAAAGGCACAACCTTGTGGAAATTAGAAGATTAGTAAATACTCACCTTTAATTTGTTCCAATAACAACATTAGATTTACCTGATGTTGTTGATTTATTAGTTTTTTAATGTTGTAGGTCAATTTTTGCTAGTCGTTGCTGAGCCTATACCAAATACTATCATGACTTAAGTATGCCAAACGAACCAGGATGACTTAACTAAGTGGGATCAAGCAAGGTTTGAGCTTTATAATTAGCTAATGGACAATGAGCTGTTGATTTGCTTGGGTGAGTTAGACTTGCCTTAGATGTTCATGTTATTAAGGATAAAATGGTGCTCAAATGATGAATCATAAATGAATTGACTAGACCATGAGTGTACATCAGTTTGAGAATGTGCAAGTTAGCTTAGAACTTGACTAAGCTTCACTTTTGAATGAATATTATAGGTAATATGACAAAGTTAGTAGGTTAAAGCATGAATATAGTGTGAGGACATGGAAAAGAACATGGTAAAGTGGAATGGTGTGTCTTTAGCTTCATTTTCACATGTTTATTTTTCTTAGATAGTGGAGATGTAAACTACCCACTAAAATAGTGCCTAAAGTAATTGGTGACCTCAACCACTAAGTGATTTAATGGCCTTATTATCTAATTTCTTGTATTCTTGCCTTACAAGTCTCCAAATGTCTATAAATAGCTCAAGTAAAGGCTTTATATAGAAAAAGTTAAAGCTCTATACCTTTTCTAACTATTGTAAAAATTTATAAAGGATGGTAATTTTGTTGCAAGATTTGTACATAATTTTCTTCTTAGTGTTGTCCATTTGTGTTGGATAAGTTAATCACATTGGTTTGCTTAAATTATTATAAGAAATATTTTAAACACGAAGGAATCAAAAAGGTTGGGTTGAATTGTTGGAGTTCAACTAATGTACTTAAATTTAGGTGTATTTAGGTATGAACTTGGAGTTCCTTATAAAGTCTTGTGTAATAGTTACCATGTGGTAAGTATGTTGATTAATATTCTTACCTTTATCTTAAGATAAATAACTAATCATAAATTTGATATTAGATGGTGTCTATAAGACCATTAAGCCAATAAGCAAGTGTAAACTTTAACCTAAGTTTAACGTATTTAATCACTGTTAAGTTCAAGTTTGTATAATAGTTTCCACAGGATAATAATACTATTTTAATAATTAATTGATAATTACTACACACCTATATCCTATTGTCTAATACTGCATTTTGCAAACAAAAAAAACCTCAGTTAACAATATTATTTTAATTCACTTCTTTTGGGGCTTTAGATTTATAAGATGAAATTTGTGATAATGTTGATTTAACAGGAAAAAGATATATGTCATACTATATATTGCATCTTCGTTATATACTTGTGTCTTTTTTATTTCAATGTGATCTCTATTTATGATTGCATATGTTATGTACTTACGATTTTTTAGGATTATAATGTCTCAATATGTAAGCTCGAGGTTATTTATGGTAGGCACTTTAAGTTAAATCCTTAAATTAAGTTACAAGGAATGGTCATTACACTTTTTTTAACAAATAAAGTTGACCTTGATTTTGTGATTTATATATAAATTCGTGAATCAGAAAGGATCTTAGGTACCAACAAATTGACAAGGTTTATTATAGAGTTCCAAGTTTCAGACTTAATGAGTTTCGAAGACTCATTAAATCAAATGAACTTCGTATTAAGTTAATTAACTTGTTAAAAGTGCACGAGATAATTGATGTGTATATTACACATAAGGTAGACACTCTAACTTTTGTTTTAGAAGTTTCAACTTTTGCTAGAAATGATGTTGGGCATGATGGTGATATTATGCCTGATGAAGTAAACTCACCAAGTATTTTTTTTAGGATGTATATGTTAATATGTAGATAGTCATGAAAATAAAAGTAGTTCTGAAAATAATGACAATAATCCAATTGACAGTAGTAGTTCACATGATAAAGATCATAATGAAGATGAAGGAGGGTAAAATACATTTGATGAGTCAATTCCATATGGCCACCAATTAATAAAGGTTTATTCAATTAACTATAAATTTTTTTCTTGATAGTGATTAATACCCTAGTATATAGGAGCTTAGAGGGCCACTAAGAAGGCCTAATATAAGTTTTAGACATCAACTACGTAGTGGACCATTACGGTGGACATTGGGTATGAGATTTGCCAATACCAAATAATTCAAAGATGATGTTGTTGATTACTTAGTAACTATAAGATATAATGTCAGATGAAAACAAGTGAGTCTGCACTAATTAGAGTAGGATGCATTAAAAGATAAAAGATGCAACTATATGCATCATATGATAATAATGACAAATGTTCCAAAATTAAAACATATAGGCCTGAGCATACATGTCTGCAATTAATAAACCTAAAATGGCATTAGCCAAGTTCTTGAGTAGACACTTCAAAGAAAGAATATGGAAAAGAGCCAAATGAAAAAATATATAGAAATGTGGAGCCTCTTGACACAGTAGTAAAATGTGAAATGTAACAAAGCCTATTGAATAACCCGTCAATATTAAGTAATTGATAGTTTAGCAATTATTTTAATAAATTAGAGATGTATTATGCAATAAATAAATTAGGTTGTGTGCATTCCTATTGCTACTGGAAAAGTGTTAAGTGAAAAAATATAGAAAATATGGAGCCTTTTGACACAATAGTATAAGGTGCAATGTTACAAAGTCTAATGAACAACCCGTTAATAATTATATTTTAGCTATCATTTATGGATGACAATGGGCTAGGTTGGGCTTGGGACTGTTGCCTTGAGCTTGAACCTAAACCAAAACTTGATTGGAATCGAGATAGCAAGTTGGACTTAGGCTGAATTAATTTTTTAAAAAATAAAATGTCAAAACGAAGTTGTTTGTGTTGAGATTCTAGCCAGGTTGGGCCCAGGCAGTCCGAGCCTGTGCCCTGCTTGAGGCATGAATTTTTGAAAAAATTAGGCTCGATGTTGGATCAATCTATGCCCTATTGCCACGCTTGCTATCATTTCAATTTAGTTACGATGCTAATGACGCTATTTAGGAGCAACAACGAGAATGCAAACATAATCTATTTTATTTATTCCATAATGCATCTCTAATTTATATATTACGCCTTTTCTCAAACCTTGTATGCAAAAACATAGTGAGAAACCCTAATATGATCTTTGATCTTATTCTTTTGTTATAAAATGCTATGGGTTTAGAGTTTTCATTCACTAGCATTTCGTAGTTAATTAATATATGCAAAATTATTCCATTCATTGTTTGACATTGCATTCAAATTAATCACTTGTTTTTATTTTTTTTGTGACATTAACATAATGCATATTATTTACAAGTCTAAACATTAACAACTTTTAGGTCATTAGCTAAAGGAGTAGCAATAACAGAGGGGACACAATTGGAAAAGTAACAGTAAGACTAGCATAAGTAGAGACACATTTACAAATTAAAAAATTACTTTCTTTTATAATAATATGATTACATGAAGTATGTTGCTTAAATTGATAATAAGCAAATTATGTTTTAACATATTGGCCTTCACAACATATTATCTATTAATCAAGAATATATACTTAGTCAACAATGCAAAAAATGTGAGTTTAATATATACAAACTCTTATTTATTAACCAATGTTATGTTCACAAGTTTGTCACAAATTTATAGTTTTACGCAAACAAATAAAAGCAAATATGGATATGTTGATCCAAGATCTTTCGAATTATCTGTTAAACTAAGATGTATTAAGTTCAAAGGAAAATCTAATATCACTTCAAGACAATTACAAGCTACAACAACCATAAAGTCCTTAAAGAAGCATCCATCCCATATAAGTAAAGTTGTTTTTATATTATTGCAAATGTAATAACTAGATGTTATATATTCCATAGTCCAAACCACAAAAAATTTTGTAAAACCCATTTATAACGATGAATCTCAAGTAAACAATGAATCTCAAATCATTGTCCTTGTTAGGTAAAAAATGGCTACATAAATGTTCAATATCATAGGTGTATAATTTGCATGTGGGGATATTTTGGATTCATCTCTTATTTTCCTTTTTAATTAGTTATATGTACAAGTTGTAATAGTAGTTCAAATAGGCAATACGTTAAGTTAGCAATAAATGGCTACATAAATGTTATACTAGCAATGCTTCACATGTTTTTATCTTAATATATAGTTTGCTTTTATGTTATATTCCAAATCTGGAGATGAATTTTATTTCTCATTGTAATGTCCACCTTTTTTAGTGAATAAATTACTTACTTTTCAGAAAAGGAAATACGTTAAGTATAAAAAAATTAAAAGTTTAACCAACTGAATTGAAACTATATTAAATCGATAAAACTACTAAAATTGTTTTGTCTAACTAGGCTAGTTTAGCATATATAAGAATAAAGTACACTTAACTTGAATTACTAATCAGTAAATGAAACTCTAATATGAGGCACGATATGAGAGAGTAAAAAACTGGTTGATGGAATCCATCATTCATGCTATAAAAGAAACTATCATATTTGACTGTCTAAAAACTCTTACAACATGACCTAAAAATATGAGATACCTGCAATACCAAATGCATTGTCAAACTCTTATTTGTTAAGAACAAACAATAAATTTCACATATCAGTAACATCTTCTCTTTAATTATATGAGGGTGCCCAAAGAATATGATTAGATGGAGTTAGAAAGATACCTATAAATAAGTTTGCAATTGTTATAGGCAATGCATATGAAGGCGTGCGACAGAGATGATAGAGAGACAATTAATGCCGACAATAAATGGAATGACAATCACTGATCAGTTAGAGATCTAAATGGAGAGATGAAATAAAAACAGTACTCAGGCAAATTGTAAGTGATTTAGGCATTGAAAATCAAATAGAGTATGCCCATATTGATGCCCAGCTTGGAATGTAAGATTAAAGGATGACATAGGCTGGGCTCGATTTTGAAACATTTGAGCCTAGATGGAGCCTAATCGGGCCTGTAATCTAAGGGACTGTTTAGTTCCACTTCTGTTCTTCTATTGTTGTTTTTGGTTTCTGTTTCCTATTTTTGGTTTATGTTTTTTTCTTAAAAAAACGAAAACCTGGTTGATTAAGATTTGTAATATAAAAACTGAAAACAAAAACCTATTTGATTGAGATTTGTAATAAAAAAATGAAAACAAAAACATGTTTGGCTTTATTAGCTTGTTTATATTTTTTTTGTAATTATACACTTATGTGTAATAATTATAATATAATACATTATATTTTAAAATTAATTAATTATCATTATAGCTAAAATTAAATATATGCAAATCAAATATTATTAAAAATTACAAATTAATTGTATATAATAAAAGTACATAAATTAGAAATTATATTAAGTCGTTTTAATCAATAAAATATGTCCATCATAATTACCAAAAAAATAAAAATGTCCATCATACTATAATTCTTGAAAACATAATAGTACTATCATTTATAAAAAGAAACATAAATTAATTAGAAATAATATAATCATTCCACATTTGTCTAGCAATTTTATCTCGCTTCCAAGACATACCTCGAAGTTGTACTGGAGTGATATTATACTCCACTTGAGAACTTGCATCTTCATTTTCACTTCTGCTAATTTGTTTTTCATTTTCAGCACAACTTTCAAATAATTCATCGCTTTGTCCACACATTCTAATATAATTGTGTATAACACAACATGCAATAACGATGTATTTTTGTTTCTTCATATCATAACTCGGCATTTTTTAAGTATAGGGAATCTTGCTTTTAAAACGTCAAAACATCTTTCAATAATATTTCTTAATGAAGAATGCCTGTAGTTAAACAATTCCTGTGGACCTTGAGGTCTTCCTCTGCCTTTATAATCTCACAAATGATATCTTTTACCTCAATATGATAAAAGAAATCAGGCATATTAGTGCATCCCGAGTCAACCAAATAGTGCTTACCTAACATAGAAAGAACTTAATATTAATAAAAAGATATTAAAAATAAATCATAATTATTATGTTTATTTAAAATAATATAATACCTTGTGGAGACATAGGAAATTGATTCGCTAGATTTGTCACTGTTTCCAAAAGAACTTAAGAGTCATTTGTAGTACCTTGCCATCTAGCCATTACATATTTAAAACGCATGTTAAATAAGCAACAACGCATAATATTTTGGGTTGGATTAATTCTTTTGCCCCTGTATGATATTTGCTCATCGATCGAAACATGTGCATCAATATGTGTACCATCTATTGCTACTATACAATCCTAAAAATTAAAAAATATATTAAAATAATTGTTAATCATAAGGAAATAATTAAAATAATAATTAAATATATGAATGTACCTGAAAATATGGAAAGAATTTTGAATTATGTTGAATCTCGGGAGGTGTATTAGTAAAAGATGGTGGAGTAATTTGCAAGACGATTAACTACATATAAGACTTTTCGAAAGTACTTCGAAATTGTCCAGGTCGAATATTGAAAGCGTTCTGCATTGACTCCAATTGTCTCAATATGCCCTGTAGTCATCAAGAAAATTACTACTTGTTCCTCCATAATCAAATGATTTGTTGCCTTTAAGCCTCCTAAACTCTTCAACTCATCTTATAAGCTCAAGAAGATTATCTTTCTCATTCTTAAGTTTTCATAAATCCTTGTCGGATTCCCATTCAAAGGTTCTAATATCTAATCATGACCTGGTAGAGTAGAAGTTCTACATGGTTGCTTTTGTAAATGAAAATATTTGTTCTATCCTCCAACCAGGGGCGGATCCAGAATTTTTTTTGAGTGAGGGCAAAATTTTAATAGGGACAAAATTTTATTTTTAATGGGAGTAAACAAAATTTTTTTGGGAAAAACTTAAAATAATAATTTTTTATAAGAAATTTGTTGAAGGCAGTGGGGGCAAGTGCCCCCACTTGCCCCCATTGTAGATACGCCCCTGCCCCCAGCTACAGAAATAATGATTACCTTCTTCGATTCATCATCAGAATCTGATTCAAAATCTAATAAGAAATCCATGTATCTACAATGTCAACATTAAATAATTAATAAAATATTCAATCAAGTATATTTAATCAAATAT
>JANITX010000002.1:44554017-44573092 GCA_027564395.1 Erythroxylum ulei
TAAGATTTTTGAAAGCATGGTTGATGTAAACAGTAAACTAGTAAAGTATACAGTACAACTGTATAATATACCAATATAGACTATTTTGCAATTTTTAAAAATTTTAGGGGCTATTTTATAAATTTAAAAAAATTTCTGAAACAATACTTGGTACCAATCGATACCGATACAGTTCCGTTTAAGAGCTTAATCCAGTACCAAATTCGGTACGGTATTCATAACATTACATTTCAGCCTAGATGGAGGCTAATCGGGCTTGTAGTCTAAGCTTAACCTGAGCTTACTCGATTTGGCGTGAAAATTTTTAAATTTTTTTCGTTTTCTTTTTTAAATCGTGGGAAGAAAAACTATCATTTCGTTCATCTTGATCGTTATGACTAAGAGCTTGTTTGATTCAATTTTTAGAAGCTTTAAAAGTACTTTTTTCTACCGCAAAAATTATTTTAAGAAAAAAATAAATGTTTAATTGTAAATTTCAAAAGCATTTTTAAAATAAAAATAATTTTTTCTAAAAGCTAAAATACAGAGTTTTTCTGTAAGCTCTGCTGACAAAAGCGTCCAAACAGACACTAACCAATTGAACTCGTCTATCTCTGGAGTTTCGTCTTTTCAAAATTTTAAGCTGGTACGGCACCGTCTATCTCTGGAGTTTCGTCTTGTTGACATGAGCACATCCATACCCATCTTAAGCTGGTGAGTGAGGCCGGTCGGGTGGTTAACGAGAGACATTCATTTTTGAAAACCCACTTTGGTTACTGAAGGTACGAGACAGAATCTGTTACAGACAGGATAGAAGCAGCAGCAGCTATGGAGATGGAAGATGATGTGGAAGAGGGCCCACCGCCAGGTTGGCAAGCCATCCCTCCGGCCGCACCTCCTCCAGTTTCGCATCTTCCTCCGCCGGCATCGTCTTCTTCAGGTGAATCGCCGTGCTTTTTATTGACTTACTTTTATACAGCAATTCTATAGTGCCCTATATTGTACGTCGCAAGGAGCTACTTGGTAGTGCTTTTGTAATCTAGGAGAAAAATCTAAATTTTGTAATTGTTGATGTAGACTATAACCACTTATGTTGACAGTCTGAATTGATATTTGGTACACCTTTTCATGAATAATTATAGTTCTAAGTATGTTTGTTATTATTTTAGACATAATTCTATTTTTATCGACACTGAAAACCCCATTGGATTTGAATGATATCATGTATAGAATGACTTAAATAACAAAAGTTCAAGTTGGAGGCATGAAGACTACAATTTTGTTTATTCTCATTGAGATTGAAGGAACAAATAAAATGAAAAGAAAAGTCTTTTTCCTCAATACAATACAATCTAACATGCTTGTGTTTTTCTGAACGTAATTTAAGTAGTTTCATATGTGAAACAGCTTCTAATTTTTTGGGTTCTTTTTAGGTGCAGAACAGAGTCAAATGGTATGTGGATCTTGCCGAAAGCTGCTTTCATATCCAAAAGGAGCCAGACATGTCCAATGTTCTTGTTGTCAGACCAGCAACTATGTGCTTGAAGGTTTTTTTATCCTTCTTTTCTCTTGGTGGGTGTTGGAGTTGGTGTCCTGGTCTTTGGTTTAACAAGTTGATGGTTGTGTTTTAGCTTAAGCTAAAAAGGAAGTTGTTTGGGTTTCTTATTAGCTGCCAGGTTTGTCTTAAAATTTTAATGTCACACAGATGTATCTTGATTAAGGGCTTTTATTAATCATATATTTAGAGGCAAGACTTAGGCACTCCAAATGTAAGGTCCCATTTGGTCTCTGCCCATTCTATAAGTAAGATGTGCACTTTGGTCTATAGGGAGGATATAGATGGAGTAGTATTGCAAGGTTGAGTTTTTAATCTAACGTGGACATATTCACTCACAAAGGGTGTTATAGCTTGTCTTGTTTGTTGAACTTTCTCCCTTGTATGCTTTTTCACCAATCGAATACTTCTACGAAATGTTGAAGAGTCATTTTGCCAAGCCTTACGTTCTAAAACATTGACATGATTGCCAAATTAGTGAAATTTAATTCAATCATCACTTGCAGCTCATGAAGTTGGGCAAGTTAACTGTGGTGGTTGTACTGTATTGCTGATGTATCCATATGGAGCTTCATCAGTTCGTTGCTCTTCATGCCATTTTGTGACAGAAATGGGAGTGAGTGAATCTTTCCTCATGTATGCTTTTATTTGTACCCTACGTGTATTTCCATGCACTTTTGCATTTCAGAATTGTTGTGTTTGCCTTAATCATGCCTTTGCAAGTTTAGACACCTGGCTTTTAGATTGTGCATTCATAAAGCTACAACTTTGGATTTATAAATGATGTTAACGTCATTAACAAGAACTAAATAGCATTCAAAGGAAATGCATTTGTAGAAATTTGTTGAGAGTTTTTATTCTTATAGAAACTTATCCAAACAGCTACTCTATTTGGGTATTTAAGCAAAACCTTGAGGCATACTCCATGATTCTTTAAAAGATACATCTAAATCAGTTAAGATTATCTCTTTGATTACATGAAGATTTTCCTCAACTGAATTAGAACAGACTGCCTTTAACTAAGGAGGTTACAAATATAAAAATTATCCCTAAGAATCTGCTCCTACTTAACAGATAAATCTCGCAAAGACCTGGATTCATTTTGTCTAGCTTTTCCATACTCCCCCTCAAGCTGGGTTATGGATGTCGATCATACCCAGATTGGATTTCAAGTTGTTAAAACTATATCTGAGTAGTGCTTTTGTGAATATACTGCTGTCTACTGGTTAGCAGGAACATAGAAGAGCTTAAGTATGCCTTGCTCGATTTTTTCTTTGAGAAAATGTCAGTCGGTCTTGACATGCTTTGTTCTATCATTATAAACTAGATTCCTTGCTATTTCAATGGTATCTTTCTTGTCACTCTGCAATGTTATTTGAATCGAGTTAATTGCTTTCAATTCCTCTAGCATCCTCTCAAGCCAAATTCCTTCATAAATCCCATGACACATTGTCCTGAATTCTACCTCTGTGCTACTTCTTGCAACTACAGCTTGTTTTTTACTTCTTCATGAAACCATATTACCCCGGACATATGTGCAGTACCCTGTAGTAGATTTGCTATCTGTTAATGAACTTGCTCAATCTGCATTGGTGAAAATATTTACTTCTTGATCTGTAGGTTTTCCAAAGAAAAGAGCTTTTCCTGGACTTTGATTTAGGTATCTTAGGATGTGAAAACCAGCCTCCAAGTGTTTCTCTGTTGGATGATTCATGTATCTGCTCACCATTCCTACAACGAAACTTATATATTTGTTATATATGGCCTAGTATGTGGAAGGTAGATTAGTGTTCCCACTAGTTTTTGGTATCTCCCTTTATCTATCAAACTTCCTTCCTTTTCCATCAGGTGCTTCACCATAGGGCTCGTAGGAGTAAGAGCTGGTTTGCAATCTAACATGCTTGTCTCTTTCAGTAGATCCATAATATATTTCTGTTGTGAGATTGAAATTCCCTGTTGTGAGCGAATTATTTCCATCCCCAGAAAATATTTAAGTTTTCCTAAGTCTTTGATTTCAAATTTATCAGCTAGAACATCTTTTAGAAACTTGATTTCTTCTGAGTGATCACTTGTTAGAGTGATATCATCTACATATGCTATCATGATTGTTTTCCTTCCTTCAAGATTGAAGTTGATAAACATAGTGTGATATGTTTGACATTGAGTGAACCCGTACCTTTTTACAACTCCATTTAATTTTTCAAACCATGCTCGAGGTGATTGTTTGAGCCCATACAACGATTTCCTTAGCCTGCAGACCTTTTCAAAACCTTCATGTGTATCAAGACTAGGAGGAACTTCCATTTATACTTTTTCTTCTAGGTTACCGTTTAAGAAGGCATTCTTTATGTCTAATTGATGCAATGGCCATCCCAGATTAGCTGTAAGGGAGAGGAACACGAATAGAGTTGAGTTTTGCAACAGGAGTAAGTCTCCTCATAATCAATATTATAGGAATGTGTAAATCCCTTGGCAACCAGGCTACCCTTGAATTGATTTATGCTTCCATCCATGTTGTACTTGACTGCAAACACCCATTTGCAGTCAATTACCTTCTTTTTAGCCGTTAGTTCCATGTAGTCCTAAATCTGGTTCTTTAGAGCATTCACTTCCTCCATAACTGCTTCCTTCCATCCAGGTTGTTCAAGAGCTTCCTAAACATTTCTAGGAATCTGTATTTCACTCAGAGAAGTAGAAAATGCCCTGTAGTTAGGAGACAAGTTGTCATAAGACACGAAGTTTCTAATCGGATATAAAGTGCATGCTCATTTTTCTTTATTTAGAGTAATAGGCGAGTCCAAATCATTCAAATCACTAGAACAATATGATATGGTAGAACCATTACTTGTGTGGTGTTGAGGGCTCGGGATGGCTTCTTGACAATGTTGTGGATGACTGAATGTTTAGTCTCCTTTCTTTCTTTCTACCTTCTGGAATAGACAATTAGCACTTTTTCTTTTGTATTCTTTCGGACATCAGGAATTGAAGGACTAGGACTAGGCATAATAGAGTATACTAGGGACTGTCATTAAACTTGGAGCAATTGAATTGGGCACATTTGTAGCAACTGTACTAGAGACGCTTGGAGTAACCAGACTGAGCATAGGCACACTAGAATCTATAGACCATGATAGAACTGATAGAGGAGAGGGTGATTTAGCAGATGAGAGGGACATTAGGAGAGGGAATAAATCGATAGTATGGAGGATGTATTCTAGAAGAAAGAACAGTGGGCCAAAAGGGTAGTTAGTTATCAGCTGAGGTGGCAAAGTAGTTAGAATAACAAAATGTGTATGGGGAGGGGAACATTATGTACGGGGAGAGAGAGAGGAGAGTAGGCAGAAAAGAAGTAAGGAAATCGGGACAGTAGGGTGTACATACCTGTTGAGGAGCGGTTCTGCTCTGATTTAGGGAAGAAATACCTCTGTTATACTGTAGTGAGCTTTATACCCTACGGTTTATTGCATTAATACTAAAATCTCTAGTGTACCAAGACTAAAGTTCTATCATTGGTCCGACCTGCCGGATCCTCATCGGAAGGACTGATAGTTTACTTCCTGTGTGTTTTAATTTCACGTTGGAGATTCATCTTCATGCCACCGAAGATGTCAGACAGAGTTGAGCTATTGGAAACTCGTATGGCAAGTCTTGAAGCTGGGATGGAGGATATACAATCATCCATGCGAATGGCCATGGGGGAGATGCAACGGGCATTACTGGTAGAGATGAGTAAAATGATGGGCAAGCATCCAGAGGAGGGGCAACGAAGTGAGACTTATGAGAGGAGGCCGAATATGGCGGGCGACAGGGATCCTCAGCGTGCTCAGCAGAATGTGCAGTCGGATCATTCTTTGGGGAATACGGATGAGTACAGGATGTCGGTGAGAAAGGTATACTTATCGATGTTCGATGGGTCTGATCCAGTAGGATGGATTACCCGAGCCGAAATTTATTTCGAATTTCATGGCACTTCGGAAGAGGTGAAGATCAAATTGGCTTTATTAAGCATGGAAGGAGCGACCATTCACTGGTTCAATCTCCTCCGAGAGACTGAAGTGGAGCTGACATGGGGGAAGTTGAAACAGGCTTTAATCGACAGATATGGAGGAAGGAGGTTTGAGAACCCATTTGAAGAACTCTCTGATTTGCGCCAAACGGGTACTGTCGATGAATACATTGAAGCCTTCGAATTCATGTCTTCTCAGGTAGGGCGTCTATCGGACGCACAACTGATGGGCTACTTTATGAGTGGGTTGCGGACGGAGATCCGACGAAGGGTGCGCACCTTCAGTCCAATAAACAAGGTTCAGATGATGAAAGTGGCAAGGGAGGTGGAGGAGGAGTTGTACGGGGACCAAAGGAGTTTCGAATCACCCAACCCGAGACATCGCTGCTGGCTTCACCGAGGAGAGACTGGGTATAGAGCCCAGAATCGGGTTCACCCACCTTATACAAAATCGGGTTCCTCACATACGATGGGCTATGGAGCGGGTCGAGGAGAGGGCGGGTCAGTTTCGACTCGAAATACGGGCGGGTCTTCGTTCTCACCCTAGATCGCCGACCCATGGAGGAGTTGCTCATCCCACAGCGCCGACCAGACCAGGGGAAGGGGATTAAAGGACATCTATGGGAAAGAATCGGGGTTTGCGACATATTTCATACCATGAGTTGATGGATCGTAAGGCAAAGGGACTGTGCTTCCTATGTGAGAGAAATTCCATCCCCTCCATCAATGCTCAGAACGACAGCTACGGTTGTTGATATTGGATGACAATGATACCTTGAACGATGATGGGGAGATAATAGCCATTGAAGGAGAGGTGTCGGAGGATGAAGAGGTTGCGCTGGAGTGTAGAGTTATGGGTGTATTCGGGCTTCACAAGATAGTGTTGTCAGAAAACAAAACAATGTGGATTGAAGGGGAAATTCGTGGGGTTCCTATTGTCGTGTTGGTTGACAGTGGCGCAAGCCACAACTTCATCTCTCCTGAACTCGTAAATGGTTTGGGATTAACGGTGACCAAGGCAAAGAATTTGGGAATTCGTTTGGGAGACGGACATAAAGTCTTCACGAACGAAAAATGTATGGCAATTCCCATTCGGATGGAGGACTTAGAATTGAATATTGACGCATATGTGTTGGAGTTGGGAGGCATGGACATCATTTTAGGAATTGCTTGGTTGCAAACTTTAGGGAAGGTTGTTGTTGACTGGAAAGAAAGGACTGTGCAATTTCAATATGAGGGAAGAGCTGTGGCATTATGCAACTCCAGGTCAGTCCAACCTAGTGGAAGACATCCCTTGCAAGAGCCAGCTTCCTTATACAGTCTGGTAGAAAGTTTCTCTGGTGAGTCTCATGAAACAGAAGACGTTGTAGCATCAGAAATTCAATCACCCAGGCTGACCATATCAGAACAAAGGGAGCTGAAGAGGGTGTTGGGTAAATTCTCAAGGGTCTTTCAAGAGTTGAGGGGACTACCTCTAGAGAGGAGACACTCCCATGCCATTGTCTTGCAGTCGGGACAGGGTCCTATTAGTGTTAGACCCTATCGATACCCCCATCACCATAAAGACGAGATTGAGAAACAAGTCCAACAGATGCTGAAAGTGGGAATCATTCGGCAAAGTTCAAGTGCTTACTCTAGCCTAGTTATTTTAGTACGAAAGAAGGATGCAACTTGGAGAATGTGTGTCGATTATAGAGCACTAAATCGGGTTACAATCGCAGATAAGTATCCTATTCTGGTGGTGGATGTGCTGTTGGATGAACTTCACAATGCTCATGTTTTTTCTAAGATAGACCTCAAGTCCGGTTACCACCAAATTAGACATACACAAGACAGCTTTCCGAACTCACAATGGCCATTACGAATTCTTGGTAATGCCGTTTGGTTTAACCAACGCGCCGGCAACCTTTCAGGCTACCGTGAATGACATTTTCCGATCTTTTCTTCGGAAGTTTGTGTTGGTTTTCTTCGACGATATTTCGGTGTATAGTGCAGATTGTAGTTCTCATCTTTCTCATTTGTCCATGGTTTTGGAGGTTTTGCAAAATAACCAATTTGTGGCTAATCAACAAAAGTGCAGTTTTGGGAGGCATACAGTGGAGTACTTGGGGCATATTATTTCAGGGAAAGGAGTAGCAGTGGATTCGGCGAAGATCAGTAGTGTGTTAACATGGTCTATTCCTAAGAATGTTAAAGGGGTAAGAGGATTTCTAGGCTTAACTGGGTACTACCGCAAGTTCATTATGAATTATGGGAAAATAGCAAAGCCACTGACGGAATTGACTAAGAAGGAAGGGTTCCATTGGAATTCTGCCGCTTTAGAGGCCTTTGAGGCTCTCACAAAGGCTTTGACAACATCCCCGGTCTTAGCTCTTCCTAATTTCTC
This sequence comes from Erythroxylum ulei, assembly GCA_027564395.1. Lineage (NCBI taxonomy): Eukaryota > Viridiplantae > Streptophyta > Magnoliopsida > Malpighiales > Erythroxylaceae > Erythroxylum > Erythroxylum ulei. Next base: position 44,561,944 of record JANITX010000002.1, read on the forward strand.
CCAACCTTTTGAGATTGAATGTGATGCCTTAGGTAATGGAGTCGGAGCAGTTTTGATGTAGAGTCGTAGACCCATAGCTTATTTCAGCAAAGCTTTTTCAGCAGGGAATCTCTCCAAGTCAGCCTATGAGAAGGAATTGATGGCTTTAGTGTTGGTTGTGAACCATTGGCGTCATTACTTGCTTGGGCGTCCCTTTGTGGTTTATTCCGATCAGAAAAGTTTACGCCATTTGTTGCAACAACGAATCACCACAACAGATCAACAGTGTTGGATGTCAAAACTTTTGGGGTACCACTTTGAAATCATGTATAAACCAGGTTCAGAAAATAAGGCGGCTGATGCCTTGTCAAGGGTTTATGACGAAGGGGAACTTCAGCCTTTGGTTTCTTTTCCAATGTGGGCAGAAGGTAAGCAACTCTAACAGGAGGTACAACATGATCCGACCTTATGCAAAATTATCCATGAATTGTAGCAGCAACCAAACCCCAAATCTGGGTTTTCTTGGCAGCAGGGGGTTCTCTTGCACAAAGGAAGGCTGGTTATTTCAGCTACATCCTCATTGATTCCTACCCTTTTAAAAGAATATCACTCTTCACCTACTGGAGGCCATTCAGGGTTTTTGTGTACTTACCGAAGAATTGCTAGTAATCTCTATTGGATCGGAATGAAGAAGACTATCCAAGACTTTGTCAAGTCGTGTGACACATGCCAACGACAAAAATATGTTGCCACATCACCTGGGGGATTGCTACAACCCTTACCTATTCCTAATCAGATTTGGGAGGATATTTCAATGGATTTTATCACGGGACTTCCAAGGTCTAAAGGATTTGAGGCAGTGCTAGTGGTGGTGGATCGGCTCTCGAAGTATGGCCATTTCATCCTCTTAAAGCATCTGCATACTGCAAAGAGTGTGGTTGAGGTGTTTGCTAAGGAGATCATGCGCTTACATGGAGTCCCTTTGTCCATTGTAAGTGATCGTGATCCCTTGTTTGTAAGTCATTTTTGGAAGGAATTATTTAGCCTACAAGGCACCCTGCTTAAGATGAGTTCCTCTTATCATCCGGAAACGGATGGACAAATGGAGGTTCTCAATAGGTGTTTAGAAACCTACTTGAGATGTTTTGCGTCGGAACAACCTAAGTATTGGTCTTATTGGATTTCATGGGCTGAATTGTGGTATAACACTAGTTTTCATATCTCAACGGGTTCCACACCATTTGAAGTAGTGTATGGGAGGAAACCTCCTACTCTTTTGCGGTATTTGCAAGGGGAGACCATAGTGGAGGCAGTGGCTAGAGACTTACTGGATAGGGATGAAGCCTTAACCCAGTTGAAGTACAATCTGCATAGAGCTCAAGAGCAAATGAAGAAGTATGCTGACAAAAAACGCACTCCACAATCCTTTCAAGTTGGGGAGTGGGTTTTCCTAAAACTACGCCCTCATAGACAGCTCACCGTGGCCAGATGCATCAACCAAAAGTTAGCAGCAAGGTACTATGGTCCTTTTCAAATTGTGGACAAGTTGGGAGCAGTGGCCTACAAACTCAAACTTCCTCCTACCTCTAGAGTTCATCCGATATTCCATGTTTCGCAACTAAAGAGGGCTGTGGGCAATTATTTGGTGGAGGCTGCATTACCAGAAGGTATGGAAGTTGAATTGACAGATCTGGTGGAACCTGAAGGTGTACTGGCCAGCAGAACAGTTATGGCTTTTGGGAGTTCAACACAACAATGGTTGGTCAAGTGGAAGGGTCAGCCAATGGAGCAAGCAACATGGGAAGATGAATCAGTGATTAGAAGCCAGTTTCCTCACTTCAGCCTTGAGGACAAGACTGTTCTTTCAGGAGGCAGTATTGATAGAACTGATAGAGGAGAGGGTGATTTAGCAGATGAGAGGGACATTAGGAGAGGGAATAAACCGATAGTATGGAGGGTGTATTCTAGAAGAAAGAACAGTGGGCCAAAAGGGTAGTTAGTTATCAGCTGAGGTGGCAAAGTAGTTAGAATAACAAAATGTGTATGGGGAGGGGAACATTATGTACGGGGAGAGAGAGAGGAGAGTAGGCAGAAAAGAAGTAAGGAAATCGGGACAGTAGGGTGTACATACCTGTTGAGGAGCGGTTCTGCTCTGATTTAGGGAAGAAATACCTCTGTTATACTGTAGTGAGCTTTATACCCTACGGTTTATTGCATTAATACTAAAATCTCTAGTGTACCAAGACTAGAGTTCTATCAGACACCAAATCTGATATTCATTTGTAGAACTCTCGCCCTAAATACTGGATTTGGAGTAGAATGGTTGCTCTTCAAATAATGTAACATCCATGGTATCACAGAACTTTTTTTGTGACTAGAGAGGAAAATTTATACCCACTTTGATTTGAGGAATATCCTAAGAAAATACACTTAATGGACGTATAATCAAACTTGCTATGATTTTGATGATGAATATGGACAAAGGATGTACAACCAAAGATTTTTAGAGGTAAATTGGTTATGAACCGAATGTGGGGATATGTGGTGATGAGAGACTAATATGGAGTTTGAAAGTTTAGGACACGACACGACATTCGGTTAATTAAATATGTAACAGTCATAATTGCTACCTCTCAAAAAAATTTTTGGAACATGAGATGTCGACATTAGTGAATGTGCAACTTCCAATAGGTGATTGTTTTTTCATTCTTCTATACCATTTTGTTATGGTGTATCAACACAAGAACTAAGACGATAATATCATGTTCACTAAGATATCTTCCAAGAACTGAGTGAAAGAATACGCTTGCATTATCAGTTTTGAGAATTTGGACTTTGGTTCGAAACTGGTTTTCAATCTTCTTGTGAAAAAGTTAAAATATTTGTCCTACCTCTGACTTCTCCTTTATTAATAAGTGTTAGATGATTCGAGTATGGTCATCAATGAATGTGACAAACCACCTATGCCCTAAAATGTTTTTTTTTTTTAACCTTGGATGGTCCCTAAATGTCACTATTGATCATATAAAACAGATGGGATTTTTTGTATGGCTGAATAGGAAAGGAACTAGGATCCTTAGATAATTGATAGACTTCACATTAAAAGAAAGATGGATTTTTATTGATTAGATATGGAAATATCTCCCTTCATGTGGTTGGATTCTCTAGAATCAACAACCTACTGTGTAGAATTTTTCTTTGCACTTAGAGCCGTGTAGGAGTTACCTTTTTATGCCATAGTTACTATATTGCTTTCATTAGGTTGTGTGTTCTCTAGATTGAGCTTTGTATCATTTTCTGCAAGGCTTCTATTTGGTTTTGGCTGAATGGGTTGGTTTCTTTGAATTTTCGATTTTTTGCCGCTGTAATATTCCTATGGTTTGTTTGAAATGATCGAGAGGAAGGCTGCCAATTTGTTGGTTTTCCATGTATTTTCCATCATGTATCCTTCATATGCCCTAGTTTTTTGCAATGATAACACCAAGGGCAACTGTTTTACCCCTGGGTATTCCGGCTGCCTAATTTATTGAGTTGTTCACCATGAGAAGAGTTTGAGAATTGCCACTTTACTGCAAGTGTAGACCCTTCTAGGTTGGGCTGTCTTATTGATGTTCCCAACATCACTTTCCTCCGAGTCTCCTCTCTTCGTACTTCTGCAAAAGCTTCACAAACGCTTGGGCATAGGCTTGGTGCTGAGAATCCGTCCACGAACCACTGTTAGTCCTAATAAAAACTTGTCAACTCTCTCCCTCTCTTGGATCTTTCTATATTGTTTGGCATCCTCTGCACAGTTCCACGAGACATCCTCCAACATATCTAATTGTTGCCAATACCGAATTAATTGATTAAAATATTCCATGAGTGATGACTTACTTTGTCTCAAATCACCTCGAATTCCTTTAAATTCGAACACAGGAGAAGTAGTCTTTATTTGAATACATGTCATGGGTTTCTTCCTAGATTTGTTTCACTGTCTTGTAATACATGAAGTTTTCACCTGTCTCACTGGTTATGGAATTTAGCAGCTAGGACATCACTAGATTATTTTCCACCTTCCAGATTCGATAGGCAAGGCTGTTTTCATCCGATTGGATGACAACACTGGTAAAATAGTCTACTTTTCCTTTTCCACACATGAAAATCATTACTTATTGAGACCACGAGCTTAAATTTTGGTTTAAGTTTATGCCCAATAATCTGCATCAAAATATTTTCAGAAACACTGGTACAATGCGTGGGTATGGCCATTTGGCCAGAGTTTGGGTTGGATGTGTCACTTTATTCACTTGCTAGGGCAGACTTGATAAATTTTGTCATCGATGTATGATAACAAGAATGTGATAGGGATTGGTTCAGATTTGCTCTGATACCATGTGGAAATTTATTGAGAGCTTTTATTCTTATAAAAACTTATTTAAACAACTACTTTAGTCGGGTATTTAAGCAGAGCCTTGACACATACCTGATGGTTCTTTAAAAGATAGACCTAAATCAATTAAGATTATCTACTTGATTAAAAGAGGATTTTCCTGAATTGAATTTCAGCAAACTGCTTTTAACTAAGGAGGTTACAAACTGAAAATTATTCCTAAGAATCTGCTCCTGATTAACAGAAGAATCTTGTAAAGATCTAGTTTCATTATGTCCAGCTTTTCCACAGCATCTAATCACATGATAATAATTGTTTGGTAGAGATTTTTGTTACGAATAACCACATAGATTTATGTAGATGATGCTTGCTTAGTTTTGTTATTAACCGTTGGGATAAAGCAAACTCACAACTTGTGTTTCATAATAGGGAAGAGGTCCCTTTTTGAGGCACAGTTTACTACTCCAATATATAGGTCTACATTTTATAGAAACTATACTTACGATATGTGTTTGGATTTGTTGATATTCTAGAGATAATTTGTTGATATTTTAGAGATAATTAGCTGGTTTAAGGCTAGAAATTAGTGGCTGAATTAATGGGATTTTATTGCTTAGAGAATAAATGGATTTTCTTTGATTTAAGGAGAATTAATGGGATTTTATTGCTTAGAGAATAAATGGATTTTCTTTGATTTAAGGAGATGATTAGGGTTGTACTTTCTTATATATTCTCTACTATTCATAAAAGATCAAGAAAGAATTACTTTTCCCTTTGATTTTCTTCATGGTATAAGAGTCATGGCTCACACTTTTTTTTCCCCATTCAAATTAGTCATAAATAGGCTGTTGTTTGGTGATGATTGATTAGAGAAACAAACTCCTCGTCCTCTAGCAATGATTTCAGCAATTCGATTGTGACTAATCTCGATGCTACAATGTGAAACACACAATGCAGTGGTGATCTTTTTGGCTCGATTTTGCTCTTTCAATTGACGAGATCACAAGTTGAATGGCGAGAATTACCTAGAATAGGTGCAAACAATAAAATTGGCCATTGATGGCAGAGGAAAAATTGGCCATTTGATTGGAGAGATAACATGGCCAACTTTAGATGATCCAAATATGGCAATATGGAGGTCTAGAAATTCTTTGGTTACAGCTTGGTTGATTAATTCAATGGAACTTGCAATTGGAAAACTCCATATGTTTTCCCAATAACAAAAGATGTATGAGATGCGGCTTGAGGGAGGTATTTGGATATTGAGATTTCTCCTCAATTTTTTGAACTAAAAACAAAGTTGTGGAAGGCCAACCAAGGAGATCACGATGTTCCTTTGTTTCATAACTAACTTGTAACCTTATGGTAGGAATTGGACCTATATTATGAAGAAGAATGGCAATGTCCGAATGGCAATTCCATTGTAGTTAACCTAGATTGGTTTCTACATCAGCTGGATGTCAAAAACACCTTTTAATTTTAAAGAAAAGGTGTACAGGATTTAGTGAAAGCTCTGGAAAAAGGATAGATAAGCTAAGAAAATCTTTATATAGGCTAAACAATCACCGAGGGCCTGGTTTGACAGATTCACAAGATTTGTATAGTCTTAAGGTTTCTTACAAGAGTAGTCTGGTCATATTCTATTCATAAAAATTTCTGCAGAAGGGAGGATTGCAGTTCTGATTGTGTATATAAACAACATTATCCTCACTGGTGATGATTATGAGGAAATGAAAATTTTGAAACAGAATCTCTCGAACAAGTTTGAAATCAAATTCTTGTGATCTCTTTGATATTTTCTCAAGATGGAAATTGCTAGATTTAAGAAGGCATAGTAGTCACCCACTGGAATTATATCTTGTATCTTTTAGAAGAAACTGGGGTGAATGGATTTAAACCATTAGATACTCTTATGGAATTTATTTTAAAGCTTGGGGAAGTGAAGGAAGGAAGCTCTAGGAAAAGGATTATTCTTCAAGAAAAAGTGATCAAAAAAGAGTTGAAGTCTACACTAATGCAAGCCGGATAGGGTCTATTAGCGACAGGTCTACTTCTAGGTATTGTACATTTTTATAAGGAAATCTAGTAACCTGGAGGAGTAAAAAACAAAGTGTGGTGGCCAGGAGTAGTGTGAAGGTAGAATACGGACAATAGCTTAATAAATTTGTGAAATAATCTGACTTGAAAGAGTAATGGAAGAACTTAAGAAACTGGTGGAGGTCCTAATGAAGTTATGTGATAATAAATCAACTACCAATGTTATCACTAATCTAGTTCAACATAATCGGGCAAAACATATGTAAATTAACAAGCATTTTATAAAAAAGTAAGTTGAAAGTGGACTCGTACCATTTGTATCTACAAGTTGTTGATGTCTTCACTAAAGGTCTATTGAGGCAGAATTTTGACTTCTTTGTAAGCAAGTTGGACATGATCAATATTTATGCATCAACTTGAGAGGGAGTGTTGAAATTCTAGAGATAATTAGTCGGTTTAAAGTTAGAAATTAGTAGCTGAATTAATTGTATTTTATTATTTAGAGAAATAAATAAAATTTCCTTGATTTAAGGAGATGTTCAGGATCATACTTTCCTATATATTCTCTGTACTTTTCATTGAAAGATCAAGAAAGAATTATTTTTCCATCTGATTTTCTTCAAGATTTGTAGATATCAACTAAACATACATGTCTTTGATTTTTATCCTGAAATTTGGCAAGATTCAGAAAATTAATTAGAGTAAACATTGGAAAGGTTCCATGAAATTGCCAGAGGATGCTTGCCAAAAATCACTTTTGAAGGCAATATGCATATGCATATTTGTTTCATTTTCTTGTTAGGCATGTACGTCTGTTGCTAAATGATTCACTTGCACGAACACAGCAGTCTGTTTCTAAATGATTCACTTGCAGGAACACAATAGACGGCCACCTTGGTCTGTAATACAGGGGTACCATTCGCCACCTACCAACCATGTTCGCTGAGTAATCTTCATGGTGTTCTCCTATTTTCAAGAAAGCTTCCGGTGCCCTCAAGAAACACATTTACTTTTGCGGATGTGTGCTCCAGACATGTCCCCATGCAGATGAATACATAAATGTTAAATATTCATTTCCCTCAAGCTTTGTGATCTTCTCAAAGCAAGGTTATCGCTATTCGTTTCCAGCCGTCTTTCTATCATCTTGATCTTTTCGAGGATTAAAGAATGCAGACGGTGGGTGGTAGGTGATAGGATTATGCTTCAATGACTATTGTGCGCTCACTCTTTTTTCTCTAGTTTGTCGGTATCTTAACGTTGGAAACAATAATCAAAGAGACCCGTCAACTGTTGGATTACATAAAAAGCTAAGGAGGTTACCCCACATCAGATGTTGACGTCTCGGTGGAGGAAAGCTAAAGATCTTTTTGTCTTTGTTCTTTTAACTTCAGTTATATGGAATAATATTGTTATGCACAAATTTTCTTTCTTGACAATAATATTGGTTTCTTTCGTTCATGGTTAAGAATATATGCTTCTTACCTGCCTTGTGTAATCTTTTGATAAAGCAACTTAGTCATGAACATAAATCTTCCACTTGTTCTTGAAATATGCCATATCAAACTTTGGACATACAGTGTGATTTGCATTGTTATTGAAAAATCATGATCTACATTTGCTTTGTATCTTGGTTGTTTGTAGACTTGCTGATAGCTAAATAAAACCTTTATTCAGAAATATTTAGAGAGGAGTTTGGAATCTTCAATTTGTGTGGCTGATAGTTTTATTATGGATTTTTTTGGTTTCTTGTTGGACCTCGCTGTATCTTACAGACAATGTTAAGAATAATGTCCCAAAATTCGAACATGAGATTCGAGTGTCCTATTAAGTTAGGCCACATGATGCTCTAATGGCTTGGTTCCATTGAAAAATCTGTGTCATTTTCGCTGAGTCCTTTCAAACGACCTTAAAGTAAAAGGTGATGTGAAACGCATATTAAATAAAAATCCAGATGTGATGACAGTAGTATCTATGCGCACCAATCTGGATTTGAACGGTAGAAATCTGATTGCTCTTTTTCCCATGAAAATTTTCATTCATACGTTTACGTACGTGAGATATTTCATAATGAGATAAAAGGATCTGTTCCTTCCACCTTTCTGGTCTGGGTTATTCCTTCCATTCATTTGAAGTCTTCCTTCTCCCATCTCTTCTCTTTAATTTCTTAATCTCAGTTTCTAATCACCATTTGACTAAAGAGCATTTGATTTATATTATCAAGCAATTTTATTTATTTTATATAATACATTTTTGTCCTAATTCACGCAACGTGAAACAAACCTTCTTTTTTTTTATTTTTTTATTTTCACGAGATATTTTAGGAAAGTTTCAATTATAAAAAAACGCTTTTAAGTCATTCACATCAAGCTCGTCTTTTGTCGAAGATATTAATAGTTGCAAGGACGAAATAGTCATTCAACGGAGAAAATATAACATCATTCGTTACGAATGGTTTATCTCAATTTGGTTATCTCGGCAACTGAAACCAATGTCTAGCCTAACCTGGTCTTACCTTTGATACTTCGGGAGCCATTGGGTTTAACTTTTTTTTTTCATGATTTTGGTTTTCATTTTTTATAAAAATCAAAATTTTATTCGATAGATATTTATATTTTATTACTAATATCAATAAATCCTAAATAAGAGTTGTAGGTAAATTCATTTTATTTTATTCTCTTATTTAATATCTATTAATGAATATTACAAAAAATTTATTAGATTTTTGAAGATTAACAAATAAAAATTTATAGAATAATATATTTACTAAAGTGGATAAAAATTACAAATTTTAAAATTAATTTCTTTTTAATTTTTAACTAATTAAATATATTTTGAAAATGTAATTCTAAAATATGTAAATATAAATTAAAATGTCTATTATTAATTGATTAAATTATTATATCATAACTTTTATGATATTAATGACTGAATAACTAAGTATTTATCTAATTAACCAATTAAATTATAATAAAAACGAAAAATAAAAGATAAATTTATTTATAATTTTCATAACTTATAAAAACATGAATACATGCATTAAATAGAAACTCAATTAGACATATTTTGTAGTAAATTGAAGATAAAAACAAAAACAAAAATAGTAGCATAATCAACTATATCTGTATTGTTCTATTGTTTGATTTCACTGTAATTATTTTGTTGTAATTTTTTATTTTTATTTCATGATTTTGGTTTCTAATCTTTATTTTTATGAAATAAAAGTTTTGTGTAATTATTGTTGAGTTAGTGGCCCAAACTCTTCCACGTCAATCTAAATCAATAAATTTGTGAATATAAATATTAGCTTATTTATTAAGAAATCTAAGATCAAACTTTTCAAGCCAAGCATTTAATGCTCAAATCATATGCAATATTTTTGGCAGACATTTTTAGGGGTGAGCATTATTTGGGCCGGGCCGGGTAAGGAAATTCTAAAGTTCGAATAATTCGGGCAGGCCCGGATGTTACCCGAATTATTTTCGGGCCAGGACGGGTAAGGGAAAAAAAATTCGGGCCGGCTCGATTACCCGAATTAGGTTTAAAAAATTGTGAAATAGGGTAATTTGGATAAATCGGGCCGAGATAATTCAGGTAAATCGGGTAAATCGGGCCAGGTAAATAGGTAATTCGGGTAAATCGAGCCGGGTAAATTCGAGTAATTGAAAGTTCGAGTTCGGACCGAGTAAGGTAAAAAAAATTTCGAATAATTCAAGCCTGACCTGAACAGTGAAAATCCGGCCCGAATTATCTGAATGCTCACCCCTAAACACTTTATGGCCAAATTGGTTTTTGGTGCAAGGCAAAGGCGGTAGAATTTAAGCATTATAAATACATCTTGAGCCCCTCTTTTTGTATGCATGCAAAGCCGATCGTGACATTTAGCAACTTTGAAAGTTTATTTTCATCACTATTAGCTAGCTCCAACTTGTATTCACTTTTACTCCAGGAGAGAGTTTTATTTTGTGAGAATATACACAAAACTTTATATCCTTATTGTACTTGGAGGATTTAATTTGTACTCTTCTCTGTTATAGTGAATTTTTCACTCATCTTCATCTGTAGAAGTAACCAAACTTGGGTGAACCATATAAATCCTTGCATCTCGCAATTTACTACTATTCTTGCTCAAATATATTTTACTTCTCACTCGTCTTGATCTCGATCCTGATTCGGCTATTGCGTTATACCATAACAATTATTAATTATCAAATTAGTTACACTTTTATAAAAAATAATACTTTATTTATTTTAATATAGTATGCAATATTTATACTAGAAAATCATAGTTTTTATTAAAATATTAAATAAAAATTATATAAATAATATGCATTTATTAGAATTTAAAAATAAATTTTTTACTTAAAAATAAATTTAATTCTATACAAATATTTATTCATTATATTGCGGCATCATCTTCGGGCTGCTCCATTTATGCAGCAAATCAGGAACAGTTTTATTTTTATAGAATGTCTTCCTATATTAGTGATTGTATTTTTGGTAGTTTTCTTTGTATAGGAAATTTCATATTGTACAGATATGGAAGTTTATTTCCTTTAGGAGTCTTTTGATCTGTATATAAGCTTCAAGCGAATACAAAGCAGATAGCTTTTTGATCCCATTATTTTAGTTTTCTTCATGGTATCAGAGCTATGTCTCCCAAAGACGAAGAGATCTCTGGTTCTGATAAGAAAACTTCCAGTCCTTACACCTTGAGGTCCAATGACAATCCAGGTAACATAATTACCCAGGTACAGTTGAAGGGAG
>JANITX010000002.1:44615693-44627983 GCA_027564395.1 Erythroxylum ulei
AAATGTTTTCAAGGTTTCTGCTTATCTTTTTATTATAAACTGTTTCCCACGAGCTTTCAAGCTCACCCCTTCCTGTCTCCATCCTCAGGTGATAGCTAGAAGATCAAGTGATCAAGGGCCTACAGAAATTTTTTCTTCAGTTACTATTTTGTATTTTTGTAATAAGGCAATAGTGTGGCTTTTGTTTTTTACATAAAGTTTGTCGAACTATGTAGCTTGAGTAATGAAATGATGGATTGAAGTAATTTCGACTTCGTTTGTTCTTTAATGTATTTTGTTAAGAGTTGGATTCCAAAAATGGGACCCAACATTTGTGGTATCAAAGAAAGAAAATATATTCTAAAGTATTATGGTTTTCTGAATAGGGTTGGATTCCGGAAACGGGATCCAATAGCTTAAGCCCCTCTACAGTCCAATATTCCAATGGCACTTATGGGAGTTCACACAAAGTGGGAATTTGTTCAACTTCTTTTTATCCAAATTCACTCCAAGATGCCACACTTCCCAAGGTATTGGATGCCCCTGGATGTGCCGAAGGCTGGCTTCAACAACCCTTTAAGCATACTCCTCAGATTTGAACTTAAATAAGAACAATTCATCCTTATTAAGCATTACATTTAACAAACCCATATTTCTCTAAGCCATATTTGCCCACCTATTCACAATAGGAAGTGCTAATTTTTTCTCTAAGAACTAACCCACTACAGAAGATTTACATTTCAAATCAACCTTTCTCAATACCTCCAATAGAGCATAGGTATGTCTTTCAAAGTTAGATATTACATATCTAAATGTTCCCAGATTGTCAGCATCGCTAAACACCGAAGACCTAGTAGTTTTCGACCTCTGCTCTTATGCTTTGGGCTCCATTGCACCATTCAAAGATGGGAATTCTATCGAGTCTAGTGTTGATGTGTCTAGGTTTGGTTTTAGGGGTTTTAGGTTTGCGGTTGGATTGACAGGTTATTTGTCTCATAGATGGGGATGGGTTTTTCTACTGTCATGGTGTATCTAAGGTTTAGTTTGGGAAAGGGGAAGGATAAGATGGTTGTTGAAAAACAGTGTATATAGAAGATAGGGGTAAGAAGGGGTCGTATGTCAGAAAAAGGGGGTTTAGAAGGATTGCCTATAAGTCAAATGAGGTTTTGTAACTACTTCAAAGTCAAAATTAGTCAAGCATAAAGTCTAGGAAAAGTAAAAGGGATGCAGAGAAGAAAGTCAAAGTTTAGGGAAGTGTTATAACTGCAACAAGAAAGGTCATACAACAAAAGATTGTTGGTCAAAGAAGAAGTCTATGGAGAGTAATGTTGCCACTTCCAAAAGTGAGGACAAATGGTAAATTGAAGCGCTTTTTGTTACAAAAGAGGTGTTAGCTCACGAATGGTATGAAGCACTTTTTGTTGTAAAAGAGGAGTTAGTTTTTACAGTAATAACATCTAAACATATTGATTATCAGAAAAATTAGATTATTGACTCGGGTTGCTCAAATAATATAATTGGTGATAAAAGGAAGCTACAGGGTCTATCAGAATATAAAGGAAGTCTTATGGTAGTGAAGGCAAAAAATTTAAAATTACTGATAGCTCACATTGGTAATACCGTAATCTCTCCCAGTGTAGTGCTAACAAAGTGCCACTTCACATTGTCTATCATGGCCTAGGTATGAAGAAAAATCTCATTTCAATAGCATAATTAACATCTTTAGGTCATTTTTTTTGTTTGGTCCACGAGTTGTGAAGATATATCTTGACCTTGAGGTTAAAGAAGAACCCATGATGAAAGGATAGAGGCAAGATTCAGTTTATGTGATGTTTGTGAAAGTCACACATGTAGATAAGATGAGGAAGAATGAGACGATAGATATTTAGCACATGAGGTTAAGTTACGTTAGCTATTTGAAGATAAATGTGATGAGGAAGAAGTCGATGGTCTTTCCCAATTAGAAGTAAGGACAGACAATATATGTACAGGCTGTCATTTTGGAGAAGCACACCAATTACCATATAAAGAGTCCAGATTTAAAGAAAAAGAGCCACTAGTGTGACTAAAGGAATCTTTCTAATCTCAGATGTATTAGAAATTACTAAATGAAAAATGTATTATGACATGATTAGTAATCTATGTTATATTAGAATCTTTCTAATCTCAAAATAACATTGTTATAAGTAAATTATACCTTAATAAGGGTTTGCTTATAAAGTTAGTATTCACATAACTTTGAACTTAAATATTAACTCATAAATAGAACAATAAATATCTTTAATACTTAATAAGATATCTCAAATATTAAACAACCTTAGTACATTATTTATGTATTTAGACTAGAATAGCTAACCAACTTTCATTTCTATCTCTATAAATCTAATTCCTATAATTAAGTTGTTACCTTTTCATAACCAATATGAATTATTCTTGGACAATTGTATTTTCAACAATTAAATATATGAATTATTGTTCTCTTTATCAACAATGTCTCTATATACTCCTATTGAAAAGGAAAACTATACACTTACTAACCTTTTTATAAACAAGATGAATTTATAATCATCTCTAAAATAAACTCTTGGAATTTAGCACAAAAGTGAATCTTTCAATGTCTGTTAATCTTTCAACTATTCATCAAATATATCAATAAAGTTATTAGTTCCCATGTCTTCCGATACAACCCATAAAGGTTTGCCCGTTCTTTGTGCATAAACTCTTGTGAGGGTTTCTCGCAGTTTCAGTAGTTCATTGGATGTATTGTGATAAAATTTGAACTTTTCAAACTTCATCTTACTCTTACTACTTATCTTAAAGGTCATTCTCTTATAAGTATACTTTGAAACAACCATTTTGTTTGATAGGGTCTGTGAGATTATATCTAACCTTTTGAATATCTCATAACCTTTTATTATCTAATTTAAGTATAGACTTTATCGAAACAGATGTTTCAACTAAGCATCACATTTTAAAATCCCATTACCTATGTATAACCAAAAAATATAAATCTCACCATGTCGATCTTATTAAAGTGTTTTATATAATCAATACTTAATTTCTAGTTGGATTTAAATAATTTGAACTTTTAAAAAATTTAAATCATTTTCTCATTTAATACATATGACTATATCACATAAAGTCTTTAGTACATCTAATAAAATAAAAAAAATCATCCTTTTAGGAATTGTTATTACATCAAATACATCTTATCTATAAGATTTAACAGTTTAATACTATCATCATCCTTTTGCCAAAGGTTAATTTGGTCACTCTTCAACTCAAAAAGTTTCATCAGTTTTATACAATTTATAATAAAAAGGAGACATATATCCTTAAATATAATTTTTTATTCTCATTATGTCGATTTAACCATCATGGAATAAAAAGATAGGTCCGATTATCTTACTTTGTATTGTTTCCCCTTATGTTAAGTATAAAGCTCCCTTGATCCAACATATATAAATATAATCTTGGACCAACAACTACTTTTAATTAACAATATATGTCTTATCATACCTTGAACATTGCAATAATATTGAGTCCAAATTTAGTATAAAATATTCAAAAGTATGACTTATCAATCACATCCTATATAACTCTTAGATCTTTTAGGTGACGACTCTTATTAAAACATATCTTAAATGTTACCCCTAACCTTGCCTCTAAATTCATATAATTTTGAGTCATTCATCTAAATCACACAAATTTAGTTAAGTAGGACTTATTAATGTGAGCAAAAACATATTCGAATTAAAGAGGCCTTAAGTCACTCAACAAGCCTTACAATAAATAAAACTATTTTTTTATACTTAAATAATGGAAAACAACAGTTACATTCTCAATATATAATTAATATTTTAATATCAAACATATAAATAAAGCATGCAATTTATATACACATCTATATAAAATATCAAGCTTTGTTTTATTTTAGTTATTGATCTTTCATAATCTAAAATAATTTTTCCAACTCTTTGGAAAATTAAAATAGTTAACCTCATTGATTCTTAAATGAATTAATTTTATATTCTCAATTGAAAATTAATTTGATTTGAAAATAGTTTTCAAATTTAATTGGAATATATTTTCAATTACCTTGATTCCTTTAACAAAATTAAGTGAAAACAATTTTCAATAAATTATAATTTAGAAAGAAAACTCCATTATAAAAAATTTATAAGACATTCTAATCTAATTAGGAAACCATTTCTACTCTTATTAGAAATTACTTTTTCTTAGTTAGAAAAATATTTTCTAATATTAAAAGAAACTAATTTCAAAATTAAATAAAACAATTTTAAAAAGATCATTATTCTCAATTAATAAATAAAAATATCTTTTCAAATTTAATCAAGAAAAATACTTTTCTAATAAATCAAGAAAGTTATTTTTTATAATTCAAGAAATAATTTATAAATAAATAAAATAATAATTATCTAAATAAGAAAATAAATTTAATTTATTTCAATTAAATTGAAATACAGAAATTTAATTAAGAAACATCTTTCTTAATAATTTAATAAAATATTTTTATTAATTTTAAATAGTCTAATTAATTAATTTTAATCTAATTGAAATATAATTAATTATAATTCTAGAAATGACTTTTCTAAAATTTTAAATTTATATATGAGTCTAATTATTAATCTTAATCACATTAAGAAAAATAATTGATTTAAGATTTTAAGATAATTTTAAATTTTGTTTGAAAATAAGTCTTAGAATACTATTCGAAAGGATAACTTTAATTATCTTTGGATTACTTCGATCCGAACACCAAAAGAGGCCATATTCCAACACTAGAATAATTCTATCCTTTTATTCACACAAGTGTTCATAGCTAGGAATACCCTCTTCCTGGCCTAGAACAAGCCTAACGTAATAAGCTTATTTTCAAACAAGTCTCTTCTTAACTTTTCAGGAATCCTAGAATCAAAGTTGAAACCCTAGCTGCCACCCTCAGGGTCTGTCGCCGGTTGTTTCATGTGTTTCTGCCACAACCGGGAGCTCCTCAACGACCACGCTGCTGCTCGAAGTTACTTTCTCCCCTCATCATGGACTGTCGTAGACTTCCTCTCGTGATGCAGTTGTAGCCTTTCCATTTGCGTGTGTTGCTTCTCTGCCTCAGAAGTTGTCGGCAGCTCAACATTGCACCTCCACCTTGAGGCGTCTTCTCTAGCTGCCAGGTGCTTCAATCTTTTAACAGGTGCAGCTGCCATTAACTTATCACTAGCGCCTGCTTTACGTTTACGTCAATCTTCTCCAGCCATGATAACAAGTATACCCTAACATAAACAAATTCCCCATCAAACCATCATTGTAGGCCTCCAATTCTCCAGCAATTTTAAGCATGTCGTATTGCCTCTCTACTCCTTATCACCAACAACCACAAGAACTAAGAGAGACCACCAAAACACATCACACCAAACACAGCCTACAAAACACCCAAAAACCCAGCCAAAACAGCTAAGTTGTCATCATCACAGAATATAACAATCATATGCCATCTTGGTTTAGCTATATTAGGAGGATTCCTAAACTCTTACAGAATATTTGGTTCACCTTCATAAATAGATAAGGAATAAAATAGTGATTCTTTAAGAATAGAATAGATGAGTAATATACATAATATGTATTATTTAATTTAGTTTATTCTTAAAAATTTCTAATGATGATGTAATGCTAATGTTTAATTTGAAAACATAAATTTGAAATACTAAAAAATAACTAAAATAAAATAAAATATCCATAATTGTTGCGGATTAAAAATCAAATGGTCAAAAATAAGAAAATAAGGAAAAACAATTTAACACATCGTCAAGAAGAAGAAAGCAACGACTAGGTACTAAAGTGAGAAGTCCTCAATAGTCAAAGGCATGCGTAATAAAGTAATCAAAGAGCAAAGTTTACCTGAGTGGCTTTAATAACAACACCTTTCGCCAAGTAAAGAGTCATGTAATTGGTCAGGTTGAAGCTCCCAGATAAGAACACTCTAGGGGCTATATAAAGGAGGGAACCCTCTCTCCTCAGATGTCGAATTCTATAAATGGCCTCCCTGAACGATTTTGTATTCAATGTCTTCCCATCACAACCCCATAGTCTGTAATAGAAATTTTGTCGTTCCTATACCATATGGGTACTATTGCGAAGCTCGTTATTGATATAGATTAGGGTTACAATTTGCCATAAACATATGATTTGCATATGAAATCTTTCATATCTCAGTCAATTTCATTGTAACTATTTGGGAATTTTAAATTTTAATCAAATCTAGTTTGATTTTAGGGTTAGCAAGTTATTCGTAAATCATATCTATTCTGATTTTAGGACATAGGGAATGCAACTTTTTCAATTTCAATTCTAAATTTTGATAAATATCAATCAAACATTATAATCAAGTTATAGAATCAAAGACAACTCTGATAACACTATTGGCAGAGTGAGATGGGATTCGATCCTGTGCATAACGAAATACAAATGGAACTTTTTTGTTTAACTTTTTAAAAATCAAGATCACTTAAATTTTGTAACATGATTAATTCATAAACTATAATAAAACATTATTCATAAATTTTAACTTATTCTGAAGCTTGATTCTTTTCTTATCGTTTCTCTTAAAGTATTTCAAAAATTGGGTCTTCTTAACCCATGTATCCATACAAGTGGTTAATCTAACAGTATTCATAAAATGTGTTGAGAGAACTTTACAACTATTTTAAAGAGGTTTAGGCAATAAGTGCTAACGCCTTTGGAGCCTAAGCCTATTTATAATATATCTAAGACCTTTTAGTAATTTAATTGAATTAAAATTCTAATTTCAATTAAACTTTACTTAAATTTACATTTAACTTTATTAAATACCAATTAAGCTCAAATAAAATTCAATATCTCATAGTGGTATTTATTTATTAAATAGTTCATATTTAATCAAAAAGTTTCTCGAGCTTTACAATCAAGTTTAATTTGATTAAAAAAGTTTTTCTTCCTTCAACTCTTTCTGTTATTATTAGTGTTTGTTTATATTCTAAGTGGTTATATAGTTTTGGGCATGATTTAGAACTTAATTTTATGTTTCAAGAGGTGTGCTATGTTTGGAAACAGGAAATTGAAGAAAAGAGAAGAATTGAAAGTATTGAAGTAAGCCATGATCGTGGCAGAGGGCGCAGACAGCAATTCCAGTGAATTTCAACTTTTCCAACACTCGACCTATTTCGTAATTTTGATGTTTTAGGGCTATTTTTGGAACCAAATTAAGTGGGCAAACCCTAGAAAGAATCCTAGAAGCCTCTAGAACTATAAAAGAAAAATATAACACAAAAAAAGAGCAGCCATCATCTTTCAAAGTGAGAGAACAAGAAGGAGAAGCAAGAAGAGCAATCCAGAAATTCTAGATTTCAAGTTTGAGTTCAAATCAAGTTCTTTCTTTCTTTCCTTTGTTTATTTTATTAAACTTGATGTGTAACTTGGATTTGAATATGTTATTCACGCTTAGGATGCTCTAATTATTAGATTTGGATTTGTTCTTGAGTTATTTTGTGACTTGATTGTTATTGATTTCAATTTAATTTTCTGGTGTTATGATGCTTGGATATGTTAATACTTCGGTAATAAATCGAGAGAGTGAGTCGAAAGTAATCCGATTAGGTTGGATAACAAGAGTTAGTGACCTAAAAAATCTCCCAAATATCAAATTGGTAATCATATGAAGAGAGATCTTATGTGAAAACCCGATTATTCGATAGATCACTTAAGAACTAGTTGACAATGTTTGGTAGATTTTATGAATCGAGAGGTTGCAAAATATGGAATTTTGTAATCCATTAGGGCTAATCAATTAGGTTTAATTGATTAAGGTCTTGAGAAAGACTATTCAATCCCTTAGAAGATCTAGAATCAACACATAATTGAATCAATAACAGTTAGGGAGCAAAATAACGATAGAATAAATCCTAAGCTTCATCCTTGGTGTTCCTCACATATTTGTGGTAGCTCATTTTTTATTTGATTATTTTCTTACTTTTATTTAATTTTTTTAAAATTTTGATATTTTATTTTCATTCAATTCATATCCCGATACCTCAGACAAAGTTAGGATCACTTAGTTCTAACTATTTCTTGTAGAATTGACACCTTTAATACTACAAGTTTACGATCCATATACTTGTGGATATTAGGGGTTTTATTAGAAGCAAAAATTGCTCATCAATTAATCCTTTAAGTACACAAGTTTATCTTGAATACAAAAAGATAAAAACAACATCATTTGGACACAGTTTTGTGTCTTAAATCATATTCTAAATCTTTCCTATAAAATTATGCCAAAATTGCTCTAACTTGACTTAACTTTACGTAAATTCATTCCTTATTCATTGGATAGCTAAAACAAGGTTTGAACATAAAGTATAAGCTAAATTAAGTACTGAAACCTATAAAAACTATCAAAATACAAATAAAACACTCTCAAAATCATATTAAGATCATAGTTTAATTAATACATATAAAATTTCTTCACACCTAAGCTGTTGTTTATCCTTAAGTAAATCAATTTCATTACTTTTAACTTAAATAAAGGGCAACTCCAAGAAAGAATTTAATAAGTCAATTGGAACAATTAAGACTCTCCATTATTTATTTAATTGCAAAGTTTATTAATTTTTCAGGCATATTAGCTACTTACATCAAGTCATAAATCAATTCAATTTAAGTCCAAAATCTTTCAAATTTTAACTTATTCCATAAAATTTAACTTAATGCTTAAATGAACATATATAAGAAAGATGCTTTCAAACATCTTCATAACCCTTATTGATAGAAAAGTACAATACTGACTTTAAATCAACACCAGAGCATAGAGGCTTGTTTAAAAAGTTACCTAACCTTTTGACATGAAAATTAAACACCTTGTCATACTTACTCATAGTTACTCAATTACGTCACCGTTTCAAATGACTACTAACATCATTTTTTAGCTCTAACCTTTTTCCTTAGTTTGAAGCTAGCAAAGTGAACTTATTTTATGCTCACTTAGTCACACATTTTTTTCTCTTTTTTTCATAAGAAAAAATTGATGAGATACTAAAAATGGTTTTAAAATAGACAATTATGTTAATTTCTCTTAAAAGTTGTTTAAATAGGTTTACATAAAAACCTAATTAATCTTAGGAAGAATTATAATAAAATAGGAAACTCTAAATTTTAAGAAGACTTTTAAAAGAAATAGGAAATTCTAATTTATCTTAGGAAGACTTCTAAAAAAATAGAAAACTCTAATTTATCTTAGGAAGAATTCTAGATAAAATAAAAAGGAGTCAAAGAGATTGAGTAAAATTTAAAATTAAATTAAATTAAAATAGGAAATTATTCAAAAATTATATAGAGAAGGATGTTAAATAAGGGGTGATTACGTACTAGTCAATATTCTATTATGCCCAATCGTAAAGAAATTCAGAGAAGAATGCTTGATAAGGCGTGATCACATGCTAGTCATTATACCATCCTGCCCAAAGAGAAAGAAATGAAGAAAGGGATGTTGGATAAAATGAGATAATGTGCTAGCAAATATCATATTCTGTCTAAGAATTCAAATGCCTCATCACTTACAAACTAAAACAAAGTCATTTTAAATAGTTAAAACCAAAATGGCAATGTTTTGGAAGAGGGATTTGAGCTATTGTGTTAAGAGGCTTAGGTGGTTCGAACATATTAAGACAGCTTTGGTTTACTATAGTCATCGACATCTTGACATGGGCGGTTTTTTTTGCTAAATTGATAGTTTTTTTGGGAATAATTATCCTCCATTAATTGCTCAGTTTTTCGCTATTTTTTCCATTAAGAAAAAAAAGAATTTTTTAAGGCTCTTATACTCATTATGCTTAGGATTGAATAGAGGGGGGCTTTACCGAGACTAACTAGGAAAAGTTGTTTTCTTTCGCTCATATAACCGTGGAGTGTTAATCAAGCCCATGTTTGAATGGAAATTGAGATATGCCAAATATATGTGAAATAGATTCTTACGGTGGTTGATAGAGTAATCATTGATCATAAAAAGAGAAATAGCTAAGAAGAACTAGGGACAGGTGATAAAAATGATATAACTTTATTAAAACTTATCGAAGGCTTGGCCCTCGATAAGAAATTTTGGCAAAATAGGATACGAGTAAAAGATTTTTCATAAAGAGGTCCTTCTCTTTCTTATAGTTCTTTTGATTTTTTTTAAATTGAAGGAATTTTCATTAGCTATAGTGAAACTATTTACAGCGTTACTACAGTGGGTTTCCCATATAAAATTCCAAAAAGAACTTTCTACAATGGCAAAGCCATAAAAGCTAGTTGCTATGAACCCAAGAAACTAAATTATAGAAACCATCTTGCTTTCATACGATCGGATAGCTTGTGAGTGACGTCTTTGGCTATCACAAGGCCACAAATCTTGTTAATGATCTCTTTAGCTAGTTGGTAAAGGCTAGTTTGCTCCTGTCTATAAATCTTACTATTCCTCTCCCTCTATATATTATAAATTGTAAGCGTAAATGTTGTTTTGAAAAGTAAATTGTTCGTCCTCTAAGAGCTAGGTATGTTGATGATCCATTGGAGTGTATTAGTCCAGTCGTATGCATTGTTATACTCTGCAAGCTTATGAAGAAGTTGACTCCATATAGTAATGAAGTAGATATAAATGAAAAATAAATGGCTCCTGTCTTCTGCTAGTGTCTTGCATAATTCACTTATGGGATTGAAAGTCCTATGCCACATATCTTTGGTGCTTAGTTTGTTCTTAATTGCTAACCATATAAACATTGAAGCTTTGGGGCTGATGCATTACTACTAGAGAAGAGAGTATCAGGGAACAATTGAGTAACTAGTTTCGAGGATGTTGTAGCATGACTTGTTTGTAAAAGATTCGTTGGCGTGGAGTTTCCACATAATTTTATCCTCGTTGCTTCTGTTTTGGAGACAAGGGAAAACTGATAGAGTATATGAAATCCTTTGAATTATCTAGACCATTGGCCTTCAGAGATGAGTGATGCGACTTCTGCATTGTGAGGGATGCGTCGTCTGAACTGCATTAGATCATTTCTTCATATTAGTGGACTGAATTTAGTCTAATTATCATACCAAACCCATATGAAATCACCATCACCAGTTGATAATGAATATACAGATAAATAATATCTCTCATTTTCAGCACAAGATGAAAGATCCAAGAACCACTCTTGATGATAGGTAGTTGCCAGAAACTTTGAGAAAGGATGTATGTTTCATGAATCCACTTAATTCAGATTGAGTTTTTATCTGTTAGTAACCTCCGAACTTTTTTTTGCAAAGAAGAAACTTTTGCATAGTAGTTATAGAGAGTACGCCTAGGCCTCCTTGTTGCTTGGTGGTTGTCACCTCTCCCCACTTCACTTTTGCTTTTTGGCATTATCTGTAGAACCAAATCAGAGGAAAGCTTTAATAGTTTTGTCTAGCTCTTTGATCACTTTCTTAGGCAGAATTAAGTTGTTTATCCAATGAATGTGTAAGCTAGTGAGAACTGACATAATAAGTGTGACCCTTGCAGCCATAGAAAGAAAACGATTCTGCCAATCTAAAATTTTTTATTTATATCGCTCTAAAAATGGAAGACAATCAGAATAGGTGAGTTTAGCATGAGATATGGGAACTCCAAATTATTTGAACAGTGGTGTGCTTAGCTCCATTCCCAAGAAACTAGCAAGCTCGAGAGCATTTTACACGTCCAAGGAGTAATAAAAGCTGCATTTCTAGATATTTATTAATAAAAGTTGCATTTCTGGATATTTATTCTCAACTTAGACCAGCTTGAGAATCAGGCAAGGATTTCTTTAAGATATTAATGGAAAATCTGTCCACTCCAGACAATAGGATTAGATCGTCGGCAAGCATTATATTTGTGAGTTTAAGAGCACGAAATTTATGACGGTAATAGAAGTAACCATTGTGTGAAGTCAGCTTTCCAATAATTCGCGACAACGCCTCAGGTGAGAGGGGATTACCTTGCCTAATCCCCCTCCCACATTTCAGTGGTTTAGTGGGGCTTCCATTGATAATGATGCTTGCTTACGAGGTATGAAGACATAACATAATCCATTTCGTAAATTGGATTGGGAATTGTAAAGCATCAAGGTATGCTTTTATAAATGTCCAGCTAATTGTGTCAAATGCCTTATAAAAATCTATTTTCTAGATGCAGCTCTTCAGTTTTTTCCCAGATTGATACTCTTTAAGTAGTTCTTGAATGAGCATTATATTGTCTCCAATAAAATGACCCTCTATAAAAGCTCCTTAAG
>JANITX010000002.1:44718317-44732004 GCA_027564395.1 Erythroxylum ulei
CGTTTCTGGAAAAATATTTTCCAGCCTCGAGGACTTCGTCAATGCGAAAAGAGATTTATTCTGCCAAGCAAGAGTACTTCGTCAATCCAAAAAATATTTTCCAGCCTCGAGGACTTCGTCAATCCAAAATTAAAAAAAATATAGTTTTACATACTTTGCTTTCTTTAATTTTAGTAAATCTTACAAAACACCCTTTTAATTGCTTTAATTGCATGTTACAACTTTAGGCTAGTCTTAGGATCATTTTCTGAAGTGATTCTGTTGAGAGAGACGACCCGAGGTTCAGCTTGCTTCAATCTTGGAATAATTTTATTTTGACCGGTTTCCAAGGTCGATTTCTTAATCGAACGACAGAGCCGCGATCAAATAGGTTCTCAAAAAATGACCTGATCGACAAAGATCGATTGTCAGTATATGAAGTAAAAGTTTGTAAGTAATCTGAAATATACTGATGAAATAGTCAAGATTGCATGTTAATTGAATCAGCTGTGGCCATTTGGAATAGTGTACTTGAGTGATGACGTATATGGGAAATGGAGAAGCAATTCCCCTCTGCCGTATTGATCAATTAGATGAAAATTTCGAGGACGGAGTAAGTTGTTTCAAACTTGATGGCATGATGAGTTACTAGACTCTGTTGTACTTGATGATAAGGATGGTGCATATCAGTAGTTGAAGATAGGGGAGCTGTCTATGAATCACCTTTAGTGAAGGCAGATAATCACCTTAGTGGTATTGTGGATGTTGTTAATAGTGTGGTCGATGTTGTTGAATGTGCAATGGTGATGTTAATGGTGTAGTTTCTGATACAACCCCTGTTGAGGCTATTAGAGATAACCGTAGTGCAGAGGATGAAACTACTAGTGATGTCACTGTGGGTGTGCTTAATGATGTTGTTGATGTTGTTAATGGAGGTGAAGTCAACCTATAGGTTCTGGCTAAAAAATGGCCCAGGTTGTAGTCAATGGTAATTAATTAGTTGGTTTGAAGACTAAAAATATTGTTGCAAATAATTCCCAGCCCCAAGGAAATTGTCAAATGGATTGTGCTCAGTTGAAGAATCCTTTAAAATATGTTCAGATAGCTAAAATTGTTGCTGCTAAAGTATCTCCGTCTCATATTGCAAATGTAGAACAGACAACTATCGACATCTACAGTGCATACAATGTGGAGAGTCTGGATAGTGGAGTGAATGACTTCACCTCCCAATATTTTGAGCATTGTTAGATGGATTGGGCTAACATGTTGACTCCATTACCAACTGCTGGGCAAACTAAGAATATTGTCGTCAAGCCTCTAAGGCTAGGCTGGAGTATGCACAACAAACAAAAATGGTAAAATCTAGTGATGATTATGTGGCAAGTCAAGGGAAAGGGGATATTATCTCTCAAAAAGTAGAACAAGTAGAGGACTGTGATTCTCCATTAGCTACAACCCAAGTCCCTGACATCTTAGGAGATTTTTGTGTGCAGTCTAAAATTGCAAAAAGGAAATCAGTAAAGAAGAGAGCAAAATCCCAAATACCATGGGGCTTCCTCCAAATAAGGCAGACCTAGTGTGGAACATTAGGGGTTAAACGAACCTCATAAACAAAAAATGGTGAATGAGCCTTTCTATGAAGATGAAACATAAGTTGTGCCTATAGTTGTTTCCTTTTGTTGTCTATCTTGTAGGCAATTATATTGCCTTACTTAAGGATTTTTTTTGGTCATATTGTAACAACCTATTTCTAATGTCAAACAACAAAATCAATCACAAGCCAAAACTTATATAAAGAACTAAAGGAATGAAAAGATATAACTAACTAACAAATTCTAAAACAACCCATTTATAGTGTCAAACAACAAAATCAATCACAAGCCAAAACTTATACAAAGAACCGAAGGAACAAAAACATATAAGTGAGCAAAAGTTTGAACAATTTAGTTTTCATTACAAAATAATTTAAATCAAAATTAAAAGAAAGTAAATAATCCCTACACTTTCCTCTATAATCTAAGTTGAGATATAGTTTTACTGAAAAGGAGATAGTTTCAATTTTACTTCAAAAGAAATATTTTTGAAAGAAGGAGAGGAAGGGAAACCAATAAGAGTATGTATCAAGATTATACATCTTTATCTTTAGAAATATTTTTGAAAGAAGGAGAGGAAGGGAAACCAATAAGAGTATGTATCAAGATTATACATCTTTATCTTTTATAAGAATAGTAAAGAAAACATATATTTCACACAGAATTAAAGATGAAAGTTACGTATAAGTAACTCTCGTTTAGATAGTTTTCCAATTTTTGTAGGGCACTCATTGGAACTAAGGTCCGAGGTGATGAGTGGAGACAATTTCCTATGAACTAGGAATTTCTTCAATCAGGTTTCCATTAGAAAGGACAAGAATTGTAAGATGGTTGAAGGAAAACAACTGAATAGGGAAATTAATGGGAAAACTAGAAAAGGTGATTGTTAGTCTTGAGACAAAACCATCAACAGAGCATTGAACATAATTCCATTGCATGGATTCAGTGAGTGAGAAGTAAAAAGTCGAAGAAGAAAAAGAAGTAAAAGAGAAGGAGAACAGAAAATGGTAGAAAATAAGAAATGTTAAAAGAGAAGGAAAACGGAAAAATAGAAAATAAAGTTATTATTAATCCATACATCGGTTTTAAGTCTTGATCTGCTTTTTAGTGGTTCTTGGGTGGCTTTAGAATTGTTGGTGAGCAATCATTTAGGGTTTTGAGAATGTTTGGTTTTTGTTAGTGGATAGAGAACTGTGGTTATGGCACATTCTTGATGAAAAAGGAGAAATTGCAAGGGATAACCTTCGAGAGTTTTGGAATTGAGAAGCTGAATTGGATGATACTTTTGAGCAGATGGAAAACGAAATTCAAGAGGTGATGTACTCCTGCTCCTCCCGTACCCAAAGCCCTTCAGCCATCAAATTTATTGCAATGAATGGCTTTCTGAAAAAGGATGGTGATGGTCGCCTAACCCTACGGGAACCTATGCATGAACAAACTTGTTTTGCTTAGTGTAATCCCAAGCAGCTTTTGCCTTAATGAAGTCTTATAGGCTGTGAAGAACGCAAAGGCCGTAAAATTGAAAATGAATGAAAAAACCTTTTCTAGCATTTAATTTAAGGCAATGCATGTTTCTGAAGATGTTGCGGGAAACTGCTGCCTTCCTTCCTACTCACATTCCACTCTTAAGAGCATAACGAAAACCAAGTTATATAAATTGCAACTGGATTCGCATCGTAATTGGGTTTCCATTTGTCAGCTAGGCCCAAGACACTCATGTAACGGATGCGTAAGAGAATTGCATAAAGCATCCTCGACAAGACTGCTACAATCAATACTACCACATCCTAGTGCAATGTAAGTGTAGGACACATACAAGGACCACAAGGCAGAAAGGTACATGGGATGCGTTTCCTCATTATTAACACTACTAACCATCCATGGATTCCGCAACCCTCAACGTACAACCAAAATTGACCGCTATATTCTAATCAAAAGTGGGCGTTCATTCTCATAACCAGGTAAGTAGTAACCCAACAAGAAACAATCAAAACCATATAAATGCAGAGGCCGATGAGTAGAAAGTGTACTATTATGCAAACTAAAGGGTTTATGCATCCACGGCCACTACAGGCATGACACAGATTCAGGGTCCGTCTCGAATAATTTGACACAATATGTGATCCTATCCAGAGAGGGTAGATTTAAGGTCTCCATTGTTGTGGAGATCCTTTACAATGTCGGAACCTCCTATCAGCTCCCCTTTGTAATAAAGCTGAGGATAGGTTGGCCAATTTGAGAAGACCTTTAGACCCTGCCTGACTTCCTCATCAGTTAAAATGTCGAAGGAACCAAAATTTATACCCTCCTCCCTCAGAGCATTCACAACCTGGGAACTAAACCCACATCGAGGAGCATCAGGAGTACCCTTTATAAAGACCATCACTGGTGAGGAAGTAATCAGACTCCTTAACCGATCGTCAATATTCTCTTTTGGAACAACACCTTTCTCAACCAAAACCCTTCTAAGTTCTCCACTTTTCTGCATCTCGAGCACAATATCTGATCCACCAACGAGCTCACCGTTAATATATAATTGAGGATAGCTAGACCAGTTAGAATAAACTTTAAGGCCTTGACGGACTTCATCATCAGAAAGAATGTCAAAACTCTGGAAGTTGACCTTTTCTTCTCGAAGGATTTCAACAACCTTCCCACTGAAACCACACTTTGGTTCATCAGGTTTTCCCTTCATAAACAACATAACTGGGCTAGAATTGATCAGGCCTTCCAGTCGAGAAGTCAGGCTAACACTTAATCCAGTGGATTCTGAGATGCCACCCTTTGCACTTCCACCTAAACTTTCTTTCGATACATTAGAACCAATAGAATCAATTCCATGATCCCTGAATATTTCTTTTAATTCACCACTCTCATGCATTGATATTACTATATCACTTCCGCCAATAAGCTCTCCTTTGCAATAAAGCTGCGGATATGTTGGCCAGTTCGAGAACACCTTCAAACCTTCACGAACCTCATTGTCTGATAATATATCAAAAGTTTCAAATTTAACATTTTCACCCTTCATAATATCAACAACTTTCCGGCTAAAACCACATCTAGGTGCTTCAGTATTCCCCTTCATAAATAGCATGAGAGGATGAGAGTCAATCAGTTGTCTCAATCGTTTACTTAATGCATCACTGAGACCGGGTTTCACTTGGTTTGCAAGTTGGGAAGAACTGTTCTCTTTAGCAAACTCTTTGACCGTCTCAAGGACAGTTGGCCCAGCAGCCATACCAAGGCTGGCTGGAACCGCAGGTTCTCCAGGGTTAACTGACCCAGCAACTTTAGCAACTTTGTTGGCCAAACTCGAAGGATCCGCACCTTCCAGTTTATCAATTTCCTTGCCATCCTGATGAAGAAAATACCATAAAGCTGTTTCATCTATATAAAAAAAAATTATTAAGAGTAAAAAGCAATCTCGACAAGGTTAAATCAAAATTCGTCCTTATAAGGATCATAACTGTTTGAACATGAATAAAACATAATAATAATAAAATAGTTAAACACGTCTACAACCAATTATTCTACTCATTCCAGCAAGTATTCCTCTGTCATGTTATTCCTGTCTCTAGTTGATTAGTCTCTTTGTTCCACATCACACAGTCAGAGTCTACATTTCTTTAGGACCTTTTCGTTTAACAAAATTGAATTCTTGGTAACACAATCGCAGCAGTTAAAAAAAAATATAAATCAACTAACAGGCAACATCACAAAACTCAAAGATAGAAAGAAAAAGTGAAATTGGAGAAGGTGGAAAGATTTAAGATAGGACAACCTTGAAGAAAAGGAAAAAAGGCACAGCAGAAACAGAAAAAGCCTCAGAAATCTCCGGTTGGTCTTCAGCCTCAACCTGCAAAACCAAAATCACCCATGAAACCAACAAGAATAGAAAAGGAAGAAAAATTTAATGATGCAAACAGAGAGGGAGAAAGAGAAAGGACCCTAAGGAAGTGGGCATGAGGGAAATCAGTGGAGAGGTGGGAAAAGAGTTGGTCCATGTGCTTAGAGGCCTCACACCATGCCGCCCAGAAGTGAAGGAAAACAGGTGCGGCGGTAGAGAGCAGGTTATCAAGCTCCGCCTTCGACTTCACGTCCTTGACGAACCCACCCATACTGGCTTTGGCTTCCACCGGAGAAACACACAAATCAATCTCGGTGCGTGTCAGCGTGTGTGTGTGTAATAAAATGAAAGGCTTTAGGAATGAAAACCTAGACAGTTTAAATAGACAAGTATTTTATGATTAATATTATTATAGCCATATAGATTGCTTGCTGGGCCGGTGAATGTACGTAAAGAGTCAAAAATCAATCATGGACTTCTTGTGTTTTCTCTTTTTCATATTGGCCCTTTATGTTTTTACTGATTAGTCAAACAGCTCAACTCCTCATGCCTTCAAATTTTGATGAAGATTACATATTACATACGTTTATATATAAAGCAATTTAGAATTCTTGCTTGCTTGCTTTCTAGTTTCTGCTAACAATCACTTATAACTCTTCATCTGATAAACAAAACTCAGCATCATCAACCTCACATTCATTTTGAAAGGAAAAGTTGAACAGAATGGCTACAGTAATCACTTTCAACGATAAGACATGCTTTCCCTTATGGTGATGCAGCTTAAGTACAAATCTCTGCAACAAAAATTCCAACAAACAAGTGGAATTTCAACAATTTATACATTAGTTTTTTAGCAAATTTATGATTCAGGATCCTCTTCAGGCACAGATATTGTTAGTATTTGAGTTGCAACCCAGGATTCCTAGAAGGACTGAACCTCAAGGGCGGGCTTTGGAAGAATCAATGAAACACATCTAAAAGACCCCATTCTTACAATTATCTTGCTAGGATAGGGGCACCACAAGCAGCAGGAGCATGCTGTCCCTCTTTATAAACGAGGTTCCCTCTGACAAAAGTTGCCAAAACCTTCCCAGAAAGCTTGGATCCGAAGTAGGCTGAAATGCTCTGTGAAAGAAATTAAGAAGTCGGTGTTTCAAATGGCTCAGAACTAATTAGGTGGCATGCATATAAGATAAAATAACTTCAGTGATGTTCTCAATGAAATGCTCTTTAGGTGGATTAGAAACATGAAATGGAGAAGTCAGTTTGCATACAGGATGTTTCACGTATACAGGAAGATCATCATTGATCTCAAATTCTACACTTGGCTCCCATACAGCGATATCTGCATGTTTTCCAACTGCAATAGCTCCCTACAAAATGCAGTACAGAATCAGTTGACATGTCTTTTGAGAATGACGATAAGTGGTAAATCTGCATCACCTTCAACTCTTGTCCAGCAAGCTTCGCTGGCCTCTCACTCCACCACATTGCCAACTGTTCAAAAGTTGCTCCATAGTTCCTCCCATACGACCAAGTCACAGGAAGGATGAACTGCACATATTATGATTTTTAGTCCTAAAAAGTAGGAAAAAGCAGCAAAATGGAACTGACTCTTCATTGTTTTATCACCACACGAATAAAGAAACAACTTAATTCTTTTGATATCTTATTCTTTGGGAATATATGCTCCCAAATTTTATTAACATAAAATTCCAATAAAGTCAATAATCACAAAGAACAGCTGAGATATGATAGAACAGCTGAGAGATGCTAGGATATGTTCACAAGTAATGCATGGAAATGGATTTCAGGCCTAAACTATTAAATAGGCAGTGAATCCAGAATTACCTAGTAACTAATGATATACTCATCCTAGTGAACAAAATGCATATGCAGAGCGGCTGAAAATCTTCAACCAATGACTGATTCAACAGCACAACCCATTAGGTAAATAATGAGGTTTTCTTTAGCACTTGACAAATTAATGAGATTATCAATGGCCACGGTCGATGAAAGGTCCCAAGCCACTATTAAATACTGAATGGAGGATCATACCCGAAAAAATTTCACATATTTGAAACAGTTACTAGGTTGATATGAATGACGAATCAGTAACCTGCAAAGATGATATACCACCCCAAGCCCTGAGGAAATCACCCTCACTAAGGAGTTTGAGCTCAGGCACAGTTGGTGAATGATCAGAACTTAACATGTCAATGTCTCCATCCTGAAATATAATTTTGAAGTAAAGCGACTAAGAATCATGAAAGTTGAACAGAAATTTTTGTGGATCCTTGAATTTTTAGCTACCAGAAGAGCCTTCCATAGCATTTCTTTATTGGCTGCATCACGAATCGGTGGAGCACATTTAAAACGAGTATCTCCATCTTGAATCTCTTCCGCTGAAAAGGCCAGGTAATGAGGACACGTCTCAACAGTTACACTGTCCCCATCATTTTTGGCACTCTGTGCATAACATGGCAAAGAGTTCAAAACAATTTTCCTTGACTAATAAGGTCCTTTCATACAAAACAAGGAAAATATAAAAGATAAAGGTTAAGCCTATGCAAATACATCTGCTTGATTTCCAGTTTTACATACTATGGTATGCACTAATCCAATAAATGCTACGAAGAGCAATAATCTATGTGAAAGTATGAATGTAAAGTAAATAACAGACCTGACAGAGAAAAAAGAGTATGAAATGGTAATATTCCAAATAACCTCCTCAAGCTGGAAACTGATGGAATAAAAAGTAAGCAGATGAAAGAAGTTACCCGCAAAAGCTGCAAGGAAGAACCTGCATCAGACAAATGAACAATATGAAGATGAGCTCCTTCTGCTGAAGCACCAGTTCTTGTGTCTTTAGATACAGTTAAGAGCTCACTAATAGCTGCCTCCTCCCTGGTTAAGAAATCAAGTATCATCCTATCTTTAGCACTAAAAGAAAAAGATGAAGCTAATTAAGCTTTTATAATGAGCTTATAGATGAAGGGCATGGCAAATTTGCCTCTGGTGAGACGTGAAAAGGAATCAAGAAACTGGAAGTATATGAGTTAACTACCGTTGATTGATCTAGTCTAAGAATTACTCAGATGTTCCTGCCATAAACAATTTACATGTAAGTTCTAAATTTTGTATTTCCTTAAATGGTAAAGGATTCATCAGTTATAAACCATGCTCAAGTCATTGAAATAGCACATGTTGTAACCAATCACATTAATAGTACTTCATTTGCTCCATCTTCAGATATATACCCAACAGAATTGAGGTTTGTTTAGACCAACAGGAAATGCATAAATCAATGAGTTTTTAACTAGTTACTCAGACACTAGCCCACATGGCCATGACAATATTTTACCATGATGGTGGCCTTGTCTTAAGATATGTGGAGTAAGAGCGGGGGTTATCTGCACCATCTTCTGAGTAGATTCCAGAATCTTGCTGAATCTCTGCATGAACAAGTAAAGGTCTTCTATATTTTGCCAGAACAGCTAGTCCCTCCTGCAGAAGCATATGATAATAACCTTATCAAAAGACCTCTTTCAAGTGTTAGAGGTTCTTCTTTAGACAGACTCAACATTTGAACTAAGAACAAAATAGAAAATAGAAAGAACAGTTTAAGAGATCACAGATATGATAAGGTAATATATTAAATAAGTGATGCTGGAAGATGCTTAAGGGCTAAACCTTGATATGGCTGACATTGGTCATAGGGAAGTCGTTGATTCCTGAAGGACACATAAAAGACTACAAAACAATAAAAAATAAGTTGGAATGAAACAATCAGATAATCAAGACCAAGAGAAATCAGCTGACATAACTTTTCTTCGCAAAATGTAAATAGACGTCAGCAAATGTTGATGCAGGTGTATCAAAACTGCAAAAGATGGAAATAGTCTATCGATAGTTTATGGTACAAATTGATAACAAAATAAAGTCATAAGTAAGCACTCACATCTTGGTTCACATTTAAGAATTAGTTTACAACAATCTTGACGAAGAGATTTCTTGTAGGAATATATGTTAACAATACTACCAAATAGCATACGAAGATCATTGACACATCCTTGTAAGATGATTACCTTCAATCCAAGAGCACCTGCATTTAGAAGAGCTTCAAGAGAGCTTCTGTTGAATGCATTTTCAGGAACTAGGCCCCCCCAAAAACCTGTTTATATCAAAGTTCAGACGTATATCCTTAGAAAATTGGTATAAGTGCAGCCCCAAAAGAGCAGATTGTTTCAAGATCATACCAACATCAACATAGATATTATTCGCTGCAGCCTCAATCTATTCATGTATGTCAAACAAAACAAAAACCAGTAGTTAGTCAAGTAATCTCATTTCCAACAAGCAAAAGATAATGCATATAATCATGATAAAGGGAATAGGAAAAAGATCTTCATCAAGGCACAAAAAAGGTCCAAGTGCATGAAAGAAACATGTTTAAGCTTTGCAAGATCTTTTGAACCAGATGCAGTAATGCTACTCACAGTAACGGATTCTTAGATGAGCCTCCTCACCTTGAGCCTTAGAGTTTGTGCAGAAACAGTCGAAGGGAAACTGTTTAGAGGCATATCAATCAATGTGGTGACACCACCTACAGGTATATAGTAAAATGGAGTGAACACAATAACATTAAAACAAATGTGTAAAAGGGATTGTTCAGAGCTTAACCATTTAGTACTTTAAAAGGACAAGAAAAAAATGCAGCATGGATCTATATTAGCATCCCTTGTCTCATCTCAAATCAGAGTGCATTGTTAAATCACAATGAAACATAACTTCTTCTCATGAAAGATTATTACTTGAGGACTTTTCTCCTTTATCAATTAGATGTGCATTCAAGTGCTAACAGCCATAAGAAATTACCAGCAGCAGCTGCTTTAGTCCCTGAAGGAAATCCCTCCCATTCAGTTCTTCCAGGATCATCAAGATGTGCATGCCTGCCATGGTCATGTAATATCATATTTCTCGATTATGTTTCAACAGTGAGAACTAGAAGTAAAGAAATAAAATTTCGGTTAAAAAATTTCATCTTACACATCAATCAAACCAGGCATAAGAACAGCTTCTTTATAATCAAGTATTTGATCTGCCTTGGAATTTCCATGAAAATCTTCTCCCTTAATTATGGCTATGATGTACCCGTTCTTTACCTCAACTGTTAAGTAGCAAGAGTTTATCTAAGTAAAGGTTACAGCACAGCATAACAAAACAGCAATACCAACAAGATCAAGTAGGAAGCTAGCCGTGGTGGCACTATCAGATGTTACCATTTGATTGATTGTGTATTTAGAAAGAGAAAAGGGACTTTTGTGCAATCTTAATAGCTAAATACACACCTTTGCAATCAAATATCTGTTTGTACATCTGAAAACAAGTGAAACTACAACAAACCTGCACCAGATATGATCCCTTGTGGTGTCACAATCCTCTTGCTGGTTAAGAAGTAGTGGCTGTGACGAAGAAGGCTGCAGTCTGTGTGAGGAAGCTGCAAAGAAGGGCATTATGCTAACCTGAAATTCATTCGCGCTTGACATATATATATATCTAATGATTAACCATATATGAAGCCATCAATTTGCTCTGTTCCAGGTCCCAGGAAAAATAATTGCTAAAAGTTTACAGAAACCCACTAATCCAAATTGACAATCCGTTGCACATAGTTCCAGTGCATTCATGTCACAAAATAACTTATCAACAACAACAAGAGAAGATCATAAAAAGGCTGAACACTACAAAAGCCAAAGAGAGAAATAGCTCCCATTATCAGCTGCAAGGATAGGAACCTACAAAACGGAAACCTACCCACAAGACAACTACCGAACTTACAGTTGACTCCCAATCCCCTGGTGTCTTATCATGCAAAAAAAAAAAAAAACATACACACACACACATACGCACAAGCATATTAATAGCAGCATGCACTCACCTTGGAGGAGTTGTGAACGTAGAAGTAGAAGATAAAGGAGGCAAGAAGAACAAGCAGAGGTAGCAGACGCCATTGAACAGGGTCCATTACCTTCCCAACTCAACACTAATGACAGCTTTCTCTCAATCTGTTCAATTCCTTGTCAGTTTCCGATTACACTCCAATCACAGCCTCGCGAAGTTGTTCCGCCGCACCACTTCCCTCTGAATTATTAAAAGCGATTAGTCGTCAAGGAGTACTCTTCTACCGGAATGTTTGATATTCTTTGGTTGAAGTGATTTAAAAATATAATATATGTAAATAAAACGTGAGAGAAATAAAAGAGTAATTTTAAAAATAAAATTATAAATATATATAAAAAATTTACAAAAGATACTTATTTTAAATAAATAAAAACTTTCTAAATTGAAATTTATTTTAAATAGGAGAAAATACATAACACTAATGGCACCCAATCATAGGACGCCACATATACGTATAAGAAAGAAGAAAAGGCCTATCATCTCTCATCATTTTTCTATTAACACTTGTCATCATTTGTGCATCTTTGCAAATGGTAAGTTAAAGAAGATGGAGCAAGACAAATGTCGTACTGCAAGTTCCTTAGTGATAAATAAAACCAAGATGTATCTGGAAGTATAAAGGATGGGATCTGATCGTTTTCCTTTTAGTTCCATTTGATTTTGTAAATACGAAGATGTAGGAGCGAATTGATACTACAAATGATTCCAAGTTAAGACTTCCATGATACAAGAGATCTGAAATAGACTGCTAACTTGGAAGAATCCTACAACTGACTGAACCAAAATTGACAGCCTCAGTGTTGAGAATTGTCTCTGTTAGATATTTGGCATTTTTCGTTCTAACTTATTTTTTATTGTTTTATCTTTTGTTTATAGTTTATTATTTATTTTGTTTAAGCTAAAGACTTGGCCAAGTTTAGTTGCTAAACTTTCTAGATCATGTAGATGTTAGTTCCAGTTTTTTCTGATTTAGTTTTATCCACTCTTTGAATTTGAAGTGGCTGTAGGTTAGGGAAGTTTGTTATCCTTTCCTGTATAAATTTTGCAGCTTCTATGAATAAAAATGCTTCCTATTTTTCCATTCTTTGCTGTCATATTTTCTCTCTCATATAGTTCATGTTTTCCAACTTCGTTTAGCATTATGTGTTTCTATTTTTCCAACAGTCTCAAAGTCAAAAATCTTAACTTCTTCAAGTCAGAAATCTTAGCTTCTCAAAGTCAGAAATTGAAGCTTGCTTTCGGTGATTGTTGAGTCAAGAATGGTGACTTGTTTTTCTGGTGGATTGGGAAATTGGGAGTGGGGAGTGTCAAAAATTGTTTAGGCAATTGGGAATTCTACATCATAAGTCGTGTGTTTATACATCATAACAGAATGGGATAGTGGAGAGAAAACATAAGCACTTATTACAGATAGCTCAAACTATTCTATTTCAAGCTTCTTTACCTAAACAATTTTGGGGAGATTCTATACTTACAGTCACCTATCTCATTAATAGACTTCCTACTTCTCTTCTAAGGTGGAAGACACCTTATGAGATTTTACATGGTTATCCACCCAAGTATGATCATATAAAATATTTCGGATTTTTTTGTTTTGCCACAAATGTTTAGCCACATAAAGATAAGTTTGATCCAAGGGCATATAAGTTTATTTTCTTGGGATATAGCCATGGACAAATGGGTTATAAGTTGTTTAAGAATCACATTCAGTTCTTGTTTCTAGAGATTTAGTTTTTCATGAAACTACTTTTCCTTATCAGTCTTCATATAATACAATGTCAACTATTCCACTTCCTTTGGTTCCAGCTGATTAGCCTTATGACGTTCTTGATGTTTTAACTTCTGAAAATGACAGTACTCCTATCAATTACCAATTTCAAACATTGGTACATATATCACTGAATCTTCACCATCTCATTCTTCAACGTTTCCAGTTATTACAACTCCAGGGTTGCGTAGAAGCAACAGAATATCCCATAAACCAACCTAGCTAAATATAGCACCCCACTCCCACAAGACACATACCTGATATCTATGATGATATCCGAGTACGTATCCCGCAAGAGTGGCATGATAGAACGAACAATTAGTCAAAAATTCATTTCCAAAAGAAAACTTTTGTTTCTTTAAGACAAGGTTCACGTGAGCGGAAAATGACTAATCAAACCGGGCCCATAGCTTTTAAAAACATTTCCATTTGCAAGTTACACTAGTTACAAACATTAGTATTCATCAATAATTTGGGCCCATTTCATAAATATATATAAAACACTTGAAACCATAAATATCATTTCATTACCGA
>JANITX010000002.1:44862702-44875989 GCA_027564395.1 Erythroxylum ulei
TAACAACTATACAAAATAACAGATATATACAAATAGAAAATATTTAGCAGAGATTATCGGAATTTCATTCACTAACACAAATTAGCAACGAAAAATTACCGACGAAAAATATACTGTTGAAAATTAGCAATGGAAAAATAATTGATGACTAACTAAACTCAACATGACTTACTTGATTTCAACAAGATCAGTTAATTTTAAATTGGACAATAGGTTCAATGTTAGAAAGCTTTGTATCTGAAATTGTTGGATCGTTTTCAACGATAGAGCTATGGAGAAAGTTGGAAACTACATATGCGTCTGCTTCCTTCGTACCTTGAAGTCCAACTCTTATAAATTAGAAAAGAATGCAATCGAATCAATTATTGAATAAGTTCAATGGTCGAAAGGCATATATGACTAACTATTAGCACTTGGATATCTTGTTCCAAAGGAGGATTTTATATAAAACATTACCAATGGTCTAGAAAATCATATCATCCATTCAACTATTCACTAGAAAATAGGTGCCGCAATCGCAATTGTTGAAAATAAGCAAAAAGACAGCTGCCTTGGAGTGCCTATATAAAGCACTCCCTGTTTTAGAAAGAAACACAAAAAAACATAGAGAAAATCAGAACAAATCAAATGCTCTGAAGTTAGGAAAAATTTTCTTAAAGAGTTAGTAAGTGACAAAATAGTGAAGTTAGTATTATTAAGTTGGGAAACACCTTTTGAATCATTATTTTAGTTTTATTTCTGTATACCTATTGTTTGTAATAGTGGAAGAAATATTCTGAAATTTGTCCGTTAACGTAGTCCAAAATTAAGGGTGAATCACGTTAAATTTTATTATTTAATCCTATTTATCATACAAGAAACACATGTCTTACAAAAAATAAAAAATGTTAGATATAACTTAAATTTTAAATTAAATATTTGTAAAATATTATAATTCATTTTAAATTGTGTTAAAAATTAATGAAAATTTATTTATCGTTACCTACTCATGCACTTACATTTTGGCGTGTGAACAGTATACAGAATTTGTTCCATAAGCCTACGTTTTCAGTAAAATGGTTTATTATTTTAAGGTTGAAAGCCAATTCAGGCCATACAATTGATTTTGTGCATCAAATATTACTGAATATCACGAGCCTAAGGAAAGGCTATGGTTAACCCAAATGCTACGTCATGAATGACCTAAGCTCATCGACCCACCAGAAAGATTTCAAATCGCAAATAGCTAGGCAGCACCATCTTTTCTGTTCTGTGTGGGTTCATATAAATATATAAATAAAATTAAGTAGCACAAAATGAAAATACCTTAACGAAAATACGATGTTTCAACCTTAAATAGGGACAATTAGTAAGTACAGTTGTGATATTGTTGGTCAAGCTCAGATCACCTGTTATTATGGTTTATGGTTTAGATCACTTGTTACTATTTATCTATTCTTATCCTATTTTATTAATTATTAGATAGATAATAAAGTAAAAATAGGCTAATAGAAATAGGACATCTGTCCCGAGTTGGCCAGGTGAGCCATGCAATGCAACTGACAGAGAAAAAACACGTGCATGTGGTTGTGGGCCTCGAAGCACCAAATTATTGGAGTTAATATTCATCGTTACAAACCTTACGGCGACGCAGGTAAATTAGTAAGAAGCTTTTTTAGCTTAAGTGAAATTATAGGTTTGAACCGTTTTGATATATACAATTATTTAAAATTTAAATTAGAATTTTTCCTCTTGCAAAAAAATTATTTAATTTGAGCAAAAATTAATTTGAAAATAGATAATGTAAAAATATTTTTTTATAATTAAGACTTTCCTAAAATATCTTGTAAGAAAAAAAAATCATTTCCAGGCATATACGCGTACATCCCGCGTTTTGTGTATCTAGATAAGAGACTTTCTTCAAGGCTAACGATGTTGTACTTCACACAGATTGTTTGGTTTCTCTGACAGCAGTCACTGCACATCTTTTGTCTGTTTATCTGTAAGTACGGTACGCACGAGGCGGCGTTATCCCTTGCGACTGCCGTACCTGTTGGTCAATAGCCAATTTGGAATTGAATCCGTTTCTTATGACAGATTGATTGATGACTGCTTGAAGACAAAGTAGAAGCCAATTATTATCACATTCAGACAATAGGAAATGAAAACTTGTGGTGTCTGAATCTGCTGCTTTCGCGGTCGTGGATTTATTACAATCAATTTTCCGAAGTCTCTAGATCTTTTTCTTTGGTTTACAATATACTATTCCATGATGTTGGTTTAAATTAGGCTGCCCCTGCCCAGATATCAATTAACATACTTTTTAGATTTTTAACGTCAAGAGTTTTAAGTTGGAATATACTGAATCAACTGTTATACATAAATTTTGGCTTTGTTTGACAATTAACTGATTATATTAACTGTTAACTGATAGCTGATTATAATAATTAATTTGATCAGTTGATTGCATTAGTTGTTTGTCATTTGATATTTGATAAAATTAGTTGTTTATGTGTAAAATAAATTATGAGGACATGACTAAAAAAAATTATAAGGATATGAATATTATATATCATAGTATTTCGTTGAATTTTCTTATAGAAATTTAGATTTTAAATATTGAATTAAACTAGTTCATCAAAATAAATATATAATTACTTTTTATTATCATAATATTTTTATTAATTACTAAATTTAAAATCATTTTATCTCTTAATTTAAAATGAGTAATAAAATTAACTTGTGAATATTATTCAAAAATTATATAAAATTGTAATATATTTTTATTTAAAATATTATATTATTAAAACTTTTTTATTAAATTACTATTTGTTTATATATAATAATTTAAGAAAATCATACTTCTTTTATTAACAAAACAACTATTAAATAATTAAATAATATGCGAAAAAGATAAACATGAAAATAAAAAAGAAAGAAAAGAGAGAATTAGGGATAAAACATGTAAATAAAAATGAGAGAATTAGGGATAAAACAAAATGGTTGCAAGTTAGGGATAAAACAAAATGATTGCAAGTTAGGTTTTGATACCTTATAATTAAATCTTAAATTTACTCATTAATACATTATTAAGAAGTTGTGCTTTAATACATGATTAAGGTGCACAAATGTTCTTGCTAATTACTTTTTTTAATCACGAAAAACCCTTTTATTATTTTTGGTATTTCGTTCAACCATTTACTAGAAATTTCAATTATATATACATATATATATGTTCAAAATAAAAAAACAAAGTGTTTCAACAGAAAAAATTAAATATAAGCAAACGATACGGATTTTTCATTGACCCGCTTCTTTACAAGCCCAAATCATATACCAATTAGTCCTTTTTGTGTTTGTTATCCTGGAGAAACGTTTGTAGACTTTGGATTCGACAAGGGGTTGGTAAATCCTCCTCATCTACGGCTTTGTAGTGTTGCCATGCGAATCTTGACGCAAACACAACTAACTTTAACAGGCATAATGAGAAATGTGAAACCCGGAAAATAAATGAGGGACTTGGTTAGTTAAAATCCCAGATCTCTTATTTATTGTTTCAGTTATTCTTTCTGGAGCTGTCTATCTAACTAGTGAAATTGAAGGTTGTTTTGTAGGTATCTGGGAAATTTGAACAACCAATGTAGTCTCATCAAACAGTATGGTCTGAAAAGGCGCCAATAAGGCCATGCTTTTTATTGAAGCATACAGAATCCTCCGTAACCCTGCTCACCAGGTCCTCAAGGATCTGGATGTTGACTTCCAAAACCTAGATATGTCTTTTACTGCTCTGATAAGCCTCTTTATACTCCTTTTTAAGTCTTCAGCTATTTGGTTTAGTCACGT
Source organism: Erythroxylum ulei (assembly GCA_027564395.1). NCBI lineage: Eukaryota > Viridiplantae > Streptophyta > Magnoliopsida > Malpighiales > Erythroxylaceae > Erythroxylum > Erythroxylum ulei. The sequence goes on from JANITX010000002.1 coordinate 44,866,525, forward strand.
TTGATGTAACATTTACTCTTTTTGATATATGTTTTTAGGGCACAAATGAGAGTATAGAACTATATTCAAGAATATCAGCTGATAGGCGAGGGGTAATGTCAGACGATGTGGAGATGATAAACCATTTCCATCAGGATGTTATGCTCCACAATGAAGAAGGATTGAAGAGCTATGAACTGAGCACCCAAGAAGCGAAGTTCAAGCACTGCCAAGGATCGACAGTGAAGGAGTCGTGCGACGCTAATTTTAAGGTTGATGTTCGTTCCAGGTTAAGCATTGGAGCTTGGAAGTAAAGCTAAGTGGGTTCTGGGCAGCTAACTTACGAGGACTAGCATTTATGATTTCCTTTTTAAATTATCTTGACTCAATGATACATGAATTGATTTACGGTTTCACTATCATGACAATGAAAATCGTCACTGTAATCCAAGTTAATGGCCTGCAAGAAATCACTGATTTTTCCTGCCTCTTTTTGACCTCTCTCAAGGATAATAAATATATCAAGGGAAAAAAATGTAAAATCTAATCTGATAGTCATTCTGAATAATGGTCTTCTAAGTACATTTTACTCATCATGAAGAGATACATTAGATCTCAGATCCTGGTAAGCCATTTGGATTGTTTGAGAGTCCTTATTCCTCAAGGTTTTAAATACTATGAAGCTGCAGTGCAGCCCGAATAACTTTTGACAGCCGTTTGTTCAATGACATAACCTCACTACAGTGCCCAGTACTGAAAGATAAGAACGGGTCATTAATAACCCCGTACTGGTAACTGAGGAAGATAACTGATTAACAACCAAAATTAATTTGTTTCATTTGAATTGTAAAGGCTACTTTCACTTGTACAGTTTAAAAAATGTTTCATGAATCAAAGCTAGATTCAGATTTTTATCTCTGAAGTACGGAGCCGATAAGATCATCCAACCCCAACCACCGCAGATGTCAAGGACGTGAGGCTCATTCTAATTTGTTTCTCTTCTCGCATGTTTAATTCTTGACACAGTTCATGAATTTGAATGGCAATGCTGTCTCCAGTTGGACATATAACTCAAAGTAGAGAGGCAAGTCCTGTGAATCTCCAAAGGTAATCCCAAACAAAATCCGCCAATTGATCAATCCACATCCACAAAAATCTGCAAGTTGGACAAGTTAAAGAAGGCAGAAATGAATACAATTATCATCTTCAATCCACTATACTATGTATTCTGATTATGCACAATTCTAGAGGCATTTCTAGGATACTCAACAATCTGAATACTAAAGGACCAATCCAATTAAACTTCCTAAATTTGGCGAAGTCCATTTTCTATAAAGGGTCCCCATGAACTCACAGCAGTAGGCAAAAGGAATTCCAGGAATTTGCATGCAACAATTAAAAATTTATGGTGGCAAGTACGCTGCAAACTAGATTAGGTAACCAACCTCTAAATCAGGAATTGGATCATAAGCTTTGTTCTCTGTCTTATTGAACAAAGTAATGCCTGTTATTCTCTGAACTCCAAGTTTTGTAGCAATCAGGTTCTGTATAGTAAAGTTGTAGCAACGAGAGTCAAATATACCGTCATCGATTCTAAACATTGAAGTTAGCACTTATTAAATTACTGCTGAAGATATTGTATATAAAGCCATGATGGATCAAGAAGTTAACAGAACGAAGCTCTTACATCAGACCATAGGTAAACTTCATGCTTTCATGCATGTATCAATGATTCACAAGAGCATGATGAACAAAAAATGATATCACTACTGGTGTGACCTGCTTATTGAACTGTTATAGAAATCACAATTAAAAATTTTCTTCATACCAGGGGGAAATTTGTGGTTCCAAATGCATCCAACAGGGGCAATTCCTGAAAATGTGCATCATACGCAAAGATTAGTACAAAAAGTTTTTGAATTATGAGAAATGCCAATCAAAAACCTGCAAATATTTTGTATTTTCTCAACCCCAAAAAATGAAATATATAATAATAGCAGAGAACAAACTTGAGATCACAGGTTAAACCATTTTTGAACTTTTGATGGGATATCCCTATAGAAGTGTAACAACTAGCCTCTTTTGCAGATTGAGTTTAAGATTAAGCAACAAGCATAACTTAGACCAAAAGAACATCATTGAAATATAGGTGAGGTTTGAAATCTAGACAGATGTAAGGAGACGCATCAAAGCCCAAAGTAGACAATTACCATTGTCTGAAGACCATTAATCATTACAGCCTTCTCATCAAGAGAATCATTTTCAGCTAGCCAAACCTCAAAGGGGCCGAGTTTTCTATCACTCAGATTTGTAACATTCAACTGCACCTGCAACAATTGACTGATTTCACTTAATAGATAATGAAAAAAAATACCCTGTCTTAATGCACTTAATCATTCAAGAGTGGCAGGTAGTAGAAATGATAAAATGTTGAATTGAAAGTTGAATTAAAAGGAAAATGGAAGCACTGATCCTTGATTACCGAAAATGGTCTATCCATCTGGATGGTAGGGGGAACCTCAACAACATGCAACTCAAGCTCTTTTCGTTTAACAGGCTGCAGAAGGAAATTCCCAAATCCTGATTAGAATAAATGATAGATAAACTTAGGTACTTCATACATGAACAGAAACAAGAAATATATATACAAGTACCATACATACAGAACCTACCCAAAAACACAATAGCAGTATGCTTAAATAAACACCAGTTAATAATATAATTCCAACCAAAAGATACAAAGCAACATCATTTTGTGATGAACCAGGAAAATCCAACACATGCTAGTATACTTTTCGCAAATTACTACGTCAACAAGGCAAAGTAAAATTTGCATGAGAACGTTCGTGACTGTATATATAACCATGATAAAGAAAGATCAGATTTAGGGAACATTAACACAGGTAACAAACAAATTGTTGGAGATTTTTCCCTTTCCAAGTAAGTAGCTATAAATGGGAGTGCAGATCGTACACTTCTTAGGTAAAAAGTAATTCACTTACAGAGCCAAGGATTTGTTGCGTTTGAAGACGCCCAGGTTCACCTAAATTTGTACGCCACGTTATTTGAAGCTTACCAAGAACATTACTTTGCACAGAACAATTTGGGGATAACTGCAACTGATAAAGATAGTTGTGTATCCCTCCTCCAGATCTAATGAGGACAGGTTGCTTAAATACCTTCCTATATGCATGAGACATAAATTAGGAAGTTAAGTCGTTAAAAAGACCATCTCAATAAGGCAATATGAACGTTACAAGAATGAGCAGAAATAAACTCAATGCATAAAAGCACACCTTGATAATGAATCAGTCCTTGATTCATCTTCATCAGCTTTTAACAATTTCACAGCCCAATGCTGAGCTGGCTCAAACTCAACTTGATCCATGTAAAGATTTGTTTTTGTATGATTTTCAATGCATGCCTCTAAATAAGTGATGTCCTGAGATGGAAGAGACAGAAATTACAGGAAGAGCCAATTAACACCGGCGGATATCCAGACTTGTTTGAAACTTGGTTATTTTGAAACTTGGTTATTTATCGAATATGCAAACAGAAGTCTTCTGTTATGAGGCCAAGACTGTACAAGACATATAAGCGGTTCACAACGGGGAAGTTCAGGAACAAGGCTGCAGTTTAGTTTGTTAATTAGTTAATCCCTTAAATTGATATTATTTGGTATTTTTGTTTGTGTGGCCTTTGGGTCAAGTGCAGTTCCTTTTATTACGTAGTAGTGGGTTTGTGAAACAGTTATTGTAGGAAGTAGTTGTTTTCCCTCAAGGCTTTATGAAGCCATCATTGTACAGACTGATGGGATCATTGAGTAAAAATTTCCTTCTTTGAGTTTCACTCAAAACAAAGGTCCCGGGTCCCTTTCGAGCCGGAATCATAGGTAGGATAAGGAAGATTCATTCAACTCCGAGCAATAAACCCCAAACTCGATCCTATACTAAGATCTTCATAGAAGCCTACCGATATTCTTTAATCATTTTTCAATATGGAGCAAATAGGTAAGAAATATGAACTCATGTCCAACAGCCTGTTCTGTAAAACTCCATAACAAACCAGTAACTCTACTTCAGAGTCAGATTTGGAATAAGCACAAATGTGGTATTCATTGGAGTCAGTTTAGAAAGTACAATACCTGATCAGCAACTTAGAAATAAAATGATGCATTACAAATCAGCCCCAATGAGAGATAAAACATAAATCATCCATATAACAACTGTAACCCTTATATAAGTAATATTACTCACGAGATTGTTAGTAATAGTCTAACATATAGCTGGCATACATAGTTCCTAATTAGTATACACCACTCCAACAAAAAATGAAACAAAAATCATTCACATACCAATCACAACTCTTGTTTAAGAACTATTCTTCCCAGATCAGTGTCTTGTTGGCATTGATGCCGCAATACACCATATAAATATTGGCCAGTAAGTTAAAGGATAATAAACTTACAGTAGAAGATAGGATCAAGTTGAACATACCTTGACAAGCCGCACCTGCAGAAGAATCATAAAGACCACATGACTTTTTCATTCGTCAAGAAAAAGGATTGCATAAATAAAGATTTTAAAAAATTAGTTAAAGGTGTATGAAGACATTCAGATCAGAAGATGAAATAAATTTCTAATGGTGTCATTTGGGAAAAGTTCCATGCAGGTACAATTCCTATACCTTTGTTCTCACTGAAAGTGGATTGGCAACAATGAACTTGAAGAACTGTGGAAGATATTTACGTTCGCTATCACCATCATTGTACAATGCAGTGCAAACCAATCTTAGAGTTGCAAGGCCATATAAAAGAATGAAATTAGTTGACACTAACATGACTACAAACCTAAACAGAAAACTTGTGTTGTAATTACATTAGTCATTTGACAGAACTTACGTATGTGCCCCAAGTTCCTTGACATCATGTTCCACAATGAAATCATAGCGGCCCCCTGCACGAATAGTTTCTACAGGTGTTTTTGATGTGTCCAGAAGAAGGATCCTTTGCCTCTCTGTTTGGATTTCTGCCTACACTTCAATGCATACTTTTAAAAGTCATGAACGTTCAATCACTTCTAGACCTTTAAAATCTTCATGGACACATCTCAAATAATGAAAATTTTTCTTCACCCGTGGCTCAAAACATATTTTTCAACAAGCACTTTAATACAGCGAGGCAGCCTTCGATAAACCAACGGGAAAAAAGAGGAACACTAGGCATTTGGTGTATGAACTACAAAACCACGCGATTAACTTTTTGCTTCTCATATAAACAATAACATCATATGCACTTAAATAGAATACTACTACAATCATCACATAATCAACCAGTATCATTGACATCATAAGCAAAATGAGGTAAAAAAATTATAACTTGAGAAGAAAGTAGAGGAAGAAGGAAGGAATGAAGGATCACACCTTGATAATGACATCCCTAACTTCAAAACTAGAACTGTTGTTGATACTAATATAACTACAAAACGTCTCTCCCAAATATATAGCCCTACAACAAGGAGAAGAAGAAAATATTAAAAGCAGAGGGAAAAATGAAATCGAGATAAGAGAAAGAGGGGGAGAGAGAACCCAAAGGCTTGAGGGAGAACGAGGAGGCCAGAGAGAGCGAAGGAATCGGAGGGGTGATCGATAATATATCGGGAGCGGTAACTGAGATCGGAGGACGATGAGGAGGGGTTGATGAAGTGGGAATGAATGAGAGGGGGAAGGTGGGAGGCGGCAATGGGATCGTCGAATATATCTTCACCGACAATTAGATCGGCGGGGTCGACACGGATAGAAGTGTCAACGTGGAGCGTAGGCCGGCACAGCCTCATGACTCGAAAGGCCAGCGAGTGCGTTCCCGATGATGTACTCATTACTCTCTCTCTCTCTCTCTCTCCTCTGTCCCTCCTCGAGGAAATTATGCAAACCAAATTTTGCAGAGGCAAGCAAGCTGACAGGACTCGTGAGGAGCTACGACTAGTACACTATTAATATTGCTCTCTTACGCTGCCGTTCGGATGAGTTAATAGCTTTTAAGTATTTCTCCATATAATAACAATTTTTTATCCTTAAAAATCATGCAATTGCAATTTGCAAAGTCTTCAATTTTATTGTTTGACCAGACCAGACCAGACCAGATGTTGCTTTGGCGAATACAAGTTAAAACAAAAATGGAAGCATGCCTGTTTCATTAAAATATATGGGTAAGGAAGGAGCACATATCCAGGAAGTAACTTCAATTTAAAACAATACCACTCACACTACACTACTTGACACTGCATTTTGCTCAAACACAAAATGGAGACCGATTCAATTTAAAACATTGCCACTCACACTACACTACTTGACACAGCATTTTGCATTTTTGCTCAAAAACAAAAACGGAGACCGATATCTTCCAGCATAATTGATATGAAAAATATTAAGAATTCAATGCTAATAAGACGATTAAGGAAACTGGCCCGGACTCTCTAAACAACTAATTCAGAGAGGGAAATCAAGCAAAACCAGATTAATATTCTGTCCACACATTATAACCCAAAAAATAAAAGATAACAGATCCTACATCTAGTCTTGTTTTATAGAAGACAAATGGAGAAACAAGCAGCAGTAGAGAACACAAATCTCAATATATCATGCAACAAACTAAATTTGGATGACTGCAGTCGAATCAACTATAAGTGACAATTAAGCAGACGGTGTTGATTCTGGTTCTGCTTCAGGTTGTTTGGAGGCTGCAGTAACCTCTTCTTTGGGAGGATCTGAGGAACCATTAGAAGCAGCATCTTTGACAGGCTCTCCTTTCATTGATGCAGCATCTTTGACAGGCTCTCCTTTTGTTGACGCAGCATCTTTGCCAGCCTTGGCGTTCTTTGCATCCTTGGCAGGTGGAGGAGGTACCATGTGAGGAGGAGGCGTGTGCTTTAGCTTCACAAGTATATGGCGCAACCGGGAAAGATCAGTAGGCTTTCCAGGCTTTGGCCCTTGGATGACTGTAATAGATGGCTTCTTTTCTTGATCCTTCTTTCCTCTTTTCTTCTCAATATTGGGAACTTCGTTAGGGATAAGCTCTGATATTGCTCTCCAATACTGTTTGTCAGCCTCTTTGTGGAATTTCTCTTGGTTGGCTAAGAATAACTGTTCCATACACAAACTCAGTATCCTAGATGTAGAGTAAAACAGGGCAGGCAAAAGCCCAGAGAAAGATATTTACTTTGATATTACCTTCTCCTTTTCTCTGTTATTAGTTTTGTTGTTCTCAACATTGACCTTTCTCTTCTCATAGAATGCTTGTATATACTCCTCAGCTTCTTCAATGATCTTCTTCCTGATCTCCTTCTCTCTCTTCTCCTTCTCTTCAAGTTGTAGAGCATTCTGACTGCAGAAAAATCCAATACAATTACCAATTCTGACTGGTAGACAATGTATGATAAAAGATGAAGATTTGTGTAAACCATATCCATCAGAACATAGAAATTTTGTCCTCTTGGAGTAAAAAAAGGAAAAAGACCCCTTGAGCAGGGGAAAAAGAGAAACTAAAGAAATTTCAGAAATAGTCGACTTCTCAAAGTAAAGGTAACAAGCCTATCAATTTCTCATAATTGCTAGAAAGAGAATTCTATAGAAATTGCCACAGGGCTTCTATAAACAGGCTAGACATTATAGGAATCTCATTTACCTTAAATGGAGTAACTATAAATCAAAATTTGATTCTCAGAGTTCGAATCAGTTTTATATCACCAAAACTAAGGTGTCTTCCAATGTTTAATGTCGCTTGAAGATAATCAAAATATATCACATACCATTCAGGAACATAGTTTGTAACAAAAAATCATTCCAAGGAACTAAAATACATATGGATCTTAATGTCTTAAATAATCTCCGAGCGAACTCCTAAACAAGGGGGCCTTATCACTCATATATTCACATACCCTATTATTACTAAAATTTATAACCGACTAAAATAACATTGTAACCATCTTGACTAGGATAAAAACACTTGACCATACGGAAGAGAAATGCCACCACGTCTGGTATCCCAATGACAACTCATATCACATAAAAACAGGTATGGCATGAAACTCCTCAACTCACTCAAAATCCATGGATCCAACTTTCCGAACACAGTAAAACAAAGTGAAACTTGTTAATTTTAATACAATGGTCAGCAGAATCGCAGATCAGAAACTTTCCATATATTTCTCCCATGAATTATGGGCATGCAAGACTACAAAAATTTAAACTCCTGCACATCTTCAGATGTTAACACGTCCAGAGTGATGGAGACAGATCAAACAACTTCACTACTGAGAATTTCTTTAGAAATAGACACTTGAACATAAATAATTAAATAACCTAAATTCCAGTACTAACGATTAAAACCACATAGATCTAATCTTGTATAGTCCAACACAAAGTTAATAAAAAAAAGTTGAAAAAAAATCTCACTGCCGCCACTCTCTAAGAGCGAAGCCTTCCTCTGGCGTCATCTCCGTTGGAGGAGGAAGCACGGGACCATCGGAAGAGAAGAGGCCATCGTCAGCTCCAGAATAGCCATTGCCGTGGCCATTATCGACGCCGTAGGGGCTCTCGGAGAAGTTAGGGTTGGGATCTACATCGGCAGCTGAAGATCCAAAGCCGAATGCATCAGGAGAGGAGGCGGCGACGTGATCGACGGAGACTTCGGCGCCGGTATTGAAGTCGGAGTAGGAGCCGAAGTTGGAGTAGCTATCGTCGACCTCCTCAAAAGATCTATGATTGGGCTCGTGGATCTCCTCGAACGAATCAAATGAAGCCATTTTACTTTCTCTGTTATTACTGATCTTTCTTTGTAGAAATGTGGTTCTGTCTACGAGGATGGCCCTTGATGCATGAGAAGAAAAGAGTTGCTTATGCTTGACTTTTTATATAGTTACCGGTCACCGAGACTAGAAAAAGAAAAATCAAAGAATTTACTTTTACTTTAAAAATCAAGATATTTAAGGGATTACTGCTTTCTTCTCACTATCTCTAATTCCATTTTACTTTTTTAAAAATATATATTATCTTACGTTATTTAAAAATATTATTTAATGTTAAAAAACTTCAAATGATGTAATTAATCATTATATTAATTGAGTCTGTATAAATGTTTGATAAGAAATCAATCTAACTATTTTATATAAAAAATAAATTCGCCAAATTACATTTATGTAATTTTTAATTAAACAAGAAAGATGAATCAATATCATATTATTATTAGTGGTCTAAAATAAATTTAGTATATTTGACCCACAAGTGAAAAGGGTCCAAATATTAGAAGTTCTAAAAGACATTGGACTAGATTAAAGTAGTAAATGAGAAGTGTAGATGTAATACCCCACTCCCGCGTGACCCGAACTCGACATTGTTGGTGATATCCGAGTCTGTGCCCCGCGAGGGTGACGTGCTACATCAGTCAGTCAGACGGAACTCAGTATAAATATCTATATTTATTTTTTTAAA
>JANITX010000002.1:44884007-44894280 GCA_027564395.1 Erythroxylum ulei
ACCTTGAGCTTCAGGATTTCATTAAATCACGCTCAAGTATGATGGTATCTTTTTAAGAGGTTGGATTCCAGAAACGGGATCCAACATTTCCTCCATGAAACACCTTGCTTCATTTGGTAATCTAGGGCAAAAAAGATGTAATCCCCTCCTAGGAGAGGAGAATGTAGGGTGTCAATATTAGCAATAAGACTAGGAATTCTAGAAAAAGTGGTGCTAAAATAGTCAACTTATGTTATGACACAACGTATAAGACCTCTATACATTAAGGTTCACATCAATTGAAGACCAAATTCAGTGTTTTGGTCAATAATAGGTTAGTAGTAATATTATGCCAACTAAAATGATGATATCTTTGGGCAACTACGATGTGGACTTGATCCAAATCGAAGTATATGTTGATGCATTCAATTATGAGATTACTAGAGTATGTTAAATTCTCTTTATAAATATTATAGTATGAGGAAAGACTTTATTAATTGCTTTCTTTGTTGTTGACACCCACACCAACCACTAAGCCTTATTAGGGAAGATTGGATCCACTCTGAGTATTACATTCCAACATAGCTCCATCAACTTTGACCTTTATGGAAAGGAGATGAAGTAGAAATCGTTTGGGCTGATTTGCAACCATTTCATACTAAAGTTGATGTGATGCAGGTAAAATTCTACATAACCTATGTAAAGTTGGTATAAATTCAGAAGTCATTATGTTATAAGGAAGGCAAAGAAAAGATGAAAACATAGTTAGAAAGATTCATAAAAACAACTACTTAAAGTTGGTATAAATTCAGAAGTGGTTATGTTATAAGGAAGGCAAAGAAAAGATGAAAACAGAGTTAGAAAGATTCATAAAAACAACTACCATTGTGCCTACTCCTAGGCTAATGAAGGTTCCTATTATAAAAGAACCTGACGAGTGAATCCTTACAAAAAGAAAAGACAATAGCTACAGCCATAAAGATCAAATATCGAATACAACACATCTTAGAGAATTCTGAAGAAATAAATAGATGTGATAATGTAGAACTAGTTTTAAAAAAGAAGAAAAACCACAATTGAGTGACAATGGTATCTACGAGTTAAAATTAGCTCTTAAGAAGTTTAATGATTATGAGAGACAAAACTAAGAAACATTAAAAGAAGTGAATCTGGGTAATTCACGAGAATTCCATGAATTTTTTATTAGAAAAAAAAACTCAGATTCAAAGATGAAGCTTGAACTAGAGGAACTCTTGAAAGCATTTGAAGATTGGCTCAGATTCCAGAATTTTGCCCTCACTGTTAACCTCATAGTTGGTGTTCTAAAGAATTTAAGCTAAAGATTAAAGAAGAAGCAAAAAATTTATGAAAGGTTGGTTTCATTAGACTAGTCAGATATACTATATAGTTAGCCAACATTTTGTGTATCGTTAAGAAGAATGGAAAGATAAGAATTGGTGTTGATTTTAAGGATTTAGATGTAACTACTCCTAAATATGCAGATTCTTTGATAGATGCAAAAGCTAGACATTCTTTGTTTTCTTTTATGGACTATTTTTCTAGTTATCATCAAATTTTTATAACCAAAAATGATATTTCCAAAATAAAGTTCAAGTGTCAAAGATCAATAAGGAAATTCGAGTAGATCGTACTACCTTTCAATTTAAAGAATGTAAGAGCCATTATTAGAGGGATACAAATGCTATATTTAATGATTTTATAAAATGCACCTTGGAAGTTTACATAGATGATATTGTCGTGAAATAAAAAAAGAGTGCATATCATATATAGGATTTAAAAGAAGCCTTTCATAGGATGAGAAGGCACAAATTGAAGTTGAATTCCCTGAAGTATGCTTTTCAGAGTAAAAGCAGGGAACTTCCTGGGGTTTTAGTTCACAATAGAGGAATTGAGGTAGATAAAAATAAGGCAAAAGCTATTTTTAAGGCAAAACCACCCTAAAATAAGACAAAGCTTAAAAGATTTTTAGGCTAGTGATGGTTAGATAATAGAAAGGGTAAATACTAGTACTTACAATCCTCGTGGGATCGACCTATACTTGCCTGTGCTAGATACAACCATGTCATGTACTTGCAGTATAATATTGATAAATTCTTATAAGCATAGAGTAAGTCAATCAAGTTTTGGGCACTGTTTCTGAGGATCAGTAATATTAGGAAAGCCTACATTTTATTAATCTAGCCATTTTTACTTTATTTTATCTTATTTTATTTCTAGTTTATTTCATTTTATTGATTCTTTAATTTTCTTGTTTTCGCAGCTATTGACTGTTTGGTTAGTTTATGGCCTAAAATAATCCAATGAGCTTAGTAGATGAAGATCCAAAAATCAAGAAAATAACTTATAGAAATCTTTGCAGGACAAAACTAAGAGAGTTTGAGCTAGATCGATAAATAGAGGACTTGGAGGGTCAAATTGATACTAAGGAATCACGAACCATAGCGAACCAACCAAAGACGATGTTCATTACGCTATACTAGACTTGACAGGAGCAAAGTCCAGCATTGTCAAACCGATGTTGAATGCTAATAATTTTGAGATCAAGCCGAGTATTATACAAATAGCACAATAGTCTATCCAATTTGATAAACTATGAGATGAAGATGCGAACACACATATCTCAAATTTCATGGAGATTTATGACACTTTTAATATAAATGGAGTTAATGATGATGCAATAAAACTGTGGTTATTCCCATTTTCATTAAGGGTAAAGGCGAAGAAATGATTAAATTCAATGCAAAGATCAACACCCACTACATGATATCAAGTGGCAGAGAATTTTTTTTATTAAAGTACTATCAATAAGAAGACACTTTAAGCTTCGGACATTATTGAAGACATAAAAATGAACAACTACCAATGGTGCTTCTCTTAAGAAATAATTAATAAGCTAGTGGGGGTATACAAAGTAGACACAATGGCATAGTAGGCAAATTAGGTGGAAGCCCTAAAAAAAATTAGACTAACAATGAATCCACAATGCCAAGTTATGTAGTGAGAAGTATGCAAGTTAGAGCATACAAGTCAAAACTGTCAAACATTACAGCCCGAACATTTGGATTATATAGGGAATGCTCCTAGACCCCAAAACAATCTATAATACTTACAATCCAAGATATAGGAATCACCCCAATTTCACTTTGGGAAATCAAGGGTAAGCAAGAGATAACCCTCTACCCAAATTTTAGCAATAACTAACTCAAGCTAAGAAGCCTACTTCATAGGAGATGATGATTAAAAAAATTGCTCAAGATTCTGACCCAAGACATCAAGGAATAGAGGCTTCTATACGTAACTTAAAGGTTCAAAGTAGTTAAATCACAAAATTAGTATTTGAAAGACCACAGGGTAGTTTGCCTAGTACCAGGTAGACAAACCTTGAAGAATGTGTAATGGTAATCACCCTTAGTAATGGAAAAGAGCTTCCAAAAAAAGAAGGAGAAAAGGAGGAGAATACTAAGAGTTAATTAGAAGCTGAAGGTGAAGGCCTAATAAGTAGAAATTATAGTATATTTTACACCCATATTTTACATTGTTTTAAATTATTCACATAGCACTTTTGGCTTAAATTATTGCATTTTTATTAATTATTCAAGTTATTTAATTCTATATGTTATTGCTAAAAATATAGATATGTCTAATTTGTATTAAATATTTTTATAGATTTGATGAACCTAAAAGGAAAACCTAAAACAAGCCAATAGAAGAACAAAACAGTAGTTGGACAAAAGCACCAAAACGCTATCAACAAAAGTAAAAACGACAATAGTAGCAGATAAGCAGTTGCAGAATCAAATCGACACAATCCAAGCAACAAAATAAAACGCAATAGGACAAAAACCGAAAACACAGCAATAGAGGAAACAAATAAAACGTAACACAAAAATAAAAGAAGCAAAGTAGCAGCTAAGACAGAAATAAAATGCAAAGCAGCAGAAGAAGAAAAAACACAAAAAAACTAACTAAAAATCCATTTGAAATGGATTAGATAATAAGAAGCAACATCACCGGGCAGGGGGTAGTTGGAGGAGACTCACCCACCTGATGTTCGCCACACAAAATCTCTTCAAAATGGAAGAGATAAGTGGAAGCTTGTCAAAGAACCAGAAACATGTGGCAACTGGGATGTTTCTCATAGGCTATAAAAAGGTAGTTGTGTGAAGGAAAAAAAGAGAGCAAGCAGTCATGCAAGAAGAGAGCTCTCTAAGAGATTTTGTCTTCCAAGGCAGTTTGATGCAAAGAGATAGTGCAAGAAGGTGCAGTAGTGTTTAGAGAGCCATATTCCCACATGTTTTGAGTTGGTTCGTGACTGATGGTGGAGAAATTCCATACTTTATGGTTAGTTCAAGGTCTGTGAAATCAGAAAATTCAATGAGTTTTCCAGAAAACTTAGTCTCTTTATTTCTAGTTTCCTATGCTTAATTTATGATTAATTGTTGAATTTTAGTTTAGTTATATTGTTTTGATTATTTATGATATTATTTTAATCAAACTGATTACCGAGTGGATTTAACATTTATAAAAATGATGGAATTTTGATGTCAAATTTCGGTTGTTGATTGTGTTTCTTTATGCTTGACATATTAAGCTGGTTTAATTTCTAAAAATAAAAAGAAGCAAGTAGAAACTAGCCTGTTAGTATTCTACATTTAATTTGTTAAATGTCTCAGATTATTTTGGATATATCAAAATTGTATGACTGAACTAAAATGTAAATCATGCTTGTTCATTTGTAAATATTAGGTTAGATTTATGTTTTATTTCTTTGATTCCAAAACTTGATTCGTTCAAACATCGAAGACCCCCTTTTTTTATTGGCGTATTAGCTTAGCATAATTCATAGGTTTCCATAATTATAATTGTTTTAGTTTTTGAATTTTTCCTAATTGATGATATTAATCTTGTATATGAATATAATTAGATGAAATCTTTATATGTGTTTCATTATATACGTTTAACTTCTTTTCAATTCGTAAAATAGCATAGCTTAATGTATTATCTTAAAAAGAACTATGTAATGGATATTTCATACTAATATATTGCTTAATATGTTTGTGACAAATCTGGAACTTTTCTGTTATCGAAAAATGTTTTATTAATTGTTATGTAAAGATATGTGCATTAATATAACTAGATGCGTAAATTCCAAATTAGGATTGTTTTAAAAGAATTATAATTAATAAACTAATTTAGTAAATTAACGTTCCTCGTGGGATCGACTATTATTTGCTATATACTACATTATTTAATAAATTGATTAATAAATTGAAAACAAATAAGGATTTAATTTTAAATCCCTAACAACACGTATTAAATTTTGGCACCATTGTTGGGAAAAGTTTTATTTACTTATTTTATTTATTTATTTTTGAATCATAACTATCAATTCTTTTGTTTTTGAAGTTGTTTTATAAATGCTTGAAGAAATGTTGCTAGAGGAACCGTGACAGCGGAGGAGGACGTCGAGCCAACGACATAAACCAAAGGCGTTATTAGGAGGCAACCCAAGACAACAAAAATCATATTTTAATTTCTTTCTCCTTAGCTATTTTTTTAATATATATATATATATAACTATTTATGTTTCCAAAAAAGTCAAAATATTTTTGCTATTTTATCTGTTTGTTTTGCTCGGATATTCATTTTTCTGCTTTTAGTTGTTGCATTGAGGACAGTGTAAAGTTTAAGTGTAAGGGAGATTATAAAAACATAACCTAGTTGTTTTATGCACTTTATTTATAAAAATAGGGATTAAAAATTTAGAAATTTGTATTGCTTGCTTAGGCTAGTTGGCTTTGACATTATTTTGTTTTATATGTATGCATTTAGTTTTCATCACCAAAAAAAGGGGGGGAATAAATTTTAACCTTATGGTTGATAGATTAGCAAGATGTACAGGTTATTTTCTTTAACACAATATGTTTTAAAAAAAATTTGTTTAATTTTAGGTTCACACTTAAGAGAATTAACCCTTATTTGATAAATTTAGTTTAAGAGTAATTGGAAGTCTTATTTTAATTTTACATACACGACATTAAGGTCAGACTTTTACTTAATTTAAAAATGTCTAGTATCTTTGGTGATTTTCATTTACTTTTGATTACTGGAGAAATACTTGATTTCACCTTCAAAATTTAATTTAAAAAATGTTATTGTTAATAATCAAATGCCCCTTTGAGACAAAAAAAATGGTTACTGGGGAAACACTTAAGGACAAGAGACCAAGCACTCCTTTGAGATCATAAGTAAAGTGAGAAGATGAACCAAACACAAAGGTTAAAGTGCCTATTGTGTTAGGAGCTAGTGATAAAATAATAAAATAAAATAATTCAAGTCAAACCAAGATGTTTTGTATGTAGAATTAATATACCGACATTACTTATAAACTAACTTTATTAGATGAGGTATGAATACCTCTTAAGTTTGAGGTTAGAATTGAAATTTTGAAGATGTTTTAAAAGATGTTATGTTGATGATTAAATCGATTATGAATATGCTAAAATATTATGATTTTCATAAATAAATTTTTTGATTGGTTGTTTAGTTTTTCTTAATCTAGTTTCTTCTATATGAGGTACGGTGGTAAACTAGATTCATATTGTGCATTACAATGCTATTTTGATTGAGGATGACCAAAAGATATGTGTGCGAGAATTTGATTAAGTAGAAATTACACTCCTATTTTGCTTTATTTTAAATTATTCACATAACACTTTTGGGTTAAATTATTGCATTTTCTTATTAATTATTTCAGTTATTTAATTTTATATTTTATTGCTAAAAATATAAATATATCTAATTTGTTTTAAATATTTTTTATAGGTTTGACGAACCCAAAACAAAAACCTAAACACAACCCAATAAAAGAACAAAACAGTAGCTGGACAAAAGCACCAAAATGCCATCAGCATAAGCAAAAAACGACACTAATAGCATATAAGCAGTAGCAGAATCAAAACAACAAAGTCCAAGTAGCATAATAAAATGCAATAGGACAAGAACCAAAAACGCAACAGTAGAGATAAAAAATAAACGCAGAGTAGAAATCAAAGAAACAAAGCAGCAATCAAGACAAAAATGAAACGCAAAGCAACATAAAAAGCAGAAAACATAAAAACCCAACTCAAAATCTCTTCAAAATGGAAGAGATAAGCAGAAGCTTATCAAAGAACCAAAAATGTGTGGTAGTTGGGATGTTTCTCAGAGGCTATAAAAAGGCAACTGTGGGGAGGAAAACAAGAGCAAACAATCACGCGAGAAGAGAGTTCTCCAAGAGATTCTGTCTTCAAAAGTGGGTTTAAGCAAAGAGTTAGTACAAGGAGGTGAGAGTGTTTGGAGAACCATATTTCTACCTGTTTTGAGCTGGTTCATGATTGTGGAGGAGAAATTTCATACCTTAAGGTTGGTTTGAGATATATAAAGGCAGAAAAATTCAATGAGTTTTTCGAAAACCTTACTCTCTTTGTTTCTAGTTTCCTATGCTTAATTTATGATTAATTGTTGAATTCTAGTTTAGTTATGTTGTTTTGATTATTTATTATATTATTTTAATTAAAATGATTACTGAGTGGATTTAACATTTATGCAATTGTTAGAATTTTGACGTCAATTTTAGTTGTTGATTTTGTTTCTTTGTGCTTGATGCGTTGAGCTAGTTCAATTTCTAAAAGTAAAATGGAACAAGTAGAAACTAGTTAGTTGGTTTTCTACATTTAATTTGATAAATGTCTCAAATTATTTTGGATATATCAAAATTGCCTAACTAAACTAAAATTTAAAACATACTTGTTCATTTGTAAATATTATGTTAGATTTATGTTTTATTTCTTTAATCCCTAAATTTGATTTGTTTAAACATTGAAGACCCCCTCTTTTTATTTACGTATTAACTTAGCGTAATTCATAGGTTTCCGTAATTATAATTGTTTTAGTTTTTGAATTTTTCCTAATTGATGAGATTAATCTTATATGTGAATATAATTGGATGAAATCTTTATATGTGTTTCATTATGTACATTTAACTTCTTTTTAATTCATAAATAGCACAACTTAATGTATTATCTTAAAAATAACTATGTAATGGATATATCATACGAATATATTGATTAATTTGTTTGTGACAAATTTGGAAATTTTCTTTTAAAGGTTTATTAGTTTATCGAAAGATTTTTTATTAATTGAATTATGTAAAGATATATGCTTTAATATAACTAGATGTGTAAATGTCAAATTAGGATTATTTTAAAAGAATTGTAATCATTAAACTAATGTAGTAAATTAACTTTCCTCATAGGATCGACTCTTATTTTCTATTTACTAGATTGTTTAATAAATTGATTAATAAATCAAAAGTAAATAAGGATTTAATTTTATACACCTAATGACACATATCAAAGACACCTAAGGAAAGTCAAGGAATATTAACATGTCATTCCTTATCCTACAAAAGTGAAGAAAGATCAAACGGATGCACAGTTTGGTAAGTTCCTTGAAATGTTTAAGCAACTCCAAGTTAACTTACCTATTGTTGAAGCTTTTGTGCAGATGCCACAACATATGAAACTTTTGAAGGATTTATTATCAAAAAAGGGAAAGTTGGAGGAATTCTCAGTTGTAACACTGAGTGGAAGGACCTAAAAAAATCTGAAAAGCAAACTACCAGAGCAGTTTACAAATCCAGGGAGTTTTACTATTCCCTGCTAAATTGGAAGTTTAAAAATAAATAAGACTTTAGCCAGCCTACCGGCTGAAATTAATATGATGCCTTATTTATTATTTGAGAAATTCGGATTAGGTAAACTAAAACCTACTAGGATAATTGTGCAGCTAGCAAATAGATCGATAAAATATCCTATGGGAGTTATAGAAGATATTCTTATTAAGGTTGATAAGTTTGTCTTCCCAATTGATTTTGTGATTCTTGATATAAAGGAAGATGTAGAAGTACCTCTAGTCTTTAGTTGACCCCTTTTTGGCGACTACTAAATCAATAATAGATGTTGACAAAGGCAAGTTAATATTAAGGGTAGGGGTTGAATACGTTGTTTTTAAAAATATCTAATGTCTTTAATCTTGCTCTTGAATTTACTTATGTAATTGAATCTAATGAGTCTTATAATTATTCATTATTAAATATTTTGTAGGACTCTAAATATTTTGTAGGACTTTACCTTTAAAGATCAACCAAAACTTGTGCAAGTTCAAGGTCGTAAACCAAAGGAAAAATGTTGTAATAAGCAAAAACAAGTAATTTATTTAGAGGTCATGGAACTTACAGTAAGATTACAAAACCCCATCTATACAAGTTGCCTTGAGCATGGAAGGTATGTTGAGCTTATGGCATTAAACAAGCGCTACTTGAGAGGTAACCCAACAATTAAAATAGGTTTTGTTTTTAAATTCTATTTCATTTATTTCTAATTTGATGTTAGCATAGGATTTTATTGAGTTTTGATGTAATTTACGTTAAGACATTAAGCATCCTGAAGAGATTGTACATAATGATTAGGCTAGGGTATACACGATAAGGTTTCATAACTTTGAGTGCAAATTTTTAAATTTTCCAACTATTTTTCATGTTACACACATTCACAAAGAGCTACATGCTCATGTAGACTTACATTGTTAGATACACGCC
Source organism: Erythroxylum ulei (assembly GCA_027564395.1). Lineage (NCBI taxonomy): Eukaryota > Viridiplantae > Streptophyta > Magnoliopsida > Malpighiales > Erythroxylaceae > Erythroxylum > Erythroxylum ulei. The sequence continues at coordinate 44,893,648 of JANITX010000002.1, forward strand.
TGTGTAAGTCTGTAATAAGTTACAAGTTTGTCACTTACACAGTCAACTACACGACCATGTAGCAGACTGTGTAAGTGTACGACAACCCTTAAATTGCCATATCTCTTTCATTTTTCTCATTCTCTCTTCTCTCTAACTTTCTACCCGTCACCACTCTCACTGCCCAACCTATTTCTTGTGTTTTTCTTACCACGACAACTAAGTAAATATTCTTATCAATTTCACTTGTTTATGCATGAATAAATATTACATATTTTTTATTCTTTAAAAAATCACATATTTATTTATAACTTTGTTGTGCTTATTGTTCCTTAGTCTTGATTTTGTTCTTCTCTTGAATGAGTTGAACTTCAACTTATATCTAATATTTTTATAAGATGTATCTTTTTTGTGTGCATGACTATTAATTATTTTATATTTCCTTTATAAAAACAAATTCATTAATAGTATTTATGTTTTATTATCATTAAAATATAGATTTTAAAAAGACTAGCCTAAAGAGCGATGAGCGTCGAGAGCGTTGAGCGTTGGCGGCGAGTTCTATAGCTTCGTAGATCCCTAGTGTGCTCCCCTGCATTCATGGCTTCGTCTTCCTCCTCTCTTCCCCGACCCCCCACCCCCCCTCACTGCTAT
>JANITX010000002.1:44894380-44904968 GCA_027564395.1 Erythroxylum ulei
TGTAAACAGTAAACTAGTAAAGTATACAGTACAGCTGTATAATATATCAATATGGACTATTTTGTAATTTTTAAAAAATTTAGGGACTATTTTATAAATTTAAAAAATATCACGAAACAATATCTGGTACCGACCGGTATTAGTACAATTTCGTTAGAGCCCAATTCAGTACCGAGCCCGGTACGGTATTCATATCATTGAGCAAGATAAAAATCCATGCCTGACCCGATACCCATATACGTTTGACCATCAAACGAACGAGTACGCTTCTTTCTCTCTCCTTGTAAAACCAAACCCCACCCCCGCCACTCTCACTGCTCTCGCTCTTACCTTGCTAGCTCCGATCCGAGGTGAATTTGAATATTTTCTTTCTTCCCAAAACGCCCCTCCCCTTGTCCTTTTGTGCCAATTTTGCCCTTTCTTCTTCTGTCAAATATAGATAAAGTCGTTAACTTTGGTTCTACTTCTTTCTATTCGAGTCTTTGTATCCAAGATGATGGTTAGAACATACGGTCGCCGGAGTCGAGGTGACGTAGCCGGAGGAACCTACTCTGATTCGTTGGAGGACGACGTCGTGTCGGACCAAGAAACCCAATCTCAAGATTTTCACAATTTCTCTTTAGCCTCTCAGGAGTCGTCCTCTCTGTGGCCTTCTTCCACCTTCGATCCCGATCCCTACAGCTTCTCAAACGGCGTTGTTTCAAAAGAGTTCAAGAAACCCAAATTGGAGAGGCCAAGTTATTCCAGGACATTGATGGAGACCCAGGAGTTTGGGGAAATGATGGAGCATGTTGACGAGGTTAATTTTGCTCTTGACGGGTTGAGAAAGGGCCAGCCTTTGAGGATCAGGAGACGGAGCTTGTTGTCGCTATTGTCCATATGCGGAACTCCGCAACAGCGACGCCTTTTCAGGGCTCAAGGGTATGAATTCTTGGGTTTTGTGTTTAAATATTTGATTGGGAGTTCGTTTTTCTTTACAAGTTTGAAATTTTGGTGGATAATAATGGGAAACGAAACAACTTCTTTTAGTCATTCCGTAGTTAAATTCAAAGCGTCTGGCTTTTAGTGTTCTCAATTGAACCTGTTGTTTGGCTTAATCAACATGTTTGGAATTCAAAAAGGTGTTGCCTTGTACCCCGTCACGAAATAGAAATTAGTGGATTACTAACTAATAAATTTTGCCTACTCCACCACTGCTTCTTGGAAATCACTGGTTTTCAGTTGACATTACTGCTTATTTTTGGACTACTAAATAGTTTTTGTCCTTCGTAGGATTCTATTGAAGGAAAAGCAAATTTAGACAGAGTGATCATAGATGAGATGGCTCTTTTATCTTATCCTTGTATTATACTGATTTTAGACGGAAATCATTTTCCAAAAATCACTATGTTCATATCTTCTTGCGCCTGTGGTAAACATTTTGAGTTTTTCTTTTCAGGATGGCAAAGACAATAATTGATGCTATCATGGGTCTCAGCTTTGATGACTTCTCTAGTAACGTTGCAGCTGCAGCTCTTTTCTATGTTCTAACGGGTGATGTAAGTAACATTCTTGGCTATTTGTCTTCATCCTTGTACTGGTTAACAAGAAAACAGAGTTAGGAAATCATCTTGTGGGCAAAGAGTATGATAGAGTTGCTCTGTTTTGTGATATGTGTGCGGATGAGCTCAATAATGTAATCTGACCCCTTGGTTGACTGAAACAAGTCAAAATGTTAATTTGGCCCCTTCATAAGTTCAACTTTCCCAACATGAATCAGCCGGTATGTAAAAACCTTGACTACTTCTATGTAATATGCCTTAAATTGTCCAATACATAGTTTCTAAGATTGAAATCAAATTCTGGTCTAAGATTTGCTTGATAGTGTATATCTCATTGTTTTAAGGATTGACTTCCAATCTCTGAATTTATTTGTTCCTTTAAAATGGTAATTCCTAAAAAAATTTATTTTTACTGTTTAAGGGTCAAGAAGATCACCTATTAGAATCTCCCAGCTGCATCCGATTTCTGATAAAATTGCTGAAGCCTGTCATTTCTGCAACTGCTGAAAATAAAGCTCGAAGTATAGGCAATAAGCTTTTGGGATTTCGCAAGGATTCTGATATCCTACGAGATTCAAGTAAACTGGGAGACCCAAGTTCTACTGCAATTGTTGCCAAAGTTCAGGATATTCTTGTTAGCTGCAAGGGTATGAAGTTAAATGGGGCTGATAGTGGACTGGACCGGCCAGAACTAAGTGCTAAATGGATATCTTTGTTGATTATGGAGAAAGCTTGTTTGTCTAAGATATCTTTTGAAGGTAGTTCCTGACAATTAGTGGTTTCTACTGTATGAATAGACAACGAGTCTTCCATATCTCTTGTGATTTTGCATGAGAACTAACGATAGTATTCAATTTTAATGTGATCAAGATGTGATGAAATTAGTTGGAATCGTGGACCTTGACTCAGAAGTATTGGAATGTTAGAGTCAAGAAAGAGTCTTTTCATGTTTATACTGAACATGAATTTCATATTTTAAAAAGTTTGTGGTCTCTGCTGTTCTTTATATGCTTTTAAGCTTTTCAGGATTTTGACTTCCGACATTCTTCTCTTCTATCTTGATGTATCATTGATTGTTATCATTTGGCTACCTTCAGCTTGAAATTTATGATGGTCTGACTATTTTTTATTGTAAATATTAATTAATTACTTGACATAATTTGCTTGCACTTTTCAGTTGGCTTTTTCTTACAAACTTTAGCCATGACTTGTCCTTCACAATTATCCTACAACTTATGGTGAACTTAAACCTGTTGATTATCACTATGGTCAAAAAGTGTTCTATGATCAACTGATCAATAGTAGGTAAGGGTTTTGGGTTTCTAATTTTCATCGCACTGTTAGTTGTTGACCGAACTACCCACACTCAAGATTTTTTGTGCCTTTGTGCATGTAATTATGTGCTCTGTGATACATTGCTATACATAGACTAAGAGGCACATACTTATGACGTGATATTATAACTCTACTTTATGTTTTATTGTTTGCAAAACAATTTGTTTATCCTGGTTTTGCTTCTCCAGACACATCTGGCACAGCAAGGAAGATGGGGGGAAATTTTAAGGAGAAGCTCCGGGAGCAAGGAGGACTTGATGCTGTTTTTGAAGTTGCCATGAATTGTCACTGTGTTATAGAGGTGTGAGCTTTTTTTTTTTCAGTGTAGAGTATGTTTGATCTATGTCATCAGTCGTTAATTATGGTCCATTGTGTCTGCTGAAGCACCTTTACTTGTTGTTGAATGCTAAGAAGTTTACTTACCCTAGTTTGTTTCTCCAGTTAACTTATGAGAAATTAGAATTGTGTCTTAACTAAAAGTTTATGTGCGCATTCACATATATTAGTAACACTGGCAGGTTACTTGGGAGTTTCTGCTTTGGGTTACCACTTGTAGTGATTTTATGTAAGAAAATGTAGTGTATCCATTCCTTAAATTCTCTAATAATTAATGGAGCCCTTATATAATTGCTGTCCCTGCCTCTTGGATTTTATTCTTATATAGTACTTATTGCAGTCTCATAGTATTATTTTTTGGAACAGAATCTGTGCATGCATACATGTTTTTTTACTTTAGCTCTATATGATCTAAACTAATGCTAAGTTGACTTGTTAATATGTAGAGTGGTAATGTTTATTCATTCATTATTCTGTAACTCTTTTGTGTATAACAATTTTCTGATTCTTAGATTGTGCTGAAAATGACTATAATGCCATATTTTATTTAAAATTATTGTTCTGGTCTCGAAATCATAGTTAGGACATTTTGCATTGAAAAGGCAACTAAAAAACCACCAAACTTTTACCTGCAGAGCTGGTCCAAAGATGGGTTGCCTTTGAATAAAGATCAGAAGTTAGGTCTGGAATGCTTGGTACTTCTTTTGAAATGTTTGAAAATCATGGAAAATGCCACGTTTCTAAGTAAAGAGAACCAGGTACTTTTAGATTAATGTCGCTTGTTGTTTTTGTTCTCCTTACAATGTCTTTAAGGTTAGCTGCTAGAACTGGAGCTGTCACTAAATGCTGAATTATTTAGTTATGTTTTGTTTTCTCTTTGTTATGTAGAGTCACTTGCTTGAACTGAAAGGAGAAGCGGATTTCCATTGCTCCCAATTTTCTTTTACGAAACTGACTATAAGCATTATCAAGATCCTATCGGGTGACTATATTTCTTTCTAGTTTTTTTCCATTTCCAGTTTTCCTTTAAGAAAGATTAAACCTGACTTGCATTCTGAGGACTGCTGGCATTGATTTTTAGGTCTTTATATTCTTAAAACGTCTTCTTTGACCTTCTTTGATGGAAAGCCTAGTAGTGTCTCTGATGGGAGCGATCGTGCATCTGATATACTTTCTTCTGTGGACTACAATGGTGCTCATTTTCCCGAATGTATCTATAATTTCCTCGTACTCTTGTTGCCTCCCTCTCTCTTCTCACGCTGGATCATTTCTTTTTGATTTGCAGTAGAAAGCAATGAGCTTGTGCCTATAAGTCCCTCCCCACATTGCTGTGGCGAAGAGAGCATCTCTGCATGTGGTGTCAGTGTGTCTCAGAGGTCAACCACGCGATTACGTCTTCCTGCTGGCATGTCTGAAAGTACCACATTAATGGATGATCCTTGTGCCCTAAAAGTGAGAATTCGATCTTCAATGTCTAGCTCATGTAGTGACACACCAAGGAATTATAGTAATGGATCATCTTTAATTAGTACTGACTTGAAGAAAAGATTTGGACTTGTTGAGAGGTCTACTCTTAGAAAAGATTCTACATGTGAACTGTTGGAAGACAGCCAAGATCCTTTCGCATTTGATGAAGATGAATTTCTACCATCAAAGTGGGAACTGCTACATGGAAGACCAAAGAAATCTAGGAACCGAAATAGTCTGAAAGTGTCTAGAGAGCTTGGAAAAAAAAGCCAATATCAATTAATGAGCCAAGAAGAAACAAGTAACGGTCACCATTGCAAACTAACATCAAATAAGTTGAAAAATCAGCAATTTCCACAAAACTCAGGTTGCAGTGCCACTGATGAAGAATGTTCGAGCCTAGTGGAAGACTGTCTTCTTACTGCCGTTAAAGTATTTTTCTTGCCAGCATTAGTTTCATCATACTTCACTTTTCCTCTGTAATTGACATGATGTTTTTGCAGGTTCTCATGAACTTGACAAATGACAACCCAATTGGGTGTCAACAAATTGCTGCCTGTGGCGGACTGGAGACTATGTCTTCACTGATTGCTGGCCACTTCCCTTCATTCAGCTCACCTTTATCTTTCTCAAATGTGATGAAAGATGAAACTTCAACTATTTCGCCAGAGAATCAGACCGAAATTCGTCTCAATGATCAAGAATTAGATTTCCTTGTTGCTATATTGGGCTTGCTTGTGAACTTGGTGGAGAAGGATGGGGATAACAGGTTAGTTTCACTTTTAATAATTTATCACTCTTATACCTTATTAATTTCTGAAATTGGTCATTACAAACATACAGCATGTTATTTGATTTTTTAACATTTTGGTTTTTGTAGTTTTGTTTTTTGTTTGTGCCCCATTTCCTTATTATTATGTGTTAGAAAGATGTTATTCCTTGCGCAATGTTCTGTCTCTCCTATTTGCTTGCTTAAAAGACAATGAAAGATCCTATCATCCCATGTACGCAAATTCTCCGTTTAGAAACCTCATCTGTGATGATTTGTCTTGGTCTTTCTTCATGGTAATTGGGACTGGGGATGGCAATAGGGTAGTATTCGTGGTGGGCGCTAAGCCCGGCCCATAGCTTGGTCAAGCTGTGCCTGTCTCATTGACTTGTGGTCAGGCTTCCTGTTCATCCCTAATTGGGACTCTTTTTTTGGATTTAACAGTTTGAGTCTGCCTGGAAACATTTCCTTTTCCTGATATTTACCTGGATATTTCATGCATTTTCTAATGCAATTACTATTTGAAACTTAATGAATGGTGGCCGGTAGATCTAGGCTTGCTACATCAAGTGTTTCAATACCTAACTCAGAAGGGTCAGAAAACAAGAGTCACAGGGATGTGATTCCGCTGCTGTGTTCTATCTTTTTGGCCAACCAAGGAGCAGGTGATGCCTCTGCTGAGGAGAACTCGCTGCCATGGGTGAGTTGCTTTCCTTTTCTGAATTTTGAATTTAATGTTTCTACAAATCTATGCGTATCCATACTTGTGCATCTTTGGTTGCTTAAAGATTAGTTATAATGGTCTCCAAGAGCATCAGAAATTCAGCTGGAGCAAGTGAAGCTATGCTGACTAAAGATAATGTTATTGCTTTGTGCAGAATGATGAGGCAGCTGTTCTACAAGGCGAGAAAGAAGCAGAGAAGATGATTGTAGAAGCTTATGCAGCGTTGCTGCTAGCATTTCTTTCTACTGAAAGGTTTCGTAACTTCCCCCTTCTTTGACCTTTTCTGTCTTGTTAACCATAGTAATCTTTTGCAGTTTTCACTTGTTTTTTTTTCCCTATCCAATGACAGTGGGAGCATTCGCAGTTCAATCGCTGGTTACCTCCCAAATCACAACCTGTCGATTCTTGTGCCTGTGTTAGAGAGATTTGTGGTAAGTGTTTGTTGTAGGTTGTTTGTCTTGCTTGTATTATTCTTAAAAAGCATTTGCATTCATATGCAAAGATCCAATGCTTGTTGCTTTTAAGCCTTTTGAATTAAAATACCTCCTCATGAAATGAGTTTGATTTGATATCAGCAGGTCTTTGGGTTTCATGCTCAGCCTACATCAGCAATATCAGCCAACTTCGAAAACTGATATATTGTTTGTTTTGTGCAGGCATTTCATTTGAACTTAAACATGATAACACCAGAGACTCATAAAATGGTGAACGAAGTTATTGAATCATGTAGGATGCCATGAATGATTGAAGAACTCAAGTTTTGTATAGTCCTTGTTCTCCATTCGGATCATCCTCTGTTGCACGCGATGACTTTAACTTGCTGCACCGCATTGGTGTGTCGAAGCATGCTTACAACATGGTCGGGTTGGCATTCAATTTTTTGTTTTATTTTCCTTTTTTCCCCTTCTTTTCAATATATTATTCTTTCTGTACGGATCAAGTAGAGGTTCTTGTATACAGAAATTTTAGCAGAATCATAGTGTACTTCTTTTCCTTTAGCTTTTCAATATCCTGTTGTCAATTAAGAAATTTTAGCAGAATCATAGTGTACTTCTTTTGCTTTAGCTTTTCAATATCCTGTGTCAATTAAATAATATGTTTATTATTTTTTTGGAAAGAAAATAAGTTGTATTAGTAGCTAATCAGAGCTTATATGGAATGCGTAAAAGTATTAAAAAAAGAATCAACACTATTAGAGCCGCAGTATATATGTAACATGTCAAGATCATGGTAGCTTATTAGAAGGATCAATCTGAGTTTAAAAGTGGAAAAAGTGTCGAGCTTTGTTTTCTAGCCATTAGCAATTTTTTGATTTCTCTAGTATTGCGTTCACTTATTTGTTTTACAGAGTTGAACCTATCCCTGGTAACTTTTTGATGCTTTTCTCACCAGGATTATAAACCAAGGTTCTAGGGATTTATATAGAAGTTTGTCTTCTTTATGCCTTGAAGTAAATAGTAAAGTTATTTCTTTGTGATCAGAAGGTTACAAGTTTAAGTTATAGAAATAATTTCTTTGTAAAAATACAAAGGGACAGTAAGTTCTAAGTTATAGAAACTACTTCTTTGTAAAAATGTAAAAAAAAAGTAAGTAGAATTGATATCCTTCTTCTGTACCTTCGTTAAGCCTTTCTTTAGTTGCAAGCCACAAAGTAAAGTCTAGGAACAAAGAGCTTGTTTCAGACAAGAGAATACCATTTTTACAAGATTTATTTGTAAATGAGCTCAAGAAATGCTTGAGCCAGATAACCTTGTTTAAGTTAGGGGGGCTTAAAGGAAATAACCTTGAAAGAATTGCGAACCTCTACTGCATATGCCAACTTTCATTCTCAATTAAACAACTAACCTTGCATTTGTAGTCAAAAAAATATAAGGCAAGCAAAGTTAGGGAGAAGATAAATTGAACCCAAAGCACTCCAATTGCCATACCATATCCATTTTTTCCTTCCATTCCCCACCTTGTATTTGAAGAGAGGGTGGATGAGATCCTTGAGTTTCAGTACTTGGTACCAGTACCATGATACATCAATTCTTGGTTTAACTGTCCATATGTTAGATCCTTCTATATAGTACTCATATAGCCATTTCACCCAAAGAGACTCCTTGTGAAAGGTTACTTTCCATAGACTCTTAATCAACATTACCTTGTTTACCATCTTTGCATATTTGATTCCTAAAACCTCCTTTCTTCTTAGGTATACAAATTTCTCTCTGGCTTACCTTTACAAAAGGCTTAGAGGATTCATTGCCAGTCCAAAGAAAATTCTTAAGTTTGTCAGTCTTCTTACACAACTTTATAGGAAAAGCAAGGAGATGACAAATAGATAAACATGTTATTAAGAACTGGAGAAATTAATTATAACCTACTAGTAAAGGATAAACACTTTGTAGACCATGCTCTAATTCTTTTTTGGATCATATCTAATAACCCTTGACAATCTGTATATGAGAGCTTCCTTCAAGAGATAGGAATGTCAAGGTAAGTGAATGGAGGAGATTTGAGAGATAAATCTTAGATAGTAGATAGCAAAAAAGCTAAATATGAGGCATCCACATAAATGATTACGAGGCCCTTATCCCTGTTGTTGTAAAGCCCTAAACAAGCACTGAATTCTTCTGATTATCTTATTAGAAAAGCAACTAAAGCTTCATCAACTTCACAGAATAATAACAAACCATCAGTAAAAGCATGGTGGATGATGGATAACCTAATACCCTTCTTATGATACTTAATGTCATTATTAGCAAGCACATTTTTTTTAATGATGATACAATTTAAAACCTCAATATATACAGTGAAGATGTAAGGAAAAAGTGGGTTACCTTGCCTTAGCCTTCGAGCACCCTTGATAAGTTAAGTAGCTTCCCTATTAATCAGCACACTAAATGAAGTAATGGTTATGCATTAGGAGATCCATGTAATAAATTTGTTAGGGAACCCAAAATATTATAGAGAATGAAGCATAAAGTCCCAATTTGTTGAGTCCAAGGCCTTGTGAATATCAATTTTGAGGGCACAATTAGAACCAAAGCCCCTGATGTGATAGTTCTTCAATAATTCCTTAGCAAGCATACATTATCCCTAATAATTCTTCACTGAATAAAGGTAGCTTGAGATTGACAAACGAATGGAGATGGCACATGTTTGATCTTGTTAGTCAGCAACTTAGAAATAATTTTGTGAAATGTATTGCAACAAGGAAATAGGTCTAAAGTCTTTTAGTAATTTTGAATTTTGTGTTTTTGATACCAAACATAAATGAGTACAATTCCATACCTTCAAAATCTTAGCATTGTGAAAGAAATCATGAATAGCTTTACTTACATAGAAATTGATGGAATTCCATGTTTGTTGGTAGAAAACAGCATCGAATCCATTAGGGTATAGGGCTTTATTGGGACTAAATGAGAATACCATTGCCCTAATATCCTCATCAGTGAAGTTTCTGGTAAGAAGTTCACTTGCTCAGGAGTTGGTAACGTGGGTTAGGAAGGTTATGAGGGAGATAAGTATCCAAGACTTTGGCCTATATTTTTTAGTTTTTAGTTTTTGATTTCAAATTCAGTAAAAAAACTGTTTATTTAAATTTTTTGTTTCTATTTTTATTTTTGATTTCTTTCAGTTTTAGTAATTTAGGAAAACCATAAAAGTGGTTTTTGTTTCCTATTTTTATTTTTACAATCCATTATTTAATTTTTACAATCCATTATTTATCTTGGAACCTAACCCCTTCATTAAGGTTGTTAAAAAAACCTAAACGGGGAAAGACCAAAATTTTGATATGTGTTGTTAGGTATATACAAATTAAATCCTTATTTTAATTTTGATTTTATTAATCAATTTAGATAAAGCAAATAAGAGTTTTACTAATTTAATTTATTAATTATAAATATTTTAAAAGAAACAATTACATTCTAATAATTTTACTTAAACGAAAAGAATTCCGAAATAAAATATAAACATATAATATCCTCTTTAATCCACGTAAATAAGATACAATATCAAAATGTAAAATAAACTTATAATACATTTTTATCACAATCAATATTCAAAAGCTAAAAATTAGTTTCTTGATCAAAAAGTCATGATCATAAATAAATAAATATATAACGTTGGAATTTTTGTAGCGATGATACCTAGTTATAAAAATCCTCACATATAATTTTAACTTTATTAATGAGCTAAAATTAGGAAAAATTTGAAAACCATAACAATTGTAATAACAAACCTATAAATTTAGCTAAGCTAATACATATATACAAAGCAAGTTAGGGGGTGTTTGATATTTAATATTGGTCGGGCCGACTGTGCTAGGCCCAGGCCCATCTCTACATGCATCCAGCTCATTCACAGGAGTTAGTCTCCCATGCAAACACAATGATCTACGTGAAGACCTAAACCTAGCGTCCACGGCTT
>JANITX010000002.1:44905068-44916247 GCA_027564395.1 Erythroxylum ulei
GTACGACAATACAACCCTAGCCTCCTCTCTACTCTCTACAATCAAAACTTAGACAGAAGACTAACTTGAGCGTCGGAGGGGCCATCCAGGAACCAACCCCGGTGTGCTTTTATCTGTTTTGCAGGTATTTAGAAGCCAAGATCATACAGCGTTATGGATCCAAACGATGATGTTCAGCCCCAGCAAAATCCGGCAGAACCAAATATGAATCAAATTAAATCTAGAAATCAAATAAATATAACATAATATTTACAAATGAACAAGCACGTTTTAAACTTAGTTTAGTCATGCAATTTCAATATATCTGAAAAATATGAGACGTTTAACAAATTAAATATAGAAAGCCAACTAGCTAATTCCTACCTATTCCTTTTTACTCTTTAGAATTGATCAAGCTCAACTAAAGCATCAAAAACACATTAACCACATGGGAACATAATCAACAACCAAAAATTGTCCAACAAATGTCGAAATTCCAGCAATTGCATAGATGTTAAATCCACGATTCGTGCATATTCTATACACTTCCTTAATGACTGGTTCTTATATGCATAAAGGGTTGCTTATGGAGCTTGCTAGGAGACTTAACCCTTTATTAGACTAGTATTTTAGTGGGATTTGATGGAAATTACACACATTGGAACCTATTTGTGCTTGATCTCTTCAAGTTTAGTACCACGGTTCCACATCTAGGGAAAGATTGGCAATCCATTCAGATGCGATGGTCCCTCTTTAATGAATTTGAGTGCCTGTTCATTTGAGCTAAACCTAAAAAGGAAAAGTTGATCCTCACTTAAACATTACCTCCTAGAGCCTTTTGAGTTTCCAATGCTTCAATGCCTGAAGTTTCATAATTGGGAAGGATGGTCTCCTTCCTACAAAGAAGCTAACTAGAGAAGACTCCCAAGAACTTGATTCTTTCTTTAGGAACTCGATTGGGGGACAGGGACAGGTGTGGGGCAAGGTGGAAAACCATCTCTAATTTTTAGAGAAATGCATTGGAGAAGGGTACCTGAAGAGTCTTCAAGCACTTATTTCTAGAGACTTGAGTAGGAGAAGGGGAGGGAAGGAGAGCTGAGGGAATTTTCTAATTCTCTAAGCAAACACTGTCATGCACAAAACTTTTGTGTCCCTGTCATCCGTCTCTTTCATCCGTCTCCACCATCAGAGACATCAACCAAATGCTGTGTACGGAGCAAGAAGGAGCAAAGGGTAAAAAGGGACACTGGAAGCAAGATAAAGTAGAGAACAGGAAGGAACACTGGAAGCATGAAGAAATAGAAACTAGCAGATAGCTTGAGGAGTAAAGAAACTGAATAAAAATAGGACAGGGATGAAGTAAAAGGAAAACAATGGAGGAATGGATGAATAATAGAAAAAAAGAGAGTAAAAGAAGATAGGAAATCTTAATACAAAGCTTATTAGTTTTAACTCTACCCTTTTTTTTGGTGCACCCAGGGTATCCACCGACGGAACAAGTGACTAATCCCTTCACTGCGAGAACATCTCCAACATGAGAGGGCTACAGCTGGCCCAGGAGCTTGCTGCATTCCTAAGGGTGGGATTCGAATCCCCAACCACTTGGTTAAGCGGCGAAAGCATGTACCACCTACGCCAACCCACTGGGTTAACTCTACCCTTACTATCATTATATTCTCCTAAGCCTCTTCTGCCAACCAAATATAAAATTATAAAATTCATATTATTTTGTTAATATTAAAATTCATATTACTTATTTCCTATAAGTAACTAATTGATTAATTTTTATTATTCATATATAATTTATTAATCTATCATATTTATACCCCATTAGATATCATAATATTGATTTCCTATTAATTATTAATATTATTAATTTTAAAATATTTTACCAATGAATATACTTAACATAATAATACCAATGAATATACTTAACATAATAATAAATTAAGTCGTTTATAATAATTTTATTTATTATGTAATCACATAATAAAAATATGATTAAATTTTATATTTTTAATAATAATAATTTGATTTGATTATATAATATTAAACTACATATACCATTAAGTTTTTTTTTTAGAATTCATATGCCATTAAGTTTGCTAATACGTAAGATAATTAATTTCTTGTATTTTTTTTTAAAATATATAAATTAATTGATTGAATTATTTATTAATAAATGGATTAACATTTATTAATAATTTTTGATATATTGCTTTTAAATTAATTATTTATAAAAATATGAATTATAAGAAAAGATAAAAATTTTGATTTTTCTGATTTATTAGTCGGCTCTGTCATGATTTCTTATCATAGCTCACCGGTTATTTGTTTAGAAGTCGCATCTGTCGTTACCAAACCAGATTGCTTTTGACGCCGTTAGTCCACTGCAGCTATCTCTTTTCCCCAACTTGCAGTTTGATTTCAGATCCAAACCCTAACTTTACGTCATCCAAGCTCAATTACTCACCCGATTTCTAAGTATTGAACCTTTTAGTACTCAGGAAGGAGTTTGAAACGGAGAAGTTCTTATCTTTAGTGTAAGTTTTTTTTTCCCCTCCTGAAACCGTTGGTTTTGTTTTTTGATCTTAATTCATTTGGCTTTCGCGTTGAATTAGATCTTCTGGGTACTGACTTTTTCTTATGCTAATTGATTTTAGTCTTAACGTGCGTGCGTTTGGTGGCCAAAATTAGGCTTTGTAATTTTAAAAAGTTATGCGTGTAACGTGACTTGGTTGGAAAGATTAAGCTTTGACACTCAAAAGGTTTAAAGTTTCTGATAATCAAAAACCAAATCCAGCAAAGACAGTGAGAGGGGATTATAGGATAGAGGGACAAAAGGGGTCGTGGGATTGGGGATCAAAAGAAAGACCCACCCCCTTGTGGTGGCTGAAGGTTATAGATTCTGAAAGTTTTGAACTGTATTAGATGTAAATTTTATTCAAAGTTTGAAATTTTTTGCTCTTTTGGAGCTTTGAAAATGTAGGTCGATAGCTGGAAGAAAGTTTTCCATGGCCAAAAGTTCAACCCAAAGCTTATGATTTTACCCTCTTCTTAATATTAGGCCAATAACATAATTTTTTGATATTTGAATTTGGTGAGCGATTTCTTTCTATTGTTTTTAAAAGTTGGAAGTACTTCAAGCTGTTTGCAGTTAATGAATTAGTTTTAACTGATGTTTGGATGCTTGTCCAGGAGGGTACTGGAAATTACCGTAGTGTGTAACAGAGCATGGCGGATTTAGAGAATTTGCTTCTGGAGGCAGCAGGAAGGACCAACAGAGGAAGAAACCGAAATTCACTTTCAACATCTAAAAAGCCACATGACGATTCGTATTCTGATGCTGGTAGTGACTCCAGGGATGATGATTCGGATGATGCTCATGGCTATGCAAGCAGAAAGCCATCTGGATCACAGGTTCCTTTGAAGAAGAGGCTGGATCCTAGTGAAAGAGATGATGATCAGGGTAACCAGGAAGGAGGTGACTATGATGATGGTCGTTCTGATCGTGAACATGACACAAGTGATGAATCTGACGTAGGTGATGATCTTTACAAGGATGAAGATGATCGGCAGAAGCTTTTAGAGATGACTGAACTTGAAAGGGAGATGATATTGTCGGAACGGGCAGATAGGAAAGGTGATAAAAGTTTAACAGAGAGGATTAGATTAAAACGTGATAGTGAGAGGATCACCAGGTCCAGAAAAGAGGCTGCACTTGTTCCACCATCTCGTGGAATGCGCTCGTCTACTAGATCTGCTGACAGAGCTGCTGCTAAAGATGATGCTTTGAATGAATTGAGAGCTAAAAGGCTAAAACAACAAGATCCAGAGGCTCACCGTAAGTTGAGGGATGCATCTGGACTATCTTCAAGTACACGGGGTTTCTCATCTATGAAAAGAAAACATGTTACTTCCACAAGTCTTAGCAGCTCAAGTCAGAGTGAGAGTGAGAGTAGGTCTCATAGTGATGATGAAGGGTCTACAGGTGATGGTGGAATGGGGGACAGTGATGATGACAGGGGGCCTGAGTCGGAGAGGCCAACATATGAGGAGATAAGAGAAATTACAATCCGTAGGTCAAAACTTGCTAAATGGTTGATGGAGCCATGGTTTGAGGAGTTGATTGTAGGTTGCTTTGTGAGGGTTGGTATTGGGAGGTCGAAGGCTGGTCCTATCTACAGACTCTGCTTGGTCCGAAATGTTGATGCAGCTGACCCTGACCGACCATACAAACTGGAGAACAAGTCAACTTTCAAGTATCTGAATGTGATTTGGGGCAATGAAAGCTCTGCTGCGAGGTGGCAGATGGCTATGGTTTCGGACTCAGGCCCAACTGAGGAAGAGTACAAACAGTGGGTTAGGGAGGTTGAGCGTAGTTGTGGCCGAATGCCAAGCAAACAGGATATCTTGGAAAAGAAGGAAGCAATAAAGAAGACAAATACATTTGTCTATTCGGCAGCCACCGTGAAGCAGATGTTGCAGGAGAAAAAGTCAGCTTCTACAAGGCCATTAAACGTTGCTGCAGAGAAGGATCGGTTGAGGAGGGAGTTGGAAATTGCACAGTTCAAGCATGATGAGGCAGAAGTGGAGAGAATTAAGGCAAGAATTCAGCAACTGGATGCTTCTAGGCAAGCTAAGGAGGTGGATGCTAAGGCTATTAGGTTGGCTGAGATGAACAGAAAGAACCGAGTTGAGAATTTTAAAAATGCTTCCGAACTGAAACCAGTTAATACAAGTCTGAAAGCTGGGGAGGCTGGTTACGATCCCTTTTCAAGGAGATGGACTAGGTCAAGGAATTACTATGCATCAAAGCCTGCTGCTGCTGGAGGAGATGTGGCTGCAGAGGCAAATGGCAAAATTGCAAATACTGATGGAGGAACAACAGGTATGGGCGTGGCTGCGACAGCAGCAGCGTTGGAAGCTGCAGCTGGTGCTGGGAAGTTAGTTGATACAAGTGCTCCAGTGGATCAAGGCACCGAATCAAACATGCTTCACAATTTTGACCTTCCAATCTCCTTGACTTCACTTCAAAAATTTGGTGGACCACAAGGAGCTCAGGCAGGGTTCATGGCAAGAAAACAGAGGATTGAAGCAACTGTTGGATGTCGCGTCCCAGAGAACGATGGCCGAAGACATGCTTTGACCTTAACAGTTAGTGACTATAAAAGAAGAAGGGGGCTTCTCTGAGATTTAATACTATCTATACTGCGTATGGGATCTCTCCAAGGGAATCTGATAGGGCTAAGAGGGGGGGGTGCTGAGGAGTGGAATTTATGTTAAAAACTATGGTGTTATCAGTACGTACTTTTGTTTTAATATTTGAAGTTTTGACTTGGGAAGATGTAAAATTGCGGATGAGATGATTGATGCAGAGAAATGTCATGGCTGGTACTAATAGGCACTATCTGTCTTCCTAGGACTGGGCAGCAGGATAAGATCCTCCCTGTTAATTCACCTTTCTTGTCTCCTGTCCTGTTCAGTCCCCCAAATTAGAAGAGGTGTTAAAGAGACTCAAAAAGAAGAAGACAAGGGGAGTTAATGAACTTTGGTGATGATCATAACCAGCGAATATTTGTGTTTACCATCACTTTGATTTCCAAATTGTTCATCCGAAGTTTACCATGCATACCAATTTCTCGTTGAAGTGAAAGGTCTACATCGCACAGCCTTGTCAAATTCAACACACTGCCTAATAATAGGTGGTATCTATTCCTAGTAATTATCGGTATCTCTGGAACAGGTAGTGATATTTGTTTAGGATGCTTTTGATGAGAACTATTTTTTTAAATCAAAATTTCACACATCACATTGACTATTAATTCCTTATAATGCTCTATTGGTTTAACAATGAATTCCTTTATGGTAATTGTAAATTAGGATGCACTGTATCAAAGTGGAGAAGTGAATTTAATAAAGTTTGACATGGCAGGTCAGTTACTACAATACTACCAGTCCTGAGCTTTTATTCTCCAAATATATGCATTTATGTCATTAACTATGTAGGCAATAAGTATAGAGCAACGTTATTCATATTTTTTATTAGATGGGCGGTTGCATGAAGAAAATTATGAAAATAGACACAAGAGTCTATATGACACATATGATATAGACTCTTTTTTTTTTTTTTTTTGACATTATGATATAGACTCTTATGTCACACATGGAAATTTCATTATACTGGGGATTATGTGACACATAAAGAGTTTAACAATAAATCAGAAGCATAAGGGAAAAAAATTTTAATCTATCTTTAATATCTCAACTTAATAAAAAGCAAAATTGTAAGAAAATTAACATCTTAGCATAACGCATCTTATGAATTTATTGTAATTTTAACATTTATTGTAAATCTAAACGACACCATCTACGTAAAATGTTGTCGTTTTGTTGTAACAGTTGGTCTACTTCTCCATAAACTTTACAATTTTGTTAAACTTTTTCAAAATCTTATGAATTTATTGTAATTTTAACATTTCAAGATCAAAAGTTTAAAATTATGAATAGGGAGGCCGGAGAAACAAAAGATGGCTTCATTAATAAATAGATTCACCTATGACAGACAAAGAAATCGAAGGAAAATAACTAACCTTCCACTTTTATCAAATTTCATCTCATCCAAATCAAATGAAACACAACACGAGTTAGGAGTTACACGCTTGTTAAACATATGCATTGTTTGAAGTTCAGCTGGAGAAGAGCCAAATCCATATAGTTCATTCTCTTGCTTATAATGTACGTTTCTTCTCCAATTTTCAAACGTGAACTTCAACCTCTTGGGCTCTGACTTTTTGTGAGTGTTTCTGGTTTTCAGCATTTTCTCTCTTTGTTTTTTGAGCATTTTCCCTCTGCGCCATTGAAAGTCTCCTTCCCCCACCATTCCCCTATCTCTCTGTCTCTGCTTCCTTCATTTTGAGCATTTCATGAAGACCCAAATGCCAAAAACGACAAGTGTCATTAATATCACGTCTCCAATCAAAAGAGCTTGTCAGAGCTGCCTTGTTCTTGTACACTGCCTGCAAAACATTAAAAGGTCCATCTTTGCTTTTCTGTTTTGCTTGCCCACTTCACTACTTGCTCTTGTGCTGCTTCTCCTCTTAGCCTACAATGGCTTTTCTGTCTTCTACATTCATCTTCCTTCTCCCGCCAAACCCCCACCGGAACCTGCGGGTTTGTCGTCGGAAAATTTGCCTGAAAAGTCCCTGAAAAAACTCTCATCTTCACTCGTGTATGTGGTGAAAGAAGAGAACTTGCGACCAATTCTGAAGACCCAATTGGCTCTTTTGCAAGAAAGAACCATTTCAATGAGGCCTGCCAACCATTCTTCCGTCTTGAGGCCAAGGAAGGTGAATCAACGTAGAGCTGTGATCAAATTGTTGCGCGTTGAATCCCGATCAAAGCGGTTTTCTAGAAGACTCAGAGATTTTATTCAAAATTCGGAGTGTAAAATTCGGTTCTTTATGACTTGGATTTCTTCTTTTGAGTCATTTGGTGATAGGGAGTTGTTGTCCATTGAGAGTTTGTTTAAATCTCACCCAAATGCTTGTTTGGTCGTTGTTTCCGATTCCCTGGCTTCTAAAAGAGGCAGGCTTGTCTTCAAACCGTTTATGGATAAAGGATTGGGAGTTACTACAATTAAGCCTGATTATGATTACATATTCGAGGGTACTCCTGCAGAATCTTGGTTTAAAAGGTTAAAGAAAGGAAGCGTCGACCCCGGTGAAGTTTCACTCGGACAAAACCTCTCCAATTTGCTAAGACTTGCTTTGTTGTACAAGTTTGGTGGCGTTTACATGGACACTGATGTGGTTGTTTTGAGGAGTTTTTGCAACATAACAAATGCTATAGGAGCGCAGAACATCGATCTTCAAACTGGAAATTGGAGCAGACTGAACAATGCAGTACTGATTTTCGACAAGGGACATCCATTACTTCTCAAGTTCATTGAAGAATTTGCGCTCACTTTTGATGGGAACAAGTGGGGCCACAATGGTCCTTATCTAGTTTCACGAGTCGTTTCAAGAGTAAATGGGAGCCCTGGGTTCAATAACTTCACCGTATTGCCTCCATCAGCATTTTATCCGGTGAACTGGAGCAGAATTCGAGGTCTCTTCGCAAGTCCCAGAAGTAAGCTCCACTCAAAATGGATTCATAGAAAGCTGGAACAGATTAGAAAGGAAAGTTTAGCCGTGCACCTATGGAATAAGCAGAGCAGGAAGATTGCAGTTGAGAAAGGAAGTATCATAAATCACATAATGCTGGATTGCTGTGTCTTCTGCAATTCATCAACATTGAGTTCCAGGAGAAGAATAAGTGATTAAGCATCAGTTTGTCTTTGTTGTAAATGTATAAAGGAAAAGGCCATTGCATTCCATTCATTATTTTCTGAGGAATTCATTTTCTTTTATTGATCGAGTCTGTCTTTTTATTCTTTATTTCCTCTAAACTTCTTCTTCGACTTACAAGCTGAAAAGAAGAAAACATATTGAAGCTGTAGTGTCTCGCATCCATCGTTTATAGTTTCATCGGGTTCTGTCATGAAAAGTCTCCCAGCGATCCTATCATCATTTACCGGCTTGAAGAAAATAATACAAACATAGGACCGCTTCTTCTGGTCCCTTGCGAGTAATTAAACGTTGGTTTTTGTTTAATCTTTTGTTATCTTCTTGCCTTGCGAATAATTTGAGCATCCAAAGTCATGTACTCGCTTTGGAAAATAAACTACTTAGTTTGATTGACATGTTTGTTCAAAATTGGCTATAACATTATGGAAAGGCCATGATCATGATCATGATCATCTAGAAAATCATGTCAAATTGTAGTGAAAGTGATTTGTCAGCTTACATTCAATGTCACCTGCTTCCATTTGTTTTTTCTTTGCCTATTTCTAATTTATTTTCTTCCGTACGTCTCTTATCTTTCTTCAATATCATCGTCTTTCTTAATTCACAAGCCAACCCATCTGCTGACCTGGTAATAATCTTCTATTCTTGAGTTTCAACTCCCAACTCTGGCCGGGAATCGTGAACCAATGCAAGACAAATGATATTCAAATGAAATCCTTCAACACGATAGAACGTACATTCACATGAAGCTATGGCATCTTCTACTGGTTAGTCAATTTTCTGGTTTTGGTGTTGTCGGTGTTCTAGAAATACGGGTCATTTAACTCCGAAATTACACTTATGTTGACCAAGCACACGTTTATGTTTATGATAGGATTTATGGGTATTAAGACGTTGAGGACATGTAAATTATGTGAGCTACCTTTCATCAAAAGTTGGTTCAAGCACGCCAACCCACTTGTTAATTGTCTATATTGGTGTATTGTCACCCATAGCCAAAAATGAAACCTTTAACTCCTCAAACTACGATACTAGTGAGACTAAGGTTCAATTCAATCCCATAGAGAGCACCAAGTCCAAATCTAAGCTTTGTCAAAAAGAAAAAAAAGAAAAAAAGAAAAGGGAAAGTTCTTTATTATGGTGAAAGTTATAACAAAAAGACAAACGTTGTTCTGCTGATTGATATATATTCCAAGGTACATGTGGATGTAGAACAACGTTTGTCTTTTAGTTATGATACCATTGATACATATTCTAAGGTAGATGTGGAAGTAGAACAACGTTTGTCTTTTAGTTATGATACAAGAATAAATTAATTTATACTTTAAATATTTACTGTCCTATTTTTCCTTAATTATAGCAAATACAACTTAATTAACCCTAACTAACAAACAACGTTTACATGGATATTTAGCCTAATAGTAGCCTTAAGAGTTAGGAAGATTGGTGAACCAGATTAATATAAGTGACATGGTCATATTTAATTCAATTGATTATTCTTCTTATGATCGAAGAATTCTTACCCAAAAATCCATTTAAACTCTATTTGTTTCATAAATTACAGAATTAAAGAATTACAAATTTTATATTTAACCTAGTAAAATATTGTAACAAATAATAAACAAGTAGCCCTCTTAGCAATTAATCTACAAAATCATTAAAAATAGTCATAGAAGAATAATCAATACTAAAAATATAAATCAAACAATAACAATAAACCAGATATCGAGTCTACTCTGTCTTACACTCCTCCTCATGAATTAGACGAAAGCCGTATAGTGTGCCCAGATTTGGCTACTCTGCAAGAAGGTGCAAACTATTGGAATAAAAAATTTATTTTTTCCTAGATCAAAGGCCAGCCTTTTCGCTTATTCTGTGATGGGCAAATCGATTATGGAAGAACAGAGGCCTTATTGACGTGTTACTCTCGGAAGATAACCTTGTCCTCTTCTCCTTCTCCTCCACTTCGGCAGCCTCTAAAATTCTTGAGGAGGGTCCTTGGCACCTTGGGATCCAACCAATATTCCTGCAAATTTGGTAGCCAGGTCTTCTCTTGGAATCTATTAAGATACAAAGTCTTCCAATTTGCATTAATTTTCACAACATACAGTTGGAGTATTAGACCACGCAAGGCCACAGCCAACTCGCTAGCTACATCGTTAAGCCCTTATGTATAGATGAGAATACGACAACAAAGAAAAGGATTGGGTATGCTTGTCTTTGTGTGAGTATTGATGTATCGACAGACCTTCCCAATGAAATACCAATCATGCAGTTGGGTGATGGAAATCAGTTATGAGGGGATAGTATAGTTGTTTCGTATTATTAGTGCCCCCCAGCCAAGCCTCATACCTCAACATGGAGACCCACGAGTAAGCTTTTTAAGACTGGCACCTATCATGAGCTGATGACTCAAACAGAGGACATCCATTTTGATGAACACTAGACTTCTTGTTGGACCTCGTTTTCGGAGCCCAACTTTCAGAGTCCTGAACCTTGTGCTTGAAACCTTGAAGGGTCATTTGATTTTTAGATGGAAGTAAAGTGCTGAAAATGTGTTAGTATAATGACAGTCCGAGATGTTTAGACTATAACTCTTGGTGTAGTGCACCAAATTTAATGATTTTGGTGGGGTTATGAAATTGGATTAAGTAAGTAAATTACGGTTAGTATATATGAATGTGAATGTGATTGAGATTGAATGTGATTGTGTTTTGGGTTCCGGACGGGAGGTCCGAGGATACTGATTTATGGATTGAGAAATAATTAAAGTGATTTAGGTATAGGTTTGTGTTTGTTTGTGATGGGAATTCCGGACAGGAGGTCCGAGGATTTGTGTGTTTTGATTGGGA
>JANITX010000002.1:44916347-44936089 GCA_027564395.1 Erythroxylum ulei
AGACAAGTGCACTTGACATACTTAGGGGACCACCACAAACCCACATAATCATGCATCTCATAACTTGCAAACTATTTTTCCAAATGGCATATTTTGAAATCTTGTCTTTCACGAGCATGAACTATTTCATATACTTGTTATTCTTTCAAAAACATTTCACAAATCCACAAATACAACAATTATAGAGCAATTTGAAATCATTCCCATATCACTCAAATTCATTCACAAAACTCACATACAAAAAGCATGTAGCACCTTCTCAAGCAGTTAAAAATCAATAAATGCACTTTTATAAGGTAGTTGGAAAATCAATTAATTTCATTTATTGAAGAACATTTAATAGCTTATTAACTCAATTATAAAAATGTTACCCACCTTAATTTCCTTGCTTGAAAACTTGTTCAAGGAGGTCCCTCTTCTTTCTCCTCTTGTCCCTCTTGCCTCCTTTCACAATAACAAAAATCCCCCAAATCACAAGGAATCTAAATTGGACAACCCAAAGAAATATACTCATAAAATTGACCCTAGAATACTTAAACCTATACATTTCTTAAGCTCTCTGAACCAAAACCCTTCCAAAAATCCAATTATCAAAACACAAACTTACCTTAAATCTCCACCAAACAAAGGATTTCTTGGCTCTAATGGAAGCTTTAACCGTCCTCTCTCTTTTTCCTTCTTGAATTAACTTCAAAAACTCCCTTGAACACCAAGAAAATGAAGAAACCCTAGCTTGCTCTTCTTTTTCTCCTTCCTTTTCTCTTCATACGACACTCTCTCTCCCTCTTTTCTCTTTATTTTCGTTTTTTGTTCTTCTAATTGTAAGACACCCATTTCTCTTGCCTTTTAAACCCTTAGTGATGCTAAAATGTCCAACTTACCCTTACTTATTAGCCTTGCAACTTAAATGCTTAAGTGATCTTCCCATAATGCCCCCTTATGCAACTTATCACTTTAACTTTAATTCACTACACCTATTTCACAAAATCTTAATAATAATAACATGATAATTAATTCCAAAATATATAAATCTTTCAAGACCCTAAAACTTGTCTCATCATGCTTATAAAAAAAATTTCATGGGCCAACATCTGTTAAATGATGGAGAGATAAGGTTGTATAGTGTTCTGCGAGATGAGAGAACCAAACCATACCCCACACAGATGACAAGGCAGAAGTACACTATCTTACTAGTTACAAAAATAACTATGATCAAGATTGTAACTGACATTCAACCAAGACCTTACATTGCTCGCAATGAGGAAAAGGGGAAGAAGAAACTGTACCCTAAAGGGATAACAAGTGATCTGATAGAAGAACAAATCGAAGTTGAAGTGAGAAACATTGATGAGGCGTGTTATGCAGCTCATCACCGAGGAATTTATGTCTCTCATTACATTTAGAAGGCATCAGGAAGTAATTTTGGTTGTCGAACCACTGAAGAATCTTCTCAGGTAGTTGGAAGACTTACAGAAGGGCAGTACAGATCCATTAGCATTGAAGATTTCAGCTACAACATAGAGACTCTTGTGCATCTAATTATGCACATTAGACCCTTAAGTACTGTGTCTTCAATTAGAGATGTCCTACACCTATTTGGAAGACATGTCCCACGACTATCCAGCCCTAATGATCTTGATCTCTCGGAACCGAACTTATCTGTCAAACCTCTTATCTTTACAATTACTGGACTAGATGTCATATCTTCAGATGCATATACTACGACCATTGGTCTTGAAGTAGCACAGTAGAAGCATGATGACCCCTTAGTCGAAGACATTGAAGATAAAGTTGATGGTCTGCGTGCTTTTATGGGTAACTTGTATAAGGAAGTAGAGTATATTCGACAAGATCCCAAGTCACTCTGCACTGAAATGAGGGAAATGTTTTCTGAAGTTATGAAACATCTGAGGTTATGATCTTTTTGATCAGTAAAAAATAGGGGGAGAAAGGAGAAAAGAAGAAAGAAATGACAAAGATAGGGGGAGAAGGGAAAGAGAAGAGAAGAGAAGAACAGAAGAAGAAGATAGTGCTTACAATTTTTCAAGTGTATATAGTCTTATAGTGTATATCGTCTTATAAATAATACTTTCTTTCTAACAACTATGATTGATTATTTGTTATCATAAAAAATGGGGAGATTGTTAAGTCAAAATGACTTTACGAATAATAATTTTGATGAGAATCAAATAATAATAATAGAAGAAAGTAAGATGAAACACGGAGAAGTAAAACTAAGACGAAGCGTGATAAAGCAAAAGTAAGACGAAGCGCAGAGAAGCAAAAGTAAGACGAAGCGCGGAGAAGCAAAAGTAAGAAGAAGCGCGGAGAAGCAATAGTAAGATGAAGCACGGACAAGCAAAAGTAAGATGAAGCGCGGAGAAGTAAAAGTAAGACGAAGTGCAAAAAAGCAAAAGTAAGACAGAGCGCGGAGACAAAAGTAATATGAAGTGCGGAGAAGCAAAAGTAAGATGAAGCGTGAAGACAAAACTAAGACGAAGCGTGGAGACAAAACTAAGACGAAGCGGAGAAACTAAGACGAAACAGAGAAACTAAGACGAAGCGAAGCCAAAAATGATACGAAAGAAAGTAAGACGAAGCAGAAGCAAAACTAAGACGAAGACCCGATACCATGTCGGATGGATAATCAGTGTGAGTTAGTTACAAAACTCAACTGAATAACTGTTTCTTCAAAGATCAAGAAACAAAAAGAAAGAAGCAGTTATCAAGAAGTAGTTGAAGACGAAGGCTATAAATACGAGTCAGAGTCGAAGACTAGAAAAGTTACACGAGTGAATTCAAAGTTACAAAAGTTACAAAATCATTGTATTCATTATGCTAAACTCTAGAGCTATTATTGTCTGTAACAAAGCTCGAAACATCTTTCAGTAGAAAGAAGAAAAGTTGATAGCCTGAAGAGGCTAAGTGAGAAAAGAATACTAGTTGTTGAGACCTGAAGAGGCTTGGTGAAAAAATACTTGTATTTTTTAGAAGTATAATGAAAACTCAGAAAGGATTTTGAGGACTGGACGCAGCCCACGGTTTGGGGTGAACCAGAATAAATCTGCTATTTCGATTCTTACTCTAAACTCTAAACTTTTATTCTTATTATTTTATACAAGTACTTGTAAGCGAATTGCAACACTTCGTGATACTGTGATTCAATAGTTCTGAAAAAGCAAGTTTTCAAAAAAAGTTTTGAAAAGGGGATTGTATTCAAGAAAAAGGATACACAATTCAACCCCCCTTCTTGTGTGTGTTGTATATTGTATATAAAGTCTATACTAACGTGTGATTTACTTCAGAGTCAATTAAACATTTTCAACATAATTATTGAGCAAGTTTTACTTCTTATAAAACCCTCAATATACCACAAGTGCACGGGTCATGAATGTAGTATATGAGGTATAGATCCCTCGAGGAGTTGGTGAACTAATCTAATTATAAGTTATCTAAGGCCTAAAAAGGATTATTAAAAAAATAAAAAGTAAATAGAAAAGTAAATTCGTTAATATGGATTGATTGAAAATTAAATTGTAAAATCAACACATGAGGAATCAAATTGAGCACCACCAAATTAACAATGAGAAATAACACAAGAAAATTACCAAATAATAAGAAAGAGATTTATCCTATCATCAATGCTAACCTAGTCATTTTTGTATTAATATGGTATCAATTCAAGATTATTGAAGGATGGATTACTCTCTCTCAAGTTATAATCACTAAGCCTTAATTAATAAACCCTAATTATGTCGAGTTATCTAACATGTAATCTCTCGATTAACAGTCAGCCCACAACTAATCAGTTCTTAAGCATTCTAATAAACAACCCAGTTCTCACACGAGATCTCTCTTCGTATAATTTCCAATTTGAGTATCTGCATGGTTTATTATGTCATTTAACTCTCATTAACCAACCTAATCTTTTTACTTTCGGTTCACTCTTTCGATTTATTACTGAAGCATGCAATTGCAACAAATAATCACAACACCTAAATTAATTAACACAAAAACAACTAAATTAACATTAAAGCAAGTCTAAAGCTCTAAAGAAGAGTTAGAACATCCTTGAATCAAGGTTCATCATCATTAATCCTATCTCATACATCTTATGAAAGAAAATAAAAGATGACAACAAGAAAGTACAACTTGAAGGATTATAAGTGGAAGCACCCAGGGTAGATCCCCTTCTTCTCTCTCTTCTTCTACTTCTTTGGATTTTTCCCAAAGTGGCAGAAATGGAGCTCTCTTTTCTAAGTTTTTTATATTCTCTTTATATCTTTTCCCTTTAGGGCAAACATTAGGGTATATTCGAGCCCAAAAGTCTGAAATATCTCTAAAAAGTCACAGTTTAGAAGTTATTCTGCATCTGTTGTCGCACAAGCCACGATTGTGGCACTTAATTTTTGCTCTCTTTCATGATCGTGGCAGTTGGGGCCACGATCGTGGTAGACCCACGAAGCTTTTGTCACTATTGTGGCCCTGGGTCTTGCTTCGGGTTTCTGCCGAATTCTCTCTGTTCTTCAATATTTGATCTAAAACACTAATAAACATATAAAGGCACCTCAAACACATAATATTAAAGCTCAATAGTGTGCTCTAACCCACAAAACACAAATATCTAACCAACTAACAGAATTCTAACCCTAAACATGCATGAATTAATTAATTGACCACTAAAAACATACTAAAATGCCTACTTAAACATCATACAACCTACAACTATCACATCCCCACACTTCAACTGTTGCTTGTCCTCAAGCAAAAACAAAACAAACAAAACATAAACACACCAAACAACAACACACACAAATGCAATAATGGTACAACGACATTGAACTTCACGAAACACATTTAACTATAAACACAATCCTTCAAGTTGTTTTAACCTATTAACTTATGAAATCTATGTTTAAGTACTTCAAACTAAATATGCATACTAATCAAGACTTAATGTCAATTTCATTCACTCTTATCACTGGCACACATACATTGATGATTCATTAGTCAAATGAAATTGTAACTATCCCTATGTAGTTTTTCATGAAAAGTCATGTTATTCACAAAGACTGGTTGGATTTATTCAACAACACACTATTTTTGTTAATTTTCATTAACACGAACCTAACCTTTTGATGAGAAGGCAAACATTTGTGATGAATGTCCCCCAGTTACTTAACTAGGTCATGCTTTTATTAAGCGACTTAGTTAGAATGTCATTATAGCCTTTTGACTCGGAGGTAAACAATTATGATGAATGTTCCCCAATTACTCAGCTACATCACATTCTCAACAGGCTACTAGCTCTATTCATAACCTGATTTGTTCAAAAAAGGCTAGCGAAATCGTTATTTATTAAATAAAAATCATTTTATGATATATTTTCCTGCCTACCTCATTTCTTTAGCTAATCATTATTATGAAAAGATGCTAACGATGCTACTTATTCGATTGACCTAAAATTATAAATGAATGTGTCAAATTCTTGGGGTGAAGTAACTAACATCATATCCTAATTAACATGCATATTTAACCAAAGCAACCTAGGATACTAATTTCCTAAGCTAATAAATCTTAGCAACTTAAAAGACTATGTTCACAGTTAAACCGATTCCGTTAAGTTCTAGCCATTGAAACATTCACATGAGTCACATCATGCAAACCTAAACAAAACTAACTTATAATGTTCAAAATTCACATTCAAAATAAAAACATATAATGCACACAACCAAAAATAAAAACATATAAAGCACTTAGACAATATAACGTCCTCAATATGAGAAGGATAAGAAACATTCAGGGTGGGAATCAAAAATAAAAATAAGAGGAAAACATAAGAATAAAATAAAGATTGAAATGAAAAGATAATCCTTAGAACATAGAACCTGTCATGATAATTGAGGTGGTGACGATATTGGAGTGTGAAACCAAATGCACTTAATGCCTATAATTGGTGGCCTATCTTATAATTGCTTCAAAGAAAATAAGATAATTAACAATTTAAACCATTCCAAATCATTCAAAACTTATTTTTAGAATAGACAACAATTTCAATCTAATTATGAGTGGCTTCCTTCCACCTATGTTGCCTAAGTTTAGCTTTGTACCTTGTAAATAAGCTACATGTTAGAAGATAATTAGAAGAACCATATTGATAAAATTAAAATAACTAATTAAGTTCAACAATGTCCTTTTTACTAACAAACTGTCAATAAAATAGGGAATAACAAAACTCCCTGAATCTTCTATTAAATCTAGTAGTTTGTCCTATAAGAGGGTGATCTATTCTTGTTCTTCCTCAGTCCCCCTCGTCTCCTCTTCTTTTTTCGTTCTGTGAACAAAGACTTCTTTATATTCTTTAAGCTCTATGTCCATTGTCACCTCTTCTTCTTCTTTTGGGTCCTTTAAAAATTCAACCACGTTAATTTTCTTGAATGAGTCACCCTCATTCTTCTTCTTTTGGTCTTCTATAAGGTGGGATTCAACTGTTTTTTCATTAGTGTTTCTAGCTTTTTTTCCCACTCTTAAGTGTGATAACCTTATCCTTCTCTCTTGGATGTACTTCAATGTTAGTTAGACAGTTTTCCACACTTCTCTTGCAAAATTCACAGGAAAGCTATCTTATTTGAAGTTCTAGGTGTGCATAGAATTGGCATAGTCTTTTGTTACTTGCTTAAACTTCTCTTCTAGTCTCTTCTGGGCCTCTTCCATATTCATGGGCTTATCTATGATCTTGTCTAATTTAGAATCTCATGAACTGGACTCATCTTGCTAAAATCCTAACAGGTCTTGATGTCCCATGTGAGTCTTTACATTGTTAAACTAACAGAAATCTGGGTAGTTTTGCCGTCCTAGATTGTACGTGTTTAAATAAGGAAGATAACTTCCCCAACCAAATTGTGCCTCATTGAAGTCCATAAGGTCCTTTGCTCCCTATAATATGTTTCATCTATCTTTCTATCTCTTTTTGACATTTAACTTTTACGGATATCTCTTTATTGCCTTACGATGTCCAAATTGATGTGTCTTCTGTTTTGCTTCCAAACTTCCTTCTCTTCTTTCTTTCCTTTTTTTTTAAATTAATTTCTTTTGATTGGATACCACAATCGTAAGAGACGGTGAAAATTCCTTAAACCAAAAGAATTAAACTAATCCTACTAACTCCCTAACAAAGACGCCAAAAACTTGTTGAGCAAGTTTTACTTCTTATAAAACCCTTAATATATCATAAGTGCACAGGTCGTGAATGTAGTATATAAGGTGTCGATCCCTCGAAGAGTTGCTGAATTAATCTAATTCTAAGTTATCTAAGGGCTAAAAGGATTATTAAAAAGAAAATAAAAGCTAAATAGAAAAGTAAATTTGTGAATATGGATTATTTGAAAATTAAATTGTAAAATCAACACACAAGGAATCAAATTAAGCACCACCAAATTAACAATGGGAAATCACATAAGAAAAATTACCAAATTATGAGAAGGGGATTTATCTTATCATCAATGCTAACTTAGTTACTTTTTTGTTAATGTGGTGTCAGTTATAGACTATCAAAAGGTGGATTACTCTTTTTTGAGTTATAATCACTAAGCCCTTTTTATTAAACACTAACTAAGTCGAGTTATCGAACATGTAAGTTCTTGATTAACAGTCAACCTATAACCTAATCAGTTCTTAAGCGTTCTAATAAATAACCCGATCCTCACACGAGATCTCTCTCTATATAATTATTAATTTGATTATTTACATGGTCTATTAGATCATTTAACTCTCTTTAACCAACCCAATCATTTTGCTTTCTGTTCATTCACTTGATTTATTACCAAAGCATGCAATTATAACAAATAATCACAACACCTAAATTAATTAATACAAAAAATAGGTTAACATTGAATCAATTCTAAATCCCCAAAGAAGAGTTAAAACATCCTTGAATCAAGGTTCATCATCATCAATCCTATCTCATAAATCATGTGAAAGAAATAAGAGATGGAAAGAAGAAAGTACAACTTGAAGGATTAGAAGTGGAAGCACCCAAGGTAGATCCCCCTTTCTCTCTCTTCTTTGCCCAAAGTGGCAGAAATGGAGCTCCCCTTTCTAGGGTTCTTTATCTTCTCTTTATATCTTTTCCATTTAGGGCAAAAATTAGGGTTTACTCAGGCCCAAAAGTCTGAAATATCCCTTGAAAAGTCACGTTTTAGAAGCTGATCTGCGTTTGCTATCATGCAGGCCACAATTGTGGCACAGACCTACCAAGCTTTTGTGTCTTGCCCTGACCTACCCTGGGTCATGCTTTATGTTTCCTCCGAATTCTCTCTGTTTTTTAGTATTTGATCTGAAACATTAACAAACACATAAAGGCACCTCAAACACATAAGATTAAAGATCAATAGCTTACTTTAACCCACAAAACACTCAAAACACAAATATCTAACCAACATACACAATTCTAACCCTAAACATGCATGAATTAATTAATTGACCACTAAAAACATACTACAATGCCTACTAAAGCATCATGCAACCTACAACTATCAGTAATTTAATTTAAACTGAAACATTTCAATAAGTTCAAAAAAGAACCATGGTGTTTCATAAATGTTCAATTTAAACCTTAACTTAACATTTTCGTCAGTCTTTCGTTATAAAAAGTATATCTATTTTTTGTGAGTCTCTTACAAGATGTGTATCTTATATGGCAAGTGAAGCCTAAAAAGTTACAAGTATTGAATTTTTTGAATTTTTCTCTCTCTCTCTTCTCCCTCCTCTCTCTCTCTCTCTCTCTCCTCTCTTCAATTTCTTTACTTATCATATTAATTTTTTTATTACAATGCCCTCATCTTCTATAAGTTTCACCTCCAAATTATTGTCAATTTAGATAGCTTCAATTATCCTAGTCTAGATCACTATAGCTAACATTTTATCTGAGTTCATAATCCCTCTAAATGTAAGCAATGTTGATGGGTCCTTCTTTATCTTCATTGGTTTGTTTCCCTCTTAAATGTATATGCACAACAACTATAAGCTTTGCAAATCTGAAAAGTTTGCATGGTTGAATTAGTAGCTTTTAATAAATAGATTGAATCATATATTATTCTTTAGTTCTCTGGTGGCATTGCTTATCCACCACATACATGTCCTTACATATTTGTGTTACTATTTCTCATTAATGACTTTCTTCAAATAAGGTTTGTTGACTCAACCAATAAGCTCTAGTTTCAAACCTTACAAAAAAGTGACATATTAATGTTTCCTAAGGAATTAGTTCACTTTCAATACAATTTTCAGGGCAATAAACTATTTTTGCCTTTTTTGCTTTCAAGATTGTAGATTCATGCATTGTATCTTTTCTTAGTACCCTTTTCAGTAGTGAGATTGGTGAAACCATCTTGGTTAAGCATTTAAAACTAATATTAACAATATTCAAGCTTTAAAAAGGTCTCTCACCATAACTACGAGGATTTGCTTATAAGCCTAAGTATTATATTTTAATTCCTAGCTAACTAGTTAGCATTTCTCTGTTTACATGTCCAAAAATATCCATCAAACCATTTTTAATTTATTTTTATTTTAAATTTTCTTTCTAATATTCATCCTTTTCAAGTCCTCTAATCTCTGTTCATAAATAAAAGAGTCTTTTATTATAAGAAATGGCAGGAGAAAGAAAAGGAGAGAGACAGAGGATAAAGGATAGAGGAAAGAGAAGAGAGAAAGAGAAAACTTCAATAGGTTTTTAATTTTTTTGGGCCCTACTTTTATGTAGGATACACATATGATAAGGCAACTATAAAAAATGCTAATATATTTTTTTTAACAGAAGACTGATGTAAAAGTTAAGTTGAGGTTTTAATTGACTATTTGTTAAATTTTAGGATTATTTTTGAATATTTGGGTTTAAATTAAATTATGGCAAAAATGTTATATTCTAATTTGTCCCTTTTTCCTAGGCATGGACTATAAGATGTTTTGTGAGCTTAAAAGGCTACCAAAGAGGAGGAGGCTGAGAATGTAACTTTGAAGGTCAATAGTGACCTTGAGACCTTTAAGAAGGAGAAGAAGGTCATTGAGAAATAGTTTTTTAAGTGCCTTGATAAGCTATAAAGGAAGAACCTGATCATAGAGGATGAAGTTATAGGCCTAAGGATTGAGGTTTAGCATTAAAACATAAGTTTCAAATTAAAATTTAACACCATTTATCACCACTATAAATTTAAGTGTTTTAGGAATTAGAACCTTATTAGCACAACAATGTCAGGGTTTAAGTCCTACAGAAGTTGATGTAGAAGATGTACCCAAACCCACCATAACAAGGCAGACTTTTCACCACAATTTTTTGGCTACATTTTAAAAATCGTCATTAAAAGTAGGTTTTTAGCAACAATTTTCTACATTTAAAAATTTGTCATTAAAAGTAGGTTTTTGACGGTGATTTTCCTTTAGCAACAATTTCTAAAATCATCACCAAAGGATCCACATTTTGGTGACGATTTTGGAAAATCGTCACTAAAAATAAACCTTTAGTGACGATTTTGAAAATCATCACCAAAGGATTCACCTTTAGTGATGATTTTCGAAAATTGTCACCAAAAAGTCCACATTTAGCGATAATTTTTGGAAATCGTCACCGAAAGTAAGCCTTTAGTGACGATTTTGAAAATCATCACCAAAGGATTCACCTTTAGCGATGATTTTCAAAAATTGTCACCAAAAAGTCCACCTCAATGAAAATTTTTGGAAATCGTCGCCGAAAATTCCTTTTAGCAATAATTTTTTAGAATCATCACCAATTAATTTTAGGATGGAAACAAAACCAAAACTAAAACACTATTTCTCATCCCTTGCACCAATAAAAACAAAGCTCTAAAGCAAAAGTTTATTCTCTCACTAAAACAAGACAATGGCATCGATCTAATTTAGGGTTATTCCAGATTGAATCATTTCTTCTCTCCTTTTCTCTCGTAAACCTCACCATTTTGAAGTCTCTTTTGCTTGTGGACTTGTATATCTGATAACCCAGAGGCTTGACCAGTCCAAATTGAAATTAGGTTCAATCTCTTGCAACTTTATCAAGTTATTTGGGTTCTTATTTTAGGGTTTGGGGTGGGTGAAATTGACACACACTCTTGGAAAGTTTGGGGTTTAATGTATTTCTGATTGGGGAAAATCATGGGTTGAGGTTTCATTTTTGTTTAGTGTTTCATTTGTGTGAGAAAATTAATTAATTTTTAATAGAATGTAAG
Organism: Erythroxylum ulei; assembly: GCA_027564395.1. Lineage (NCBI taxonomy): Eukaryota > Viridiplantae > Streptophyta > Magnoliopsida > Malpighiales > Erythroxylaceae > Erythroxylum > Erythroxylum ulei. Next base: position 44,927,588 of record JANITX010000002.1, read on the forward strand.
TTGAAGTTGTTTGGAATTTTGGCAGTTGACAAGATTAAGGGAATTAGAGATTGGGTTTTTACCCAATTATTGTCATCCAAATCATTGGACATTGCTAGGCCTTTGATGGGTGGTAAGAGATTTTTTTACTGAGATAAATGCGAATGATGATTCTGGTGGTGACAACTCCAGTATGTCCTCTTGGATTTATTTTTAATTGAGATTTTACGACATTTTTTATACTAGTAATATTGGATCTTATTGTGATTAAGACAAACCTTCGTTCGGATAGCAAAAAACTGCTACTCTTTTATATTAGTTCTTGGTACTAGATGATGCATGTTCTTTGCTGCTACTATTTTTGCTATGTTCTTCGTTGCTACTATTGCTACTAGTTCTGCTATATTCTCTACTTTAGATGATGGGAAGATTTTTTTGCGATACTTTTAAGTTTTAAAGTTGTTAACAAATGGAGCAACTGTTTGCACAAAATCTTTACTGGATCCCTTCAATATCAGCCCATCCTTTCATTCTTGTTATGCATGTCCATTATATTGTTGGATCATAACATGGATGCTCGGGTATTTTATTTTGGGTTGGCAACATTGATGAAAGCTAGCCAGACTCATGTTTCTACTGTGATAGTTGGAACTTTTTGTTACTTAGCTCCTATTACTAAAGCATTTAGAAGTTCTTGGTCGCATTTAATACAATTTTAGAGTTTCATACATATTAAACTATGTTTCCACATAATAATTTGATACAGGAAAAGCAACTGTAAAAGGAGATGTATATAGCTCTGGAGTTGTATTATTGGAACTTTTAACTAGGAAGAAGTAGACAGATGAAGCGTTTCTGGAGGTAGGAAATAAGTTTTTCACATGGGTGAGCTCTAATCATTAGAGATTAATATAGAAATTACAATTTAATTTTATTTATTATGATAATTAATATACACAGATCAATTTTTTTGTGAATGTTCATATGCAAGTTAGACAATTCAAAAGGAATATTGTGTTTGCGTAACTTGATTTTTTCTGTCAATATCTTAGCCACTTGGTTGAGGCACTCGTCTTTTCCATATGCGATTCTTTTAACACTTATCTTGCTTTCAGAACCTTAATTCTTAAAATTATACACATTATTTCCATAAGAAAAATAATTATATGAAATATTAAATCATTTTGGCTCTTCTTTCATTTTTTATGAGTGAAACCATACATCCTGAAAAGAAGCTAGTGCTTAAAGTTGTTTTATACATGGTTAAGAGTATTATGCGGTTTTTGTTAAAGAAGTACTCTAAAGACAATCACCTTTAGCACTTATTGTACAATTTATGAATAAAGGCTTTTTTCATTATTTCGACGTTTATACCTTTATGGATTTATTGTTGATCTTAAATTGATTTAATGAAGTCCTTAATATAAAGCATAGCATAGAGGAAGTAATGATGAGATCATGATAATGAGATTCCTATCATGTGTAATTATGTTATTATCTAAACTTTCCCTAGTCATAGGATTAATAAGATGGGATGTCATTAATCCAGATAGACTAACACATATTATACTCCTTGATTAGATCCAGCAGTAGATCTTATAAGCTGTAGACATGAGTTGTTTAGAGTTAACAGTAGATGTTTACTAAGGGTAGTAAGTACATTGGATTGACCTACTATGAGACAATCATATGGATATTCTATTCTAGTGTCAATGATAGTCTCATCATAGCAATGGTGCAAGTATCCTTTGACTTGAGGTGCTCAGGGATATCTTGGATACTGATTCTATGCTTTGACTCTATTCATTGGTGCCTTTTAGGGGTTACTCATAAGGTGGTGATTGGGTACAACTTAAGGTATTCAGAAGTAATTTAGTAGCCAAAAAAGGATTCACCACTCTTAATAGAAGGAGATGATACTTACGGCCTCTTGTCGGGGTCATTACTCGAGAGTCTCTGGCTAGAGCAGATATGTGTCATGAAGAGAGTCTTCAATGATACACAGAGTAATGATCATCAGGACAAGATCTAATATCACTTAGACTAGATGTGACATAGTCAGATTAATGGGAGTTGACACTTTGGCCATACTCTGAACTAAGTGGGGTGTAGATGGTGAAAGGACAAATTGCTTGGCAACATTGTGTATGGAAGGGTTCGTAATCAAACCACTAACTTTCCGGTCAATTGGAGGTCATGATGTGTTGCTAGATACCGCTTTTAACTTACTTGAATTAAGTGTTAATTTAAGTGTCCAAAATAACTGGGAACCTAATGGGTCACACACATAGCTGATCCGAAGGATGAGTAAAATGGTCTTGAATGGTGATTCAAGATATGAGAGAGTGTTTCTGGATCGTATCGTGATGTGATCGTGGTAGAAAAGGTTGTATGGAATGGATTAGAAACAAGTGTTGTTGGTTGCCAATTTGACCATTAACTTCCCAAACTTCCATTAATGTATGCTATTCATGGTCCTTAACTTCCCATAACTTCCATTAATGCATGCTATTCATGACCATTAACTTCCCAAACTTCCATTAATGCATACTATTTATGATCATTAACTTCCCATAACTCTCCATTAGTGATGGGGGTTATGGAAGGCCAAATGATGCAGAAAATATAGATGATTTTCGTGTGTAATACACAAGTGAAAGAAATGTCCTTTCTCTCACAAACACGCTTTTTCTCTCTAACTCTCACAAGAGTTCTTATCTTTGCTAGCACAAAGAAAAGATTCTGGCCATCTCCTAGTGAGGTTTCATCATTCTGTCTTCATGTGGACTTTCATTAGAGACGATCTATGTTGATCGTTATGGTTTATGACAACCCAACTCGGAGAAGATTAAAGAATGAAGGAGATCGTCGAAAAGGTATGTAAACATCTTACATTTCATGTTTTTGTTTTCTATATCTATATGCATGAGTAGATATAATTTTTTAGGTTCCGTTTTATTTTCCACTCATATATTTGATATATATTATGTATTAGAGGTATGATCAATACCTTACAGTGATATCAGAGCCATCTTGTGCCTTGTTAGATGTAGAATACATGATATGTTAAAACTGTTTTCATGGTTGTGACAGCTTATAGTCCTATAATGTTTTGCTCGAAATTAATTATAGAAAAATGGTTTTCATGATTTTCTTTCACTAATCTATTCATAAGATGTATGTGAATGATTAAATGTAATTGAAAATATTTTTAATGTGATTAAAATATTTAATTTTAAATTTACAAGAACATGCATGAAATCTGTTATGCATGTGATGTCTATTGGCTAAACTGATGAGGTTAACATGATTTTCGTGGAATTTGATTCTAGAAAAATTATGTGAACATATTTGGGATGTTTTTATGCCTTTGTAAATTTTTTAGAATTATTAAAAATGTTTTAATAATTTTATCAAACAATTTTCCAGATTTGGACAGTTTTCCAGAAATTGTAGGATATGTTTTGTTTGATGTTTTTGTATGTTTATATTTCGATTCCAGAACCTTAAAAATATTTTTATGTGATAAAATGTGTCAATTTGATGTTTGATTCATGCCTAAGTGATTATGCTCAAAATTTGATATCCAGAAAAATTTTAGAAGTCATATTTGTCGTTTTTGGCGTCTCATCGGTGTTTCGGTGATCGTAATAATTTTTGGCTGATATCTAAATTATTTTGATATAATGAAATGACCTAGGGATGCTTGGAATAATAATTTGATGTTCTGGAAGTTTTGGTAAATTATAGAAATTAATTTTGAATTAGTTTTGGTAGAGAAATAGATTTTCTAGCAAGACTAAAATTTTTTGTATGTGTGACAAAATTGAAGTTGTTTAATTTTGGACATCAAATAATTATTTTAAGATAAATTAATTATGAATTAATTTCTGGAATTAGGCATTCATGTTAATTAGATTATTATTAATTCCAAATGAAATAACATACAATAGTAATTTTAGCCAAGTTAGTAAAAGGAAGATAGTAAATCTAAGTGTTGGATTGGGCTTAAATCCAAGTATTGGATTGAGCTTTCCTGTTAGGATCGATACGATTTCATAACCAAAATGATGTGTTTATATATATGCATTAGAGAATGCATGGTTAGGAGAAAGTGTAGGCTTGCATGATGGATGGTTATATATATATATATATACTACGTGGCATGATATGGATTACCCAATCAAATTATATATATATATATATATATATATATCATGCCATGTAGTTATAGTAACTATATGTATATGTAGTCCATATTGAATAAATAGATTTATCGTTACTAAGATATATCATGGTGACATCAATCATATCAATTCATTGTTTAAATGGAGCTTGTAAGTCCCAAAATTCCCTTTTAGATTTAATAATTTTTTTATTGATCTAACAAGTCTTAATGAGGTCATAGAGAAAGGAATCAGTGCAAAGATCTCTGAATCAAAACAATATATATGCAATGAAGCTAAGAATCATCAAAGAAGAGATCAACCTACATATAATGAATGTTGGTAACACTCACCATTTACTCAACACTACAAAAGCATCACTCAATAGAATGCAAATTGACCTATACATAATCTTACAAGAACTTTAGAAATAGGCAATATATAACTTCTCCAAATCTTTAAAGTTTTATTTTCTCTAATGAAATAAAGATCAAGAGTGACTTGGATAAAAGGTGGGGACAAAAAATCTTTATTCTTTCCTAAAGCTGTTATGATCAAAAAGGCATCAAATAGAATCATTTCTATAAAGAAGGATAACATTACCCTAACCACCCAAAGTTAATTATTAGAGGAAGCAGCTAAGCACTTTTCAATGTTTATGGGATACACCTCTAATGCACAATCTTTAGTTCCAATACACAAGGAGATCATCTAAGACAGTTTATCGTGGCAAGAGAGAGAAATTCTTACTAAGCCAGTCATAGTTTAAGAAATTGAAGATGCACTAAGGTCCCTAAATCAATTCAATGCCTGGTCCCTAACTAATAACTTGGTAATGTATGCCATTATAGAGTTTTTCAGTAACAAGATTATGCTGAAGGAAATAAGCAGAACATTCGTCACACTCATCCCCACAAGAAATTAGCAAAAGTCCTTAAGTTATTTTCACCCAATTGCATACTCTAATTTGATATACAAGCTGATATCCAAATTCAAATAGACACTAAAAGGAGTTTTGAAAGTCCTTCAAAATCATATTGATTACTCCTAGGAAGCATACGTTCCTGAAGAATAATAGGTGATAACATCATCTTGTTACAGGAGTTTTTAAGAAATTACTCAAGGAATAAAGGAAGTAAGGATTGTACTTTTAATATTGACTTTAAGAAAGATTATGACATAGCGTATTGGACATTTATGGTGAAAACACTTAGAGCTATGAAGTTTGTAGAAAATTATGTTTCATAGATTGAACAGTGCTTTTCAAACCCTACTTTCAATATATTAGTTAATGGGGAATCCATTAAAATGATCAAAATCTTTAAAGGGATTAGGTATGGAGATCTCATATCTTCCTACCTGTTTGATTTAGTTATGGAAGTTTTTAACAAACTACTCAAAAGAGTGGTAAATAGAAGCTATCAATTCAAAAATCTCACAAAATGTAAGAAGTTGGGCATCTTTAACTTAAGTTTTGCAGATGACAATCTTATTCTTAAGAGCGAATGGCAATTCTGTACCCACAATCATGACTGTTCGGAAAATATTCAACAAATTATTTGTGTTTAAAGAAAATAATTTGAAGTGTGGCATCTACATATCTGTTAGTCCATCAAACCAAGAATAATGGTTAGCTTTTGTCAATTTTTCTGTCGCTAATGTCCGTCGCAATTTTTGCCGCGACGAACTCCCTCCAAATTTAGCAACGAGTATTAGTACCGTCGCTACATTAATCAATTTTAACGACGGAAATATGCTTTCCGTTGCTAATTTCCAACGGTATATTTTCTGTCGCTAAATTTTCGTTGCTAATCCACATTTTTCTTATAGTGGATTGACTTTTTCTGAGTTAGTCAATTATGAAATAACCACAAGTTCACGACATAGTTGTAGCCAATACTAAAAAATACGAGTCGATCTCAAGCGGAAAGTTATTACTAGTAGTTACTATTATCCCATTATCTAGTCTACAAATTGATTATGATTTTTAATTAAAAGAAAACAAAACGTAAACAAGTAAAATAAATGGGTAGCAAGATTGAATAAGAGAATTAAGGAAGCAGTTAGAAAACTTTCGCTATCAGAAAATTAGTATCTAGGTTTCGAATCCTCCTAACACCCTTAACAGATTAATCTTTTATTATGCAATTATTTTATTGATTTTTTGGACCATGAAAATTCCTATAATATGCTAGTAGTTGACCTTGAGTCTACGAATAACTAATCCTAAAGTTTTCAAACAAATTACTTAGGTTAAAATTTACAAGATTGCTTTACTGATTTATAAATCCCTCTATTAAGTTTGACCCTTATCTGGAAGATTTGTCATCCTATCTCTAGAATTGTAATCAACTCCTTTCAGTTACGATAGATCTATTCATAAACATGATTTCTTAATCTTTATGTATGAAATCAGGTTATGATCCTATATTTATGGTATATTAGAACATAAATAAAACACATATTCAGATCACAATATATCAATCAAACCACTTGCATTAATAAAATAATCAAATCATATTAAAGTATCATCCTAGGGTTTATCTAACCTAAAATTAAAGGAATTTAGTTACACATGATTGAACCTGAAATAAAATATAAATAGAAAGAAAAATGAATTGAAAACAATGGCATCATAATTCTAAATATTCATGGTTGTCTTCTATCAAGTATTCTTGCGAGGTAGAGGTTTGATCTTGTATTCTGATGAATCTTTCGATGAATTTTTTGTATTTTCTGCTTCTCTAACTCAAAATTGTCCCTTGAGTTGCCTATGAGAATTTTAGAATGCCTCTTAAGAACGATCTCTATGTCTAGAATTACCTCTTAATGTCAACTCTCCTGAAAATATCAAATATATTGATGCACTAAAAGGATACAGAGGCTCCATGGGGATAAACAATCCTTTAGACAAAATGGGTAAACGAGTATTACATTAAAGGAAAACATTTTTGAAACTTTAAGCTTCCAAGCTTTGCCTCTTCACCAATGAGATTCATAGTCAAAATCAAAAGAGAATGGAGTTCCAAATTGTGATAGGCAATAGCAAAGGATCCTTGTTCTGGATTGACAATTGGGCACCAAGTGGTCCACTTGAAAATGTAGGCTACTTATCCCCCATTAGGAATTTCTCTGGGAAGAATACAATACTGGTAATGTTTATTGAGCAGAAGGATTTGATAATGAATATCCTACCATCATTTAATCTCACCACCTTTATAAACAACATCACCTTGAAAGCCAATTAATAAGATAAAGTGCTTTGGAATAATTCAAACTCTAGTGAATTCACCAACGCTTCATGCAGACTTGTATTTCGAGGTTCCATGGTCTAAAATTGTATGGTGCAAGCATCTACTCCCTCGTGCATCTGTCACCTTATGTTTTGCAATGAAAGGCAAGCTTCCCACCATTGACAGACTAAATAAATACATGGCTACTCTAAACTGATGTGTGCTTTACAAAGCGAAACACTACCTCACTGGTTCTTCCAATGCGAATTCACCAGTGGTGCTTGGGATATGATGATGCAGTTCAATAAGGAAGCATCCTAGTGAAGTAAGCAGATGGGTTTATTGCTTATCACTTTCTTATATTGTGACATTGACATGGGATAAGAGGAACATACGTATATTCTCCAATCCAAGCCAAAGCAAAGAAAAATTCAACACGGAGCTCTTTATAGGATAAGATTTCATATTAGCTTATATAAAGACATTCGAAGACATTTCTTCTGTTGAAAGCAGGTGGAACGTATGACAAGCTTTGTTAAATAGTGTAGCCATGCAGTAGTTAAAAACTCTTAATGGTAAACAACATAGGCTTGTAACTTGTAAGTGATTGGTGAAGCATTGTTTAACTTTACCATGCACATATCTGATGTATACCTTTTGTACTTGTTAAATTGCCAATTTTGACTTTTCAAAAGGAAAATTACTAGTTAAAGTAATAAGTAGTGTCCCATTTTGCATTATTAAAATTTGGAACCAATCTCTTTATTGTTAAATTTTGTCAACTTATCATTTATGGGACACATGTCATTTCACGTGGACAGTCACGTAAAGCAAACCACATAAGTCGTATATGTCAAATAGGTTATTTTATTTAGTTTACTAATTTATAATATTTGTGTATCATTATATATATTACAATATAACAATTTGTAATAATATTTAAAAAGAAAAAATCATTATATTTACTTAATGTTAATAGTATATTTATTAGTTTAATATGATAAAGTAAATTAACTCTTTGGTTAAAAATTTATTTATTATGTAATATTTTTTTAAAAAAATGATTTATTTTTATTTTATTTATAATTTATAATTTTTTTAAAATTTTATATTAATAAAATAAA
>JANITX010000002.1:45132984-45147940 GCA_027564395.1 Erythroxylum ulei
AGTTTTTCAAAAAGGGGTTAACAAAAAGTTTAACACAATTCAACCCCCCCTTCTTGTGCATTTATATTTCATTATTGATAACGATATTAACGTGTGATTCACTTCATATGCCTATGCTTGCACTCTACCCATCCATTTTGTCGTGGAATCCCTTTACATGATGTCTCATGCACAATACCATGTTCACCAAAATAATTGTCCATTTAAGTAAATTTTGTAGCATTATTGCTATGCATAATTTTCAATTATTTGTTAAATTGACGCTCCACCAAAGCAATAAAATTGCATAAACTAGTGAAAACCTCCTTTTTATAAATTAATAAGTAAATCCAAACTGCTCATGAACAGTCATCAACAATAGTCAAAAAATATCTTACACCACAAAGAGCTGGAATTCAATAAGGTCCCCACAAATCATAATGAATCAACTAGAATAATTCTGCTGTTTTATTATCACTAACAGGAAAAATATCTCTTGATTATTTTGCTGTAAGGAAAACATCACATGCTTTATTCCATAGACTATTATTCCTACTATCACCAGTATTAGGAATCAGGTCTACAACCTTAGATGATGAGTATCCTAGATGCTTATGCCACAGATTAAAAGAGTTCTCTTTGTCATTATTCACAGTTGCTGCAGTTACGATCCCTCAAAAGTGGTAGAGCCCCTAGTGTTGTTCACTCGCACCAGTCAGCATCCTTGAAGTATGGTCCTACACAACACTGAATTTGTCATTGAACTGAACAATGCAATTAGATTCGTTGATCAATTGCGACACAGAAATCGTGTTGCAAGTCATCTTTGGCACATAAAGAACATTAGTCAATCTCAATTTATCACTAAGGACTGTTGTTCCCTCCTTTGTCGCAGCGACTATTTTTCCATCTGGGAACCTCACAAGACTCTACAACACATCTCAAACATCAATCAAATATTCCAACCTTCCTGTCATATGATTAGAAGCACCTGTATTGATAATCCATTGTATGGAAGAAGACTTACCAGTCAATTTTTCATTAGTTCTCATCTTAGAAACATTTAAGAGATTAGTGTTTGCCACTACTCACCACTAAGTCCACAAACATCAATTTTATCAGTGTCTGAAACCATAATATTGGCCACCATTCCTGATCTAGAGGTTTGTGCTGCATTTCCCTTAATTCCTCCTACCCTTCCTTTACCACCAGAAGGCATAACTTGTTGTCCTCCCTTACTGTGTCCAATTCCTCGCCCAATTCCACGAGGGTGATCTCCCATCACTCAGGATAACCAACTAATTGAAAGCAAGTAGTTGACTCGTGTCCATGATGGTTGCAATTGCTATATACCGTGTTCCTGTCTTTCTCCTCACTGCGCTTATGGGATCTAGACCTAGAATGTATAGCAAAGCTCATTACCTCACCGTGCTTCTCCTTCCCACGAGCAATGGTTCTCGCACTCTCCTCCTGCACTAGAGTTGAATAAACTTTGTTCAAGTTGAGCAAAGGATCCTGTGTGAGCAAATTAGATCTCACTATTCCATAGAGAGTCTCATTGAGTCCTATAAGAAGCTGGTGCACCTTCTCCTCCTCACGCCTCTTTTCCCATACAGTTTCAAGTGTATGCACAACCCACACTTGCATGTTAGCATCTATTTATAAATTTTCAATTCTTCCCACAATTACTTCAACCTTCCATAGTAGGTAACAATAGTCAATCCCCTTTGTTTGCACTCGACAAGTTCGACTTTCAATTGTTGTATGCGTAGTCCATTGGCTACTAAGAACCGTTCTCTTATGTCCTCCCAATGATCTTGTGCCACTTCCATGTGTGAAATCGTTGAACGTAATGAAAGTTTAATGGTATTCATTATCCAAGAAAACAACAACGAATTATTAGTCCACCAATCTTCAAGATCTGGTGATTTCTCATCTGGCTGCTTGATTGTTTCGTCTATAAAGCCAAACTTCTTTCTTGCTTTCAACGGAGTCCTGAGAAATCGAGCCCATTCATCATAATTTTCACCCTTTAATTGAACCTGCGTTATCAAGCTTCCAGGGTTGTCATTTCTAGTTATGTCATATGACGAAATCATCTTTCTTGGTGTTGTCCCGTTACCACCATCTTTGCCATTGCCTTCTTCTTCAGCCATGGCAATGGCAGATAGGTAATTTAGATTGATCAGTTAAGCCTGACACGACTTTGATCCCATGTCACGAAGGGTAAGTTCTCTCTTTTCATTCATGCTTTAAAACGAAATATATATACAAGTGTTTTTTTATTGTAACCCTAGCCCTCTCCTTAATTATGTCTTCCCTCATGCTACTTCTAAAAGATAGCTATCTAAATACAACTGGATACAGCTCATTACAATTTTTTCAAAATTACAATATACACAATGCTAATGTTGACATCTACTATTTGGGTAACATTACTTTGAAATTCTATTACAGGATCTTCTGCTTCAATAAAATGGTTGAGAAAACAAACTGTTCGTTGAAAATTTTAGAATCTAATAAATTATTTAAATCTCTGTATTAATGTTTCAATATGTATTTATACATAAAATATTATAAATAATACTTTGGTAAAAGTGTTTGAGAATATTTTCAGTTAATTATCAATTTTCTAAGCCAAACTTGACTTTTAGCTACAGCAACTCGTCTCCCTGCCATGGTGATGGCTGCTTCTTTGATCTTCACACAGAAAGCGATCAACATAATCAACAGTACTACAGGCTTCGATTCCACCAGCCTCGATCAGCTCCCACAAACGTTGTTGACATGAAGACCAAAAGGAAGAAAAGAATCTCTAATCCGAAGAATGTAGCTGATACAAGATCCAAAGGATACAGCCATACAGGTGTCCCATCGTTTTTCTTCTTATTGAAGACCCGGATACGTAGATTTTAGCAACTTCTCGTTTCAATAACTGATTTCTACCATCCAAGAGTGAAACTGCTTTATGCTTTTTTGTTTTTTACTTGTCTTTTCACTTTTTGGATTTCAAGTCTGAGTGGATTTTTGGAGGGTATGGGATTGTTATGGTCAAGACTGATTAGGTAATATTTGAAGCGAGTTGAGCTGGTATTTTATTAAGCTAGTCAAGCCTGTAAAAGGTATGTATGTTAGCATCAGTTCTCTTAGTAAAACCACGATCACTAATAAAAAGGACGCACTAATATTACATTTTACGCATGAATTGAGCACAAATATGAGTTGTAATTTAACTATTTAGGACCACAACAACTTTAGTGTTTACTTTTAAATGAGATTTTCACAGAACTACACTGGCTAATAAAAGGTTCTGACACTTCGAGACCTTGACTAACATCACCAGCTTTCCTAAAATGTTCTTGTTTAAGATCCATAAACTTGGAAGCTCATTCATCGTAGTTTGGGAGATTTGGATTTACATGACTGTAACACGAGGCCGGAGTGCTTCTCATCCGTTCTATGTTTTACTCCTTTTGCTTATTTGAGCTCGGAAACCTTGTAACAGAGTTTCCTCTTGAAGCTTTTCATTCTGTGACTAGGTTATGGTCGTTTGGTGTTGACGACAGGTTTCACATGCTCTGAACAGAAACATTCTTTTCTCCTGGGCACACTTATCTTCTTCTACTACGTTAAATTGCAGCTCCTGTATTTCCTCAAGACAGACATTTAAGTTGCAAAACTGTAAAGGAACACCTATCTTTTCTTGGTACGAGGTTGTAACAGCTTTTGAGATAGACCTGTCTGTGTCTGGACACATCACTTCTGGGGTATGTATAGCTTCAACCTGAGACCGATTCTTCAACTCCAATGGCACCAAGCGAAGAGGTTCAAAAATTAAAGGCGCAACATCGATGTTATGCTCAGGCTCCGCATATCGGCAACCTATGTACCAACGTTTAAGGCAATAATCCCTTGATATTTCATTTATCAATTTTAATTTCAAGTCAGTGGAAATGGACTTTGTGCAAAGTTTCTCCCTTATCTGAAACGTGAATGTAAGGGTCGTAAGAAGTAATGTCCTACTGATTTAAATTTTGAAAGAGCTAGAGAAGGCAAAAATCTCAAAAGGAAATTTCCAACTGAACTACCTCATTGTTAACTAGGTTTCCAGAAAGTAGGCCAGCTGCTATGTCTGTGAATTTATGACCGTAATAATCACCAAACAGCTTCTTGATCATTTGAAGTTCGGGCAGATCTCCACACCAGGAACTAGCAAATATTAAAGTTGAGACTGCTTCCTTAACGTCTCGAGGACAGTCCCTGTCATGGGGAAGAAAGAAGTCTGTCAAGTGATTTGAACATCATCCAGTGGAACAATAGGACCAGAGCCACAGGAGTTTAACTACTACTCCATCAAATACAAGGTAATTGTTCATATATGTTATTTGAAAGTGACAATGTACTTGTGTTTACGAATGTAGGAGAACTGGATGATGATAAGTTCACAGAAGTGGTCCAACAGATCATATGCATCGAGCAAGCTCTGGTCCTTAAACAACTGTTCAATCTGCTTAGAAATTGAACAAATGTTAGCACAGCACGATACAAAATATGTTACAAGTAGTCTACTACATCTAGTTACAGCATGAAGAAGGAGTGAAAGTACCCGGCCAAAAGCACTGTTGTTTTGTCCCTTCTTGAGAAGTTGAGCAATGTCATGTCGTGATTGTCTTACCGTTGAGTATCTCTTGCTCTTAAGCAATTTGAGGCGGGACCGGAGAAGCTTGACAAGTTTCATGCTGCAAAGTTTATGAAGATTCTTAAACATTGACAGCCTTGTTCAAATTTATCAACAATGTAGTTGACGTGCAAGACATACCACTTGGAAGCTTTTGTCCATCCAAGTATAGAAATGAACATGGTTGGACATGTAACATGGGACAGAGAAGATTCTGCATACTCCAAATTCCAGTAACAATATAAATTTATGCAATACACGGAGGTAAGCAACTTAACTTCAGACGATTCGAAAAAGGAGGTGGCGGGTTTTTCTTATTTCAACTTCCACAATGAAACTGCTCCACTTATTCCTCAATTTCATGGGTCAAGCAGTTACAAACAATAACTAGACGGCTACTGAATGAAGGGTAATAATAAGGTTGTGGATCACAAGCTCAAGAAGGTTGTGATGCAACATCAGATCAAGCTTATGAACGTTGAAACCCATTGCTATATATACAGAGAAAAAGTTAACGGGCTAGTTGAAGCAATTGAACATTTTTGCTGGATTGGGCTTGTTCTTATCGTCAACAATTAGTGTATTGTTGTTTCTTTATAATCACACCACTTATGGCGGGGCAATATAATCCATAAGCATGCATTTGTTGCTTAAGACGCAGGGCCTGCATATTAACAATTATCATTGTCTTAGGGATGGTTAAGTTCCACTCCTTTTTTTTTTCTATTTTCTTTCAAACAAAACAAAAACATATTTAGTTGTTAATGCTATATTTTTATTATTTAAGATAATTATATATTAGATAAAAACTTAAAGAAAAATTATTTTTAATTAATTAAGTTTATTATATAATATTTATTATTAAATTATTTTATTTTATTAAAATAAATAAAAGATTAGAATTTTATTTGAAATTTATATATTACAAAGATATTTTAAATTTATTAATAATTAATATTTTAATTTATCTACAATAATTAAATTATACATCATTTTTAGATAATTAAATAATATATATTTATTTGATAATAAATCAGATTGTAAAAGTAAAGAAACCAAAAAAAAAACTATTTCTTGTGGTTTTAATATAAAAATCAAAAATAGAAATGAAGACTCTAAAATAAAATTTTACTAAATTTGAAAATAAAAGTAAATAGCTGAACTTGAATTGTTTTCGCTTCCTTTAAATCAAACCAAACATTGACTTAAGATGTTGCTTGACGTAATTTATGGAGAAAGAGATAACGGAGGATCAAATTTCTTCGTCACACGTTTTCCTTGAATCTATATTTTCAATCTTTGACATTTCAAAACATAGGCACGTGGATTTGACAAGAACCTTCTCATATCTTTCATCTTCATACTTTTACATACATGATAAGAATAATAGAGTTCCGTACTCAACTTTATATTTTATAAGAAATGAAGTTTTCTGATCCAAAAACTAGTTAATCCAACCCTAATCTCTACTATTACATAGTTACTTTTGGTCTTGTCGTATAGTTAGTCATTTCGATGTAATTACTACTACGAAGTGAAACTTCTAACGCCCTATCTTTCTTATAAAAATCAAATTTATTAGTCACTTACCCAAGAATTTCATGGCCCTGATGGATCCTGGAAACTACCGCCCGACAATAAATTAACGGGTCAAGTGGCTGAACCTTCCTGGTCGTAGGGATGAGATGGATTGACGATTAAGATTTCAATAAAGTTTTATCTTTATCTCCGTTGTTATCACTATAAAACTTAAGGAAATCGTGAAATTTAATGCGTGCAAGATTGCGTCATTGACCAAAACATGCTCTCCGATCCCCCTTTTCAACACGTTCGAGCTAATAACAGTAAAATAGCCATAGAACTAGGTTGGCAAATGTTGTCTTGGTCGGGATGGCCCTTGACAATAGAGAAGAACAGAATTGATACGTATATGTATTGTTTTCTTGTATATTGATAAATAGTTTTACACCGTATGTATACTAGTCTTGTGATATCTCAATTGTTGAGATAATAATAGATAAGATACAGAAAATAAATTCAAATAAGATATAGGAGATAAAATGGAATATAAGATAATGCAAATCATAATAATACTGTTAAGACTGTAGAAGATCAGCACATGTTTATCAGGCCCCCTTAAGCGCACGGTGAATTGTCACAATGAGCTTGTTACGAAGACTGTGGAAGGCAGAGGAAGATAAAGCCTTGGTTATGATGTTTGTAATTTGATCACAGGAAGATAGTTACTGAATAGTAAGCACTCTGTTGGTAATCAAATATCTTAAAAAGTGAATATCAATCTCAATGTGTTTGGTACAAGTGTGAGTGATGGGATTGATAGCAATTGCACCTAGATTATCACGCCAAAGAGTGGGTGTGATGTGAGAGAAACCAATTTCATCAAGAAGAGACGTAATCCAACATATTTCAGTAGCAGCATTAGCTATACTGTGATATTCAGCTTCAGTGCTAGATTTGACAATAGTGGGTTGTTTCTTTGTACTTCAAGAGATAAGGTTTGATCCTAGAAAAATATAGTAACCAAATATGGATCGATAGTTATCAGGACACCCAACCCAATCAACGTCACAGTAGGCTTGAATAGAGAGAAAGGTTTGTTGGGTTAAATGGATACCAGAAGTTAATGTGGAGCGAAGATAACGAAGGATCCTTTTAACAGCGGTCCGGTAGGGCAATGAAAAAATTGAGAGACTTTATTTACTGCAAATTAAATGTCAGGATGGGTAAGACAAAGATATTGGAGAGCATCAACAGTGCTTTGATATTCAGAAGGATCAGGGAGAGGGGTACCATAATTTTTAGAGAGAGGAAGAGTTGGGGTGATTGGTGTGATGGCAGGTTTAGATTGGGCAAGGCCTGTGCAAAGAAGAAGATCTTTAATGCACTTAGGTTGGGTAAGAAGGAGTCTAGTGGGTGTGGTAGTTGCTTATATCCTAAGAAAGTAATGAAGGAGACCAAGATTTTTGATAGAGAATGTAGTGTTAAGGTCTTGAATGAGAATGGTGATGAAAGAGGGTGAAGAGCCAGTAAGTAGGATATCATCAACATATACGAGGAGATATGTGGTATTAGAAGTAGTGGAATGAACAAGTAAGGACGTGTCAGATTTGGTGGGGGTAAATTTGAGATCAAGTAGCTTTTAACTGAGGCGATGAAACCAGGCCCTTGGAGCTTGTTTGAGGCCATAGATAGCTTTATGAAGATGACAGACATAAGATGGTTTGTAAGGGTCAATGAAGCCAGGAGGTTGAGGCATAAAAATCAGTTCACTTAAATTGTATGAACAAGCCAATTTTTAGATAGAGCAATGGTAAGGATGAGGCAAATAGTGGTGGGTTTGACTATTGGGTTAAAGGTATCAGTGTAGTCAATGCCAGGAGCCTGATGGTAGCCTTTGGCAACTAACCGAGCTTTATAGCGATCTAGGGACCCATCAGAATTTCTTTTGGTGCGGAAAACCCATTTACATCCAACAATATTAGCATTAGGAGGAGGAGGGATAAAAGTACAGGTGTGATTGCGATGTAGAGCTGTGAACTCATCAAGCATGGCTTAACGCCAATGTGGATATTTGTTTGCTTGGGTGAAGGAGGTAGGATTAGGGGTATGTGAGATTTGTGTGTTTGTGGAATAGGTGACATAGTCGGAAAGGATCCGGGGAACACGGGTGTTATCATGTGTACGAGTGATCATATAATGTTGAGGTGAAGGAGGCAATGGGTTTGATGTGGTGTTTGGTGAAGAGGAAGAGGTTAGAGCAGGTAATAGGAGCAAGATGGTAGAGGGAGAGGATATGGGAGACATATTAGGGGTGGAATTGGCATAAGGGAAAATAGTTTCAAGAAATCGGACATGTCGTGAGATGTAAAGTTGGAGGTGATAGGGTCAAAACAATGATAACCTTTGTATTGTAATGAGTGCCCTATAAAGACATATTTGGTGGACTTTGGAGTTAGTTTGCCTGTATGAGTTGCCCCAAGAAAAGGAAAACAAGCGCACTCAAAAACACGAAGGTGTGAAAGATTAGGTGAATCTAGAAACAGGGTTTCATGAGGTCACTTGTGATTGAGGACAAGTGTAGGGAATAGATTAATAAGGTAGGTGGTTGTAGAGAAGGCTTCGAACCAAAAAGATTTCGGTAGAGAGGCATCAAGGAGAAGAGTAAGCCCAGTTTCGGTAATATGGCAAATTTTATGCTCATCTAAGTCCATTTTGTTGTGGGGTATGAGGGCACAAAATGTTGTAAGACATGCCATGGGAGGCAAGGTAAGCGACGAAAGGATCTTTGATGAGTTCAGGAGCTCCATCACATTGCAAAGTTTTAATTGTGGTGGAGAAGAGATTTTCAACATTAGTTTTGAAGAGTTGAAATTAATACAGTGCTTGATTTTTGTGGGTTAAAGGAAAAATCTAGTTATAGTAACTAAAGTCATCAATGAAAATAATAAAATAACGATAGCTAGAAAAAAGAAGGAGATGGTGACGAACCCCAAATATCATAATGAATAATTTGTAATGATATAGTAGAAACACGAGATGATAAAGTGAAGGGAAGACGTATACTTTTGCCTAATAAACATGAAGTGCAATTATTCAGTACATGTGCTGACAATTTAAAGGGAAGAGTTAATCTAAAGAGCATGGCTGAACAAGGATGACCTAAACATTGATGCCATAGGTTGAGTTGAGTGGAAGTAGCATGGACGGCAAAAAGATTTGTGAAGTGGAGTGGGACCTTTATAGGATAGAGATTATAGTGGATGGATCCCACGAATAGAGGTTTCTTGGTACTAAGGTCCTTCACAATGTAACCAAATGGGTTAAACTCAATAAGACAAGAGTTATCTTTAACAAACTTAGCTATAGAAAGTAAATTGACAGTAAGATTAGGGACAATTAAAATATTATTGAGGTGAAGAGGACGAGTTGTAATAGATAAGGTGACATTACCAGTGGAGGATATAGGAAGAGTTTGTCTATTACCGGCAATCACTTAATTTGGACCATTGTAAGGAGTTTCAAATTTGACAAGGTGAGGATCGAGTGTCATGTGATTGGTTGCTCTAGTGTCCAGAAGCCATTTATTAGTAGGATTGGAAGTAAGTGTAGGAGGGTCTGAAGGATTGTGGATGTTTAAGGCAGTAAAAGTAGGGGAAAAGTTGTTTGGATGAAGTGAGGAATTTGCGGGGCAATTTCGAGATACAGAGTAATAGAATTGACATTGAGCGGCAATGTGACCCCATTTCCAGCAAATTTGGCAACAAGTTGACTTATTGTGGATCGTGGACTGCTGGAAATAATGAGATTGGGTTGGGTATTGATGAAAAATATGATTGTGATGCTGTTGGGCTGGGTCTTGAGATTGGTGGGCTTGGAAATGAGGAGAGGAGTAAGTAGCTGTCAGGTGGAGCCCATCTTCAACGACATTAGCGAATCCCTGCGGACTGGATGAAGAAGACCTGTGAAAATTAGAGTTGAAGCTTGAGTGTCTCCTGCCACGACGCCCTCGAGTGCCGTTGTGTCCATTGGAGAAGGAAGACATGTGACCTGCGTAGGAGACAAGAAACGCTGAGTTGGAGGGAGGAGAAGAGTAAAAGGAGAGTAATCTTTGTTCGTGAATGAGGAGTTTCGCTCTGAGTTCGCGGAAGGAAAATGGAGATTCTCGACATTCAATGGCTGTGATAAAGGACTCATATTCCGACGGTAGTCCATTTAGAGTGAGAAGCACTAGATCTTCATCAGAAATTTTGTCACCAATAGCAGCAAGCTCGTTAACGGTGGCAAAGATTGAGGCAAGGAAGTCAGTGATTGAATTCGATCCTTTCTTCAGTGTGTAGAGTTGACATCGAAGTAAAGATTGCTGCGAGTTTGATTGTTGCATGAAGTGGCTTTCCAGACCAACCTAAAGATCCTGTGCTGTGGTACAACCGATTGCAAGCCTCGTAATAGAGCTAGTCAGAGAAGCAGTATACCAGCCTGTCGAACTTTTGCCATTTGGGAAAATCTAAAGAATCATCATCCCGTGGTATTATGGAACCATCAATATATCCAACAAGATTAGACGTGGTGAGGACGACATGAACTTGATTTCGCCAAATGAGGTAATTTGTTAAATTCAACTATATAGTGAGGAAAGTTGTGATCTGATTGAATAGTAAAGTAGGAAAATTAAGGTCTGCCATTTGAGATGTATGTTGAGTTTTGCAAATTTTGGGCTAGGTGTATAGTAGAGACAATGTTGTTGTGTGTTTTGGGTTGTGGTAAGTTAATAGGCAGGATAGATGTTTAATGAAAATATTGACTGCAGTTTGTGAATGCAAATTGCGTGTATTTGGTGAGATGATTAATGTGTTGGCTATGATACCATGATAATAGAGAAGAACATAATTGATATGTAAATGTATTGTTTTCTTGTATATTGATGAATAACTTTACACCGTATTTATACAAGTCTTGTGATATATTAATTGTTGAGATAATAACAGATAAGATATAGAAAATAAATTCATAATAATGTTGTTGAGATTGTAGAAGATTAGCACATGTTTATCAACCCTTTTCTGGTGGACAACAAAAGAACAAGAATATCTATCCTAAAGCTGTGAGGTTTTCAGTGCGTATGAGATTATAAAGATCTCAGAAATTTGAACCCTGCCAACAGGATGTGTTTCAATTTGAGACTTAACTCGTTTAGGTCCAATCATAAGTTGATGACAGCCGCTTAGTCTATAATTAGTTTATATATACTTCCATAGCCAAGAATAATTAAACAGATTATATCAACAAAATATTCGTGCAAGTTGTCTTAATTATATCCTTGTTAAACTCCAGTGGAGTTGATCGACACTGAATCCAGAAAAGAAGGTTTACGCTTGAAAAGAATTCGGCAACACGTGCCAAAGCTAGTGAATCCAAGGTCAACCACGCATTGTTTATACAGAAACAAATTAAGCCGTATTCCAAGAACCTTAAATGCACATGACATGCTGCTATTGAAAGAGTTAACGCTTGAAATTTCTACATATAAATATAAAGAAATTTAAGTTAGATGTAGTTTACGTAAATCTGTGGTTAAAAATAAATGGAATACCATAAAAAACAAAGAAGATCTGGTGCCCGTAAGAACTGAAATATTAAAAAGGTTCGCTGCCGCCCCCCTCCATGTTAGTAGCTAGTAGTCTGCACCGCATGTCAGTTTCTTGCACGAAAATTAGTTTTTAATTAAGCCTTGGATGAGCATGACAGCTAATCTCAAATTCTTTATTTGGTAAAACTAAAACTACCTCATTTTCAGAATTTCACAATCTTTTCGTCCTCGTTCAGCCAAATAAGCAACCTCGGTTGGTGCGAAATGATACCCTTGAAAGCCCGGCCCATTGCGCGTCAACATTAAGATTTTTGTCACTTGCGGAGTTGAATCCCCGAAGCAGCATTGCACATCTAATTGTAAACTTTCAACCATTGTTAGGTAGCCTCCCAAGAGCAAGAGCTGCCTGTTTGACATGTAAATTACTGAAGGCTGATGATCATGTGTACATATTCCATTAGTTAATTGCAAACTTGGATCTCTTTTTAGCCATGTGGTGCTAGTCGTTGTTAATTGTCAACTAGGAAATTTTTTTAATTGAAACATTTCATTATAAAACCACACAAATCCTAGAACCTCAACTCCTCCTAATCCGGACCAAGTATGGCTTTGTCCTCTCCTCCTACCACCACCTCCACTGCTTACGCTTCCTTTTGCCGCCCCTCACTCCCAAAAACATCACAAGATCACGTGATCAAGAGGATTAAACTAAGACCTCACTATATCCCTAGAGTTTTATGCAAAGCCACAGATGATGATGATAATGGTGTTCATCACCAAAATGCTACTACAAGAAGAGATATGCTGCTTGGCTTGGGAGGACTCTACAGTGCAACGAGTATCGGCGACCCCTTTGCATTTGCTAAGCCAATCTCAGCCCCAGACCTAACCAAATGTGGCAAGGCAGACTTGCCAGCCGGTGCAAAACCAACCAACTGCTGTCCTCCACCATCAACTAAGATCCTGGATTTCCAGCTTCCTCCTTCAAACTCTCCATTGAGAATCAGACCCGCAGCTCATTTAGTTGACGATGCTTACATTGCTAAATTTTCCAAGGCCATGGACCTCATGAAGGCCCTTCCTGATAGTGACCCACGTAGCTTCAAGCAACAAGCCAATGTTCATTGTGCTTATTGTGATGGTGCTTATCACCAAGTAGGGTTCTCAGACTTAGATCTTCAAGTTCACAACTCATGGCTCTTCTTTCCCTTCCATAGATATTATCTTTACTTCTTTGAGAAGATCTTGGGCAAACTGATTGATGATCCGACTTTTGCTATGCCCTTTTGGAATTGGGACTCGCCTAAAGGCATGCAATTGCCAGCCATATATGCCAACCCTTCTTCCCCGCTGTATGACCAGCTCCGCAGCAAGAATCATCAACCACCAACATTGATTGATCTCGATTACAATGGCAGAGAAACCCCAACTTCGAACCAGGATCAATTGTCTAGCAATCTTACAATCATGTATAGGCAGATGGTGTCTAACGGCAAGACTGCTAGACTTTTTCTTGGAAGTCCCTACCGTGCAGGTGATGAAGCAGACCCTGGAGCCGGTTCCATCGAAAACATTCCACACGGTCCAATCCACTTATGGACAGGAGACAACACCCAACCTAATCTTGAAGACATGGGCAATTTCTACTCAGCTGCGAGAGATCCAATTTTCTTCGCTCACCATTCCAATGTTGATCGGATGTGGACCGTATGGAAGTCACTGGGTGGCAAACGAACTGATTTCACTGACCCTGATTGGCTTGACGCGACTTTTCTCTTCTATGACGAGAACGCTAACCCTGTTCGTGTCAAAGTTAGAGACTGTCTCGACAGTAAAAGCCTCGGATATGATTATCAAGGTGTCGACATTCCTTGGCTACAATCCAAGCCGACCCCAAGAAGGACACTCAAGAAACTTGGAAAGGCTCTTCACATCCACAATGTTGCACTGGCAGCTGAAAAATCAAAGACTGCTCTGACACCAATCAGATCATTTCCTTTGGTCCTGGACAAGGTGACAAGTACTATGGTTGCGAGGCCAAAGAAAGGAAGAAGTAAGAAGGAGAAGGAAGATGAAGAGGAGGTCTTAGTGATAGAAGGGATCGAGCTCGAGAGAGATACAATAGTGAAGTTTGATGTGTACATCAACGACGAGGATGATGCACCAAGTACTCCGGACAAGACAGAGTTTGCAGGGAGCTTTGTGAGTGTTCCTCACAAACATAAGCATAAGAAGAAAATGAACACATGCTTGAGACTTGGGATTACTGACTTGTTGGAGGATTTGGATGTTGAAGATGATGATAGTGTGATTGTGACCTTGGTGCCTAGGTATGGTCAGGGTTTAGTTACCATTGGTGGCCTCAAAATTGAGCTTGATCAAGATTGATCATGAGCTTCAGGAGCCTTATCAAACCAGTTTTATCATTTCTTATAGCTTCGCTTCTGCCGTTTAAGCGTCTATTTTCTGTATCATCATTTTCTGAATAAAAGAGAAGTTATTGTGGGAATTTCAATTTAGGAGAAATTCGTTTCTCGACCTAATCAATTTAATGGAAAAATCTTCCTTTAATTTAGTCCACTATATAGATTTTTAATCAATAGAAATGAGGTTAAATTTAGAATAATATAATAATATTATATTTTGGTGAACAGTTTGAGAAGGTATGTATTTAAACTTTTGGGGTATAAATTTCGGCCATCCAAAGTCCAAACTAGCTTTTCTAAAATTAAGCCTTACAGGAATGATTGGATGCATTGCCTGTTTTCAATAACTAACATAAGCTATTTAATACTAATCCTGAATTTGTAACAAAGCAAATGCTACATGTGTTGAATATCCAAATTTGCACATCAAGTACTTCGTTTTTAAGTTATGTGGTTAATTAATTAAGTGTCCCTTTCGTTGATAGTTAATTGTTCTTTCAGGTATAAATTTTATCTTTCTTTCGACAAATGGAAAAGGTTGAACTGACGAATAGACTGAAAGCTTCCGTGTTAATTATATGTGAAGCGATATGTATCCAGAGATTAGGTTTAGATTAGTCAAATAGTGTTTGGAGACGCGTAATTGGTCGGCAAAGAAAACCCCTTTCTAACCAAAAGCGACTCCAAATCTTCTGTTTAATATTATGGTGTCTTATTGTGTCCAATAAATCTCAGCCGTTTATTTATGTGGATCCCGCATGAGAC
>JANITX010000002.1:45213426-45231673 GCA_027564395.1 Erythroxylum ulei
CACATTCTCACCCATCATCACTTTCTCATCACCCCTCAATTTCCTCTTTTGTGTACATAGTTCCTTGAGGAATTTGGGATACCTTGGCACTTGCTTGATTGCTTCGAGCAAAGGTATATTGACTTCTACCTTTCAAAAGGTCTCCAATATCCCTTTATCCTTGTCCTCCTTATTTGGCCTTGTTAATTTGCTCGAAAAAGGTGGAGGGTTAGTTTTAGTACTATTGGGATTTTCGACGTTTACCTTCACATTTGATGACGAATTTTCTTCCTTTTCCAATTCCTTCTCAATCTCTTCCTCAGTCGCAATCTTTGTTAGGGTCTTTTTGGAACCTTCAATCTCCTTTCTGCTTTTCAGGGTTATGGCATTGACATTCTTCGGGTTCACCTCGGGTTGTGATGGCAATTTTCCTCCTCCTTGTGATTCTAGGCGATTAAGCCTTACCGCCATTTGACCTAATTGGTAATCCGTGCTCTGTTGGCTTGCTTTGAATTGTTGAAACTATTGCTATATATCCTGCTGAAATTGCAAATTGGTAGCAACAAGTTTGTTAACAATTTCTTTTAAAGATGCACCTGAACTTGAAGAAGAAGCTCCTTATTGCCTTGGTTGAAATCCTAGTGGTCCTTGTGGCCGATTCTGGAAGTGATTTTTTTGTTGATTCCCTTCATAACTCAAGTTGGGGTGATCCCTCCAACCTGGGTTATACATCTGCGAGTATGGGTTGTATTGGTTCAGGAAGTTCCCTCTAGTAGCATTCATGTTCTCCATACTCCCTTCTTTCAAAGCTGGGCACTCATTAGTTGGATGACTTGTGTTTGAACATATCCCGAATGCTTTCACTTGTGCCTGTCCAACCACAATCTGTCTCATAAAAGATGTTAGTTCATTTAAACGATGTTCAATTGATGAAGTGCTTACCTTATTTACTCAGCGAACATTGTTACGAGTGTCAAATTGTTAGGTGTTAGTGGCCATCTGCTCAAGTAATATCCTAGCTTCAATGGGAGTCTTCTTGCAAAGTGCCCCACTACTCTCCGCATCAACCAAACTCCTCTCCATTGATAACAATCCTTCATAAAAATATTGGATGAGAAGTTGCTCTAGTATGTTGTGGTGTAGACAACTGGTACATAACTTCTTGAGCCACTCCCAGTACTCATAAAGAGATTCTCCATTGTGTTGCTTAATACCACATATCTCCCTCCGAATACTTGTTGTCTTTGAGGCTAGAAAATATTTTTCCAAGAATAATCTCTTCATCTCCAACCAAGTATTCACGCTTCCAACCAGTAAGTCAAATAGCCAATCCTTTGCTGCCTCTTTGAGTGAGAACGAGAAGGCTTTTAATATGATTTACTTGTCGGTCATCTCATGAGGCTTCATGCTCAAACACACGACTTCAAGTTCCTTAAGATGCTTATGTGCATCCTCACCTCTAAGACCATGAAAGTTAGGCAATAAATGAATTAATCCTGATTTTAACTCAAAGGTAACATGTTTAGTGAAATTCGGAAATGTTATGCTTAATGGTCTTCGAGTTAAATTAGGTGCAACCAATTCCTTTAGAGTTCTCAGATTTGCCATCGTGTCTTTGGATTCTGATTCCAATTCGTTTACCAAAGTTAACCTTGCTTCCCTACGCAATCTCTGCAATGTTCTCTCGATTTCTAGATCAATTTGCTCAATTTCTCTACGAGGAGATCTGGTCACTACCATGCACCAACACTAACGAACAATTAAAAATTAACAAGTAACAAAAAGAATTATTATATTATTCACAAAACACCAACTAAAATCAAATTTCAAAATTAAACTACCACAGTCCACGGTAACTGCACCAAAATTTGGCAACACGTGTCGAGTACGCTGCAAAATTTACTTGACTCTACACACTAAACTTTGTAGTTAAAGTGAGTCAGGGTCGAATCCACAAGAAATGTTCGGCTAATTTTCGTAACCAAAATTAATTGATGCAAGGAAAATATAAAAGGGCGGTTTTGAATTTTTAACAATTTAGAAATTAAAATAAAAGTAAACTATCAAAAATAAATTAAAACAAGCAATCGAAAATGGGAAAAGTGTCGAGTACAATTAAGCTCGGGTTCTTGGGTCAATCTTGGCCTAAACACGATCAAGCATATTCCATCATCCCAACGTCTTCATAACTCTCTTAGGATTATTGATCTGAGACTAATAGAATGCTCTACTAATCCCGATTTTCCCTTAGGTTGTGTTTAATCAAGAAATGATCTTTAATTAAACATAACTACCGAATAACCTGAGATACAATCTCTAGATTCGATTTGGAAACCACATTACAAATTGAAAAATGATTAATATAGGCAGTAACCTCACACTTTTGGGTTATCTAACCTAAGTTATGTTGTTCCTAACGATTAACCATCATTAGATGCTAGTCACAAACATCAAAAGTAATGATTACGGATGGCATTCAATGTTTTAGCAATAGGTTCGAAATAAAACAATCAAAATAACGTATTAAGACCATTCATTCCAAAACTCAATCAAATCAACACTAACAATACAACAATCCGAAAAGAAATTATAACCTTAAAATGATTAAAATAGCTTAATCATGACTTGACGTCGATATTCCCATTGAACTGGTGTCGGGAAGGTAGCCTTTCATCTCCATTTTATGCTCCAAGCATGAGCCATCATCTCGTTGCTTTGGTGGTGAAGAAAAACTACCAAAAATCTAGCACCTTTACTCTATTCCATGACACCGCTCTCTTCTCCCTTTGTTATTGTTCATGTGATGCGACAAATAAACATTTGTGGTCCATCATTACTATTCACTTATGTTTAAAACCATCTCTCGAAAGCTCTCTTTTGCCGCCTCTTCTTGCTTCTGTTCATGCTACTGTTAATGTTTTTAAAACCCTTTATTCTACTGTGTGTTTCAAGCCAAAAAATGCACCCTACATTTGCATTTGGTCTATTGGCTCTGTTGTTGCACGTTGTCATTTTCTGCTGATATGAAACGTCTGTGTTTCATGTTGCATTTAACGCATACTGTCAACCTTATCTACCAAACGTTGTCACTTTGGTCTCCTTGGTTGTATGTGTGAATCAAATATATGGCTGTGCGTTTCATGCATGAACTATGGATTGTAATTTGTAAATGTTGTTCACATGCATGAAGTTGTCCAAAACGCACCTTTGTTACTATCGTTTTATGCTTTAAGGAAGGTTACATTTTGCTTCATCTTTTCCCGGCCATCATTCCATTAACTTCACACCATTAAACTCACGTAAATTAGATGCAAAAACATGCACGTGCTCTTGTTATTTCTTCATTTTTTTAGCAAGCACTTTTAATTCTTCTTATTTATATTTTGATTTTCTTGTCTTCTTCTCGTCTTTCAATTTTCTTCTTCTTGCTCCTTGAAGACAAGTGAAAATTAATTTTCGAAAAACTGCCCAATTATAGTGCTTTCGACTTACTTTAATTTCTTTGCTTTCGAATTGTGCCTAAAATCACAAATGAGTTAAAGTGAGTATCTTAAACAGTTCTAAGTCATTAATCACTAAGTGTAGCATATCAAATGAATCAAAATTTATACACTTATCAAATTCATTTGCTATAGAATGATAATAGTTGTCATTAGAAGAAAAATGATTGCATGAATTTTCTTATCTATGTTAATTATAATAGAGATCATATATACTTCTAGTTCATGATTAAAAGTATTTGATACTAAGTTCATATTCAACATTACTACATTTCTCAACGGATGATAAGAACTAGATTGTTGAGTAAAAACAGTTAATCCAATTTATAGAAATAGTTTTTGCACATTGAATCGAAGAAGACTTATGGTTAACATAAATGGAAAGAATACAAATTTCGATAATCGATACTATCCTTTTATGCCATATTGGTTAAATCAATATAATGAGAATCATAAAGTTACATGAAAGGTTATACCTATCTTTTTTATTATAAGTCATATGAAACTTGCGAAACTTATTAGTTTAAAACATAACCAAATCAACTTTTCTTTAAAGGATGATGATGATATTGAATTGTAACTTTTGTAAATATGATGTATTGGATGTAATAGCAAGATTTCATATTAGATATAAAATGTTAAGACTTCAAAAGAGTCAAAGTTAATGATTGAGGGATGTGATGCTTAGTTGAAGCATATATTATCTACTAAGTTCAAAACTAAATTGGATAATAAAAATTTATGAGATATTCAAAAGGATGGATAAAATCTTACTTACCCATTGAATAAATTTTTTATTTCAATGTATACTTATAAGAGAATGGTTCTCAAGATAAGTAGTAGGAGTAGTAAGATGAAATTTGAAAAGTTTAAAATTTATGAAAATACATTTAATTAGATGTAGTGCCTTTATTAATACATTTGATGTATAGTTGAAAGGCTATGAGATGTTAAAAGACCCAATTTTATGATAAATTCAAAGAGTTTGTTTTCGATATGATTATGAATTTATAATATCTATAACAAGGTTAGTGGGAGTATAATTGTCCTCTTTAGTAGGAGTATGTGAAGACATATTGTTCATAGAGAACAACAATTCATATTTTCAATTGTTGAAAAATATAATGGTAAAAGAGCAAATATTGTTCAATAACAAAAAGGTGACAACTTAATTATAGGAACTAGATCTATAGAGATAGACATGGAAGTTTTTTACCTATTCTAAGTCCAAGAACATGGATAATGTATTAAAGGTGTTAAGTATTTGAGATATCTCATACTTGTGAAGTATTAAAGATATCCATTATTCTATGTATAAGTTGATATATGAGTTCAAGGTGATATGAATATTAACTTTAGAAGTAAATCCTTATTAAGATACATTTTACTTGGAACAATATTATTTTTACATTGAAAAGATTCAAATGTAGCATTAATTACTAATAAAGCCAACATACATTTGTCATTTAATGGAAATGATTATTTGGATAAGAAATTATGTAATGAAATTAGTATAATTCCTTGCATTGTTCAAACAGTAATGTATTGTAGAACATTAAAGCCTTTAGGTATGTAAAGGGAGCTAAGGTCTTATCAAAGATCCAAGTATGTAGTTAGTCAATTACTCTGAATTATGATGATAATTAAGATGAAGGTTGTAAGATTTAAGCAAGTGTTTCACTATAAATAATCTTATATAATTCTTTTACTAAACTACTGTCCTAGTAGTAGCATGATCGTCATATGGTAATATGATATAAGATAGATAATTGGCTTAGTGCTAGTAGAAAATTATTGGTTTATGCCCTACAGCAAATCATTTGGTTGTAGTTTAGCTATAAAATTATTTAAACGCATTCTTTATTTTTTACGTACTTAGATGTATATGGTAAGGTTTGTAGCATCAATATACATTGTATATGAATTATGATGAAATCGTAATTGTGAGACTTATATTTCATTTTTGTATTATTCATAAATTGTTCCTAATCATTATTCTATTGATACTGGACATTAATAGAGCATAAAGACTAACATACGTTATGTTTCTTCCTTATGAAGGAAGTAGTTGATCTTATATGCTAAAGTGTGGAGATACTTAAACATGTGCTTACTAGAGAATAAGTTCACTGAATTAACCCCACATGATAAATCCATTTGGAACATTACTTGTATATTTATGTAAATTCTCATTATGATAATTGTATAAGTGATCCTTTAACTTAAGAACTCCAAAGTTATCTCATGTAGGGATCGCCATATTTTGATTCTACTTATGATCTATTTTAGTGAAGGATAGCTCAGTCGGTAATCATTTAATATAGCATGAACTGTATGGAGGTAGTTAAGTGACCAGTACTAGATTCATCACCCTAAAGTGATTAGGGAGAATGTTCCGTTGTTCTTAATTATTATTGATTCGAAAATCCTTGGCCAAGGTAAAATGACAATTTAAAAAAATAGTTTGTAAGTGTCATTAATTAAATTAATTGCTAATGGTAAAGAACTAATACGATTTGGCTCAAATAAAATAGATATTAATTTCATACTCTATGTTTAATCAAAACATTGTATAATAAAAAATTGAATTATTGAAAAATCATATACAAAAACGTTAATCAAAACTACTTTGACATTTTTAAATATTAGGATGGTCATAATGCATTACCAGATGTCAATCTTGATATTTGAATATAAATTGTTTAATTAGAAAATTAAAGATAAATTAACGGAGTTTCATTTATATAATCCTAAATATGATTTAGGGTTACAATTTATATATATTGCCAACATATTTGCAAATCTAATGGGTCACACAAGAATAGGTTGAAGAGAGAAAATATATTTTAATCAAGTTGAAATTTATTATAAAGTTTGAAAAACTTTGTGGTTAAATATGAGATATTTAATAAATAAGGATCAATATGAGATATTGTATCTTATTTGGACATAATTAGTATTTTATTAGTATCAATTGAAGTTGAAATTTTAGTTTCAATTAATTACTAAAATATTCAAAACATATTATAAATATACTTAAGCTCTAATAGAGTTAACACTCCCGGCCTAACCCTCTATCCAAAATTTGCAGAATTCTTTCAACACATTCTATAAATACTATTAGAAATCGGACACTTATACAGCTAAGATAGTTGAGATGAGCTAATTTTTGAAACAGTTCGGGTGAAATGTCAAAAAAAGAATTTAGTTTTAGAATAAGGTATGAATTATGATTCATATTTTATATATTAAGTATTTTATAAAATTTAAGTATTCTTGACTTTCGAAAGATCATACAAAATAGTTTTGTTATTATTTCATTATGCATGAGATTATATCTCACCCCAATTTTCCAACAAGTTTGATTTGTCACTTCATGCATTTCATGTAAGAATTATATTAGCTTGATTTAGTGGCATCATTTGTTTTTTTATCATCAATCATCACTAACATTTAGTTGAAATCTCACACCAACGCGCAGTCTAGAGAGGTTTGATAGTACGCAATATTACCTCTACATAGTAGCTTCATTAAATGACATCATTTGTTTTTTTCTTTTCTACAAGCTCCTTTAGAATGAATTTATCATAAAACTTTTTCAAATTAGTTATTTTCAATATTCTAATGCCGATTAAACAATTATTTTAAGTAATTATAGCAAAATACTATGCTTATTTATATAATTTAGCAATCTAATTGAATTATTAATGAATCATAAAAGAACTTTCAAAGCTACACTCAAAACACGTTAATTTTAAAGATAGATATAAATCACAAAGAATCCATGGAACGTCAACCTTAATGTCCTATTGAAGTAATTGTTGGGTGGAATTCAAGTTGAATTTATGGGTATTTTTAATTCACTCTTCATTTACAATTTAATTTGAAAGCAAAAGGAAAAATGTTCTTTCTTTGAAAAAATTTCCTTGTACAGCTCAAAATTAAATCAACAGTGCTTACGATGTAAAGCTTTGTTACAAAATGAAGTTCATGACGAAACCTAACGAATAATACGACAAAGAGTCCTAAATTGAAAATTTGAGGGAAGAAGGATGGAGCTAAAGTGTAAAAGAAAGACGGTTGTGACCTGTGACATGTGACGTGAGAGCTGGGAAACGGAAGGCTAACCATTACACATTTCAGCCAAATGTTCACAACTTCACACGATTGCTTGGTTACCACCCTTTTCTCTTCCTCAGAAGAAGCCAAATTCTTTCGTTTTCCCAAAATTTAGTATTCCTCCTGTTCAAACGTAAGTCTCTCCCACCAATCAAACCCCCCGAAACAAAAATATCAATTTATTTTAGACCAAATGATACAGTTAACTGTGTCTAGATCAATACGTTGATCAGGTTGCAAAACAAGCGACATCTGGACCATCAACTAGTCAATGGATACGTTGGTCATCCCACGAGTCGGGAGTTCAAACCGTCTTCACTACATTCGCAGCCCTGGGCCCACCTTCATTGGGGCCCCGATATTAAATCTTAAAAATTTTGTATGTTCTGTTTTTTAAAATATTATTCTACTGTTTAGACTCTCTTGCGTGGGTTCTACGTTAACATTTATTTCTCTTTTACCCAATCCACATCCCCGCTATCTTTAAAAAAATTTATATAAAAAATTATTATTTTAAATTTTAATCTTATAAAAAAATTAAAATTTTACATCCACTAAAATTTTATCCCTGTTAAAATTAAATTTTACCTCATTTAAAAAAAAGTCTGAATCTATCCTTCTTATACCCTAGGCTCCGCTCTCAACTCTCATCTCAAAGGTTATTAATTGTCATTCTAAAGTATTTATTAATTCTCATTCTAATACTTATTAAAGAGAAATGGAAGAGATAAAATTTTTAGCATATGTCCTGCTGTGTTTAAAAAGTTAATGTTAAATTCTTGCCATTATAAATTCTTTTGAAACATTTAGGTGTAATTTTTTACTCAAATTTTTTTTATTTCTATCAATATATAAATCTAAAATTCTCAACTCAAAAATTAGTAGTAAAAGAATTTTACGATTCTAAATTTAGAGTGATAATTTAAAGTTAAAGTCTCTAATTTTTTAATTTATTTTTAACTTATTATATTTAAATATCTGAGTGATAATTCACTGCAAGACTTATAGTTCATCTACTTGCAGCCTTTTTTATTATAAATCCCTAAATTTATTATATTCTAAAAAAAGTATTATTTATTTGTATATTATTACTAAAGTGTCAAAAAATTTATTCTTTTTTATTTTATTCCCACAAAATAAATTTTTTATTACTTAAAATATAATGAAAATTATTTGATTATTAAATAATATTGTAAATAGTTAATATGATATACCACATTTATCTAGTTGCTTGACAAAATAATATTCAATTATTTCCACAATTACAAAATAAGATAATATTTGGCTTGACAAACTTAGAATGGATAATAACTTAGAATACAATTTATTATATTCTCTCTTAGGCATGTTAATTTCGTGTATTTTTATAAATTAATTTCTTGTATTAGTCACTTATATATGAATATTAAATTTTAATAATAAAAATACACTTTTAAAATTTACATATTTGTATGTGGAGGCCTTTTTTTTCCTTCATCCGTAGCTTATAAAATGTTAGGAACTGTATAAAATGATACATTTTAATTTTCTATCTCTAAATTAATTCAGCCATCATTCAACAGTTGCAAACATCAGATTAGCAATTAATGCTACAAAACACAACAATGAAATTTCAATCTTAATCCAGTGTTATTCTCTTCATTCCTACCTTATTCATAATATTTTATTATTTTTGCAAAGTATATTGAAAAACGAGTTCCTTTGAAGCAAGAAGTTCTCGACTTTTGTATGGAAATAACATGACTTGATAATCCATGTGTGCGTCTACCTAGCTATTAAAAGAATATATGTTATTTTT
The DNA here is from genome assembly GCA_027564395.1 of Erythroxylum ulei. NCBI lineage: Eukaryota > Viridiplantae > Streptophyta > Magnoliopsida > Malpighiales > Erythroxylaceae > Erythroxylum > Erythroxylum ulei. The sequence goes on from JANITX010000002.1 coordinate 45,222,823, forward strand.
TCAACCATACTCATTGACAATCCCCAAATTTCTAGTCCCAGGTATTGAAGAAGTATCTATTAATTACATTAGTTGGATGTAACAAATAATTAATGTTCTAAGTATGCTAATTAATTAAATTAGAAATCAAACGATAAAAATAGTACATCCAACCCTTTTCAACTTTTGGTATCTGCAGTCCATTTAATTATTTTCCTTTTTTCAAAACACATTCTTATTCTTTTAACTGGTCATTAATTTTAAAAAGATACTCTGGAATAAATATAGCCACGGATGAGCTAGCAAAACAAATGTAATGACTCTTGGTAAAAGATCTGCGTTTTCAAATTAAAATGAAGAGGAACAGATAGGCAAATAAATCATGTACCAAGATGTCGGCCGATCGACCCAGTATAATTTCACAAGAAGTTGCTACTCGGTCAAACGCAATCCCAAGACCAATGAAACCCCTTATCATGAACGTGTTTGAAGGATTGGTGACATTCATACAAATAAATAGAGCAGGTAAAGAAAGAAAGTCAAAAAATTCAAATTTTGTACTATTTCCTTTTCAATTTCTTGTCTAACCGAATACCATTATACTCTCTGATCGGTCCTATATTAGAATTTCTTTGTCGCCATTGAAAATCAAATCCACCGAGCTCTTAATATTCTTCCCATCTCCAGCATCCTACCTATATAAATGTTGGTGAAGCTTAACCTCAAACCCTCTCATCCACGGCATCCAATTTCTTAATATATACTCTCTACTTTGATCAAACACTTTTACTTAATGAGCTTCTTCAGGCAGATCAGGCCACCATCCGCAGCCACGAGATTGTATAGTAAAATCGTGCCACAGCATAAACAAATCCAAAAAACCATTAAACCACCTTGCGACATCTTCATCAATCACAGAGGAATAGACACCAAAAGAACCATTTCCGGGTTGCTTTACGACCACCTTTTTCGACTACGGCTCAGACCTTTCTTGGACAGCAAGAACTTGCAGCCTGGTGACGAGTTATTCGACAATATAAATAAGGCAATCCATGATTGCAAAGTTGGTGTCGCCGTTTTCTCTCCACGTTACTGTGACTCTTATTTTTGCCTTCACGAATTGGCCTTGATCATGGAGACCAAGAAGAAGGTTATACCCATATTCTGTGACGTTAAACCCTCGCAGCTTCAAGTCAAAGACAATGGAAGCTGCCCCGCAAATGAGTTGCAGAGATTCATTTATGCTCTAGAAGAAGCAAAATATACTGTAGGTCTCACATTCAACACTGATAAAGGGTAAGTCTTATGGCTAAACTCTTTGGAATATACTGTAATGAAACGGGATTCAAATCGTTCTTATATATATTCATATATGCATGCAGGAATTGGTCGGAGTTCCTAACGACAACGACTGATGCGATCATGAAGAACTTGATCGAGGTGGATCAAGAGGAAATTCGCAGAACCCGAAGATGTGTTTCACGCAATATTCAGCAATAATGAAGAAACTTGTTAATCATTTCACCAAAATAACTTTTAATTAATTAATAAGATGCTCCATCACTTAATCGACAATGGAGATATCTCATTTGTTGGTTGTTTCTAACAAAGGTCTGTAATTTAAAATTTCGTTTTCTCACGTACAGGAAAGTGTATATCAAGAGGTGTACCGCCTAACACAGCCGATGCTTGTAAATTTGCTTTCAACGAATAAGTTAGGGATGTTAAGTTGATACAATCTAGGAGATCTTGTTAATTAGCACTCTGCATAACATACGGGTAAGGTGTAAGCTACATTCTTCTATTTCTACCTTTCTGTCAGGAATCTCACATCGGACAATTACGAGAGCATTCAATAATTTATAATAGTGTGTGAACTTTTTCCTTTTAAGCTAGCTTTTGGGGGCGAGTTAGACACTTTTTAACATGATATCAGAACCAGTTTGTCTCGATGGTTTGGGGTGGTGCCGGGTTATGTCCCTTTGTCCGATATGTCTATCAGATGTCCAGTTCTGCTCTGAACTGAGGGGACATATCAGGATTCTCACATCGGACAACTATAAGAGTATTCAATAATTTATAATATTGTGCAAACCTTCCTCTCTTGAGCTAGCTTTTGGGGGTGTGTTAGACCTTTCTAACATAGTATCAGAGCTAGTTTGTCTTGATGGTTTGGGGAAGTGTCCGGTTATATCCCTTTGTTCAATATGTCCATCAGATGTCCAGCCCTATTCTAAACTGAGGGGTGTGTCAGAAATTCTACATTGGACAACTATGAGAACATTCAACAATTTATAATAGAGTGCAATCTTTCCCTTCTTGAGCTAGCTTTTAGAGATGAGTTAGACATTTTCTAATACTTTCTATGCATATCTTGTAATCAGATGTATAGGTGAGGTTGGGATCAATAAAACTGGTCAACTATTCTATTAATAGAAAGAATCTGATCTTCGTACTTCATGAAAGTTCTTTAAAAGAAAACGAAAAAGAATGGTATCTACATGAAATATCATGCGAAAGTTCTTATAAAACAAGGTTGAATATATATGATAAGCTACCTTTTTTTTTCTTTAGAAGAAAGTAAACGAATCTAGTAATAGAAACCCCGCAGAAACTTGTCAATGAGTTGGCACATGACTCAACGGGTTAGAGCTAACTGGCCTGTAGCCAGATAGGTTACGAACGGGTCGACTCGGTCTGATTCATCTGATTATGTTTAAAAAAAAATTAAAAATGATGTCATTTTAAATATTTCAATTGAGCCTCGCTTGTTGTTTTTAATATTTCAATTGAAGGACTAGATTATGTTCGACCGGGTCAAAATTGACATCCCTATATAAACGGACGCAAGTACAACCACAGCTTGTTGGGCCAAATATGAGCAACTAAAGTATGAAGAGATACGATAAGCTAATTAAGAAATCACCAAATGAGCACACGAGAAGGATAAGCTGAGATAAGAGGGAGAGTTTCCCGTTATAGTACAGAGCTACAGAGGAGTAGCGAGTAATCCTTAGCCATTGTGGAGATTAGTTCCCTATATGTCCCAGATAGAGGTCAGAGTGGAACTCAGATCACAGGCACAATATCTTAAGCTAGGATGAATTGTTTGATCCATTGCATAGTCAAATTGGTACAACGTTGAAAATTATAAGTTTTATCCCTCAATAAGTGAATCTGACAGAGCCGCTCCAAGCTATGAGGCTAATCTGAACATGAGAATAGAGTTTGCATAATTCTAATGCCTTGCACCAAAATAAAGAGGAGTAACTAGCTGAAAAAGAGGTGACTGTTGTCCTCTAAAGCCAGGTTACAAAACGTTCATACTTTACTAGATAAGAGAATCCCTTTAGCTTTATCCACAGTTTGTAGTTTTTATTTAATAGCTAACCACAAAATAAAAGAAGCATTAGAAGTGTAATTAATTTAATAGTTAACCACAAAATAGAAGAAGACTTAGAACAATAATTAAGGAACCAAATCAGTTTTCTCCTAAATGCATAAGCTCCAGGAAGCCTGGTAAACAAAGGTAGGATTTAGTAGTAAAATATTTGGAGCTATGATGAATTCATTGGGGTTTATGTATTAATTTGCAGCGAAGTTTATATGAAAATCTTACAGTCTTTATGCATCTTTTCTTCTCAATTTCTTTATTTGGTGCATAAAGTAAAATGTGCGTAGGAATGCTTAATTTGATCGGGAAAGTCTACAATTTGCCTTAAAAGACCTATTGATAAGGACATCATGCATTGGTAATCGTATTAGATACCATAAAAATGATTGGAGCATGCACTGGTAATCGTAAGGATGTCCTGCACTCGATGGAACCTACCCTTATTTCCAAAACCTCCTCAGCCTCCATTGCCTACTTCACATTCTCAATCATAATAGGCCAGAATGGTTGGAAAATAACTAAATCCCCAACAACCTTATTAAGTTAAAACATGTAAAAAAACATAATGAATGGATGTAGAACTTGGAAGTTTAAGTTTCTAAGTTACCGTACCTATCCTTTGCAGTACCTTAGAGGGATCGAAGTACCAAACTGACAATTTTCCATTTTTCTAACCAAGGGTCGTAAAAATTAGCTAGGCTCAGAGTTTCAAATAAACCAGATCTCCTACTTGAAACTCAATATCCATTTAATGATGGTCAACCCTTTGTTTTATGGAGTTTTAAACCAAATGAAGCTAGTCCTTTAATTCAACCAATAATGTGTCTTACTGTAACAGTTAGGTTTCTAAATGATAATTAGAAGTAGGATTAATATGATCATGCTTAATTATACGCAAAGGGTCACACCCGTAAATCAATTTGAAAGGTATGCAACAAGTGGTAGCATTTAACACATGGAAGCCGCATAATCCACTCATGGGACCTGGAGCCCACAAAGTAGTGTAGGTAAGCCTTTAAACTTCAATTCACCACTTTATTTTGACCTTCACTTTAGGGATGATATTCAGTGCTTCAATTCAGGGATGTCTACTATGAACAAGCCAAACCAAAACAACTCACTCACTTGTCAAGTGCTTATGTCCCCTATAATTAGGCTACAATGAAGTTCCTGCAATAATTTAATCTTTATAGCGGAAGTTCTAGGAATCACCATCTTGCCCTTATAATGTAATATTGCCCCTTGTATGGGGTCCATTCCCGCCCATCTATATATATATATAAGCCATGATAATAGCCTCATCTACATTGCATTAGAATCAGGCCCAGCAAAGAATGGGCAGGAATGGCATTGGCCTAAGTCAAAATATAAAAATGGAAAGGTTACGGGAAGTCAAAAACCAAAAAGTACGGAGACTAGAATAATTGTGTGTGTATATATATATATATATATATATATCTTAATTAAAAAGATTTCAATATTTGTATTCTGACAAGAGTTAAAGTGTACTGACTGACTTGTAGAAACTTGTCTTAAGTAGTGGGTAGAAATTTGGGACAGTAGTAAAACTTGAATGTTTCTGAGCTAATGAATCAAGATGGGGATGAGGGTGGTAGTCAATGTTTATAGTTTAATGGGTGAAATGGGAAATGACCGATTCTGGTGCTGGGAATAGAAGCTTCCTTAAGAATACTTTACAGACATATGGACCAAATCAAATTGTTGAATTAGAAGAAAATTTAAAATTTTATTCTGTTGCTGATCTTGGTCAAAACTTTTACCTTCACGCCGTAACATTTAACACCTGCGCATAACTAGTTCAATCCCAATTACACGACGAAATGATGGGAAGTTGTTTATGGGTCAAAGTCAAAACCTGTGGTTTAAGTCATTTGGGGAATGCACGTTAGGAATGACAATAGCAAACCCTAAAAGACTGCTACTCTAAATATTAACTGTCAAGTTGTCTTTCATGGTTCATAAACCATTTAAGAAAAGGTCCTCTAGCTTGGCCAATCTTCAGGAGTCGCCAGTAGGAATCCAGGAGTTACTCCGCCGAGATGCGAACGGAGTGCTGTATTCCAAAATTTGAGTTTGTCGTTTTTTTTTGCCTTGTAAAATAAAAACGTCGTCTACAAATTACAGCGACTAAAAAAACTTATTAAAGTTGATGAAATTCACGAGCTAACATTGCATGATTTTGGGTTTTGTTAAGCTATATTGATAATTATTTTTAAATATATATTTCTTTGATACGTATGGAATTTAATTATATACCTGAAATATATACTCTGTGTCTCTTATACCTAGACCTATTTCGTCAAGCCCGTTGACTATCAAACAAGCAAGTACAAAAAATTGTCTTAGCTGTGTTTCAGATATTTCTTTCGTAGAAATGTCAAATTTATGTCTCTTAAAATGAAAATTTTCACATGTACAATGTCTCCTTAAGTTTGACACTCCCATCATATTGGAATGTTGAAAAGGAAATAAATTAATTTTGTAAAGACTTATGATCCTGAAAAATCATCCAATTTAAAAAGAAATCATGCTCAATTTATTAGTCTCCCCGTCAACTAGACATGAGACAGTCTACCCGATAATTACTCAAACAAGAGTCCTTTTAATTGATATGCTAGCAATTGCTAATAACTATAATTGAATTACCGTAATATTGTAGTGGAAATTAAGGATCTGGTCCATTCACGATCCAAGATATTAAAAAAATATAAAACATAAGAGATAGTCCGAGTGATAAAAATTATATTCGACTTTTGAGTTTTGTGAATTTGAGCATTTATTTTGAAGAAAAATCTTCAGCGGTTTTTTCCTAGCCATTCTCTAGCAAAAGTGTAGTATTCGAAGATTTAAGTTTCCTTCATCTTCAGGCCAAAATAGTTTAAGACTCGGTTGGTTGTTGAACTTTGAATATTTTGTTTGACAGTTCTAACGCTGCAAATACCCTTTTTTATATTACGATTACGACGATTAGTGCTTTGAAATTATAGAGTTGCATTCTCATAATTTTCAAGTTCAATCTATCCGAATTTCCCAAGGAACTAGCTGTGGTTCATTATCTTCTGTTACATAATAATAACTACTAATCAGTCTAGAAGCTATTTGGCTTGTTTGAATGGACTAATCATGGTCTGAAAAGTTTCTTCAGTCTTGGCATACTAGTTTTATGACTTTGATTACGTTACCTCCTCCCCCGTGAGAAAGGAAATCAGAAAGAGCGGTTGCAGGTCTTAGTTTGCTTCGTGTCCAACATGTTACTTGATATATTGTTTGAGTCCTCTACATTTGGATAGTGGATTTGAAATTACTTGAGAGGATTCTTAAGTTAAAACAATAGAAATGGTTAAATGATTAAGTTGAAAAGTTAATATTCATATTTATATGTCCACGTAATATTTCTCTTAAATATTGAATATATCTCAATACTTTCGACTTTATGTGGCATGAAAAGAGTCAAATTGAAGTTTTCATTGAAATTTCAGAAGTCAAGATTTAATTTTTAGTATCTAAATGCCTTACTTTTCCGAGATTTGACTTACTAGTTTTGTGCAGATGATTGTGTACGGACTGCAGGTTTGACAGATGCAAAGTTTTTGTGCAGATGATCGTGTACCAACTAAATTCATTTTTTTTGCAACTTTTTTTAATTTATTCATGGTAATAGTTTTATTATGGCATTACTAATATTTTTATAGTCAATTACTTAACTGGTGGTATCAAAGTCAAAGACTCGCTCAATTGATATATATATATATATATATATAATTACTATGACAATGAAGGTTAAGGATATCCATGTCCAACAAGGCTTGACAAAAGTTTTAAAGACAAAGAGATTAAACCAAAAAAGACAAGAAAGTGACTGAAGAATCAGAGCTTGATGTATTAGGCGCAATCTGACTTTGTTTGGCTGGTAATATCATTATGATGTTATTGATGAATATTTACCACAAAAACTTAGAAAAAGTTGAAAAATTATTTATGTAGTAAAGAGTTTAAATGATAAATTATACATGAAGCACCACTTGCATCACTTAAAGATATAAAAGACATAAATTTCATAAAGTACCTTAAGATATTCAATGTTCTCGTAGATTAATGACATAAACTTGGTGTCAAGGCTAAAGAAAATAGGACACTTTTGCATCTTCATGGTCAAGTTGTAGAAACCCCCAAAATTGATTTTGATTCTCCAAATTTTTTTATAGTAGTTATAGAACCAGGTCGAATTTCTAAAGAACTAAACACTAGTTTCTTAATTCCAAATAATTAAATAAAGTGGGTGGATTCATTAACTAAAATTAAAAAAAATCAAATTAAATCAACTGAATACAAAAGTGAGAAATTAAAAAATACTAAACTTTGATTAAGGGAAATATCTTATTTAATTGTAATTTTGATCATTAGTCTAAAATGAATAAATGTCACAATTTAAGCAGTTAATCCAAAACATATTAGAATAGACATAATAAATCTAAAAAATTTCTAAATTAATTGGTTCAAACTAGTATCCAAATAAAAACGTACCATTTATAGATTGGGTGTGATAAAATTCCATATCAAATAAATGATAGTAATAAACTTAGAGGAAAAGACTAAACCCTAAGTTAAATATGCAAATTCATTAATAACCTATTTGCTACTTGTACCATTCCTTCATGATAATTAGATAGCGATAGAATAAAAGTTTAGAACAAAACTTTACAAGGTTACAATTAGAGTTTCGAATTCGCTTGAATTAGAATAATAGAGTTTAGCGATGCATGCTTTAGTTCCAACACAAAAAAGAACAGAAAGATGAAATACTAAGAGAAAAGTAAGAAGAAGAATGATTCATTCCTTGGAGAGGTAGGGAACATCCATTTTATAATGTTTTCTCACTCTAAACCTAATTTTATCCTCTCCTACAAAGATGCTTATCTAAAACAATTCCCAATCCCTTCATTCATGATAGGGATAGAAAGAAGGCTCCTACTTAAACTTCAACTCTTCAAGTAAATTTGGTATTAGGCTTTATCTTCTTTTATCCATACAACAATCTTTTCACTTTATCCAAAATTTGTGATTATCACTAATAGTGTCCAAATTTGATGAAATCTCTACTTTTCATCTCCTAAAACAAAACAAACATTAATTTTCCTATTTAAGCACCAAAATAAATCCAAAAACAAAGGAGACAATATCAATTAATATATCAAGATAACTTGTTATCAAATTCCCCCACTTCAGACTCTTGCTTGTCCTCAAGCATACATCAATTCAATACATCAGTTATCTTTATAACAACCTTTCATCTCCTTTCATGTTATTTAGAAATGTCCAAAAGCTAATTCACATTGAAGGGTTAAGATAAAATTACAATAAAGAGAATAAGCACTCATAAATGGCGTGTCAAACCAATCAAAAATAAATTCCTACTCTAGAACACTTAAGCGAGTAAAGTGGTGAATAAGGTCGAAC
>JANITX010000002.1:45546140-45558344 GCA_027564395.1 Erythroxylum ulei
AAGGACTCACCATCGTGCAGGTGGTGACTAATTTGCACAGTGGTGACAGGTGGTGATCTTTAGTCACCATTGTGCAAGCTTATGCATGGGGGTGACCAGCCCTCACAATGGTGACAAATATATCCACCCCCGTACAAATTCTCATTCACTCCATTTGTTTTATTACATGCAATTGTAGGTTGAAGGGACATGAAAACCTAAACCTAGATGAGGCTACAAATAGAGAGGATAGGAGGGTGGTGGTGGGATGATTCATTCATTCTCTACTCTTTATACTCAACACACTAGGGAAAGAACCAAGGGACACGAATAGAGAGATAGAGAGGGAGGTGAAGAAAAGAAACAAAGCTTCGGCTGAGAAAATAAAGGAGAGAAAGCACCGAGTCGGGTGAGAAGAGAGAAACACAACTGAGAGTTGGAAGCTTAGGACTAAGGCAAAAAGCGGGAGCTGAAGCTGAATCTCGGTGAACTTAAGTAACCATTCATCTGGGCGAGAAGAGAGCAAAGGTAGAAGGCGATAGCCAATGCTAGAGAGCTTAAGTTTGGCAGGATACCCACCACCAACTTCTACATCCGAGAGTCTTCATTTTGTTTGATCATCTTTATTTCCTCTTTTGCTAATAATGTTGAACTCATTTATCTTCTGTCTGTTAACTTAGTTTCTCTGTTATTTTCCTGTTTCTTATTAGTCCATCTTCAGTTAATTCATTTTGTTCATCGCTTTTACATTTAACACGGGATTTAACTGTATGGAGATGATGAACTGTTTTGTGCTATGATAGGCTAATCTTTTTTTCTTGGAAATTAATATAGCTATTTTGGTCAATTATGCATGATTGAGTTACAGTTTTGTTGTCATATTTATTGTTGTGGTTTTTAAGGTGAATAGGTATAATAGCATCATCAAACTTTACATCATTTTAGTATTAACGAAGAATCGAGAGGAGAAGTTTAATATAGAACTAGAAACTATAGACGTTTAGTTTATGAATTAGAACTTCAGTAGTAATTAGTAGTCGAGTTTACTTTATTAATTTGGATAATAACTTGTCGAATGCGAAAGCTAGATTTAGTCTATTATTTGAGATGATCATAGAATCCAACTGTTCATTTTTGTAAGACAACTATCCAATCATTTCCTTAATCATGCATAGGAGATTAAAGTAGTGAAATTAATTCTCAAGAGTCTTCCATTTCGATTTCTACTCATTTTTGCTTTCGATTGATTCAGTATACTTTTCAGTTTAATTGCATGATTTTTCTTTTAAGCCATTACTCAACAATTGAGATAGAATGTTTAGGATTGCATCTGCATCTGTTTTTATTTGTTCAAGATTAATTTAAGTAAACCAATTTCACCTCCGTGGGAGACAACCTTGGGTGATCACTACAACTACCTGATATATTTGTGAGTAGGACAACCTAGGCAATTTTTAGAACTTTTTAGGCATAACATTACTCTGGGTACAATAAAATATTCATCTTCCCTGAGGATCAATAAAAGACCATGCTCATATGTCATTATGGTACCTTTGCATATAAACGGAATCCTTTCATATTATGCAATGCCCCAACTACATTTCAAAGAATTATGATGTCTATCTTTGCAGATGTGACTAAGGACATATTGGAAGTTTTCATGGATGATTTTTAGTTTTTGAAGACTCTTTTGTGATGTGTCTAACTAATTTGGACATGGTACTCCAAAGATGTGAAGAATCACATTTAGTGTTGAATTGGGAGAAGTGTCACTTTATGGTGTAGAAGGGGATATTGCTCAAGCACAAGATTTCGCACCAAGGATTCAAGGTGGACAAAACGAAAATGGAAGTCATAGAAAAACTCCCACCTCCAATCAATGTCAAGGATGTGCGAGGATTCCTAGGCCATGCTGGGTTTTACCATTGCTTTATTAGAGATTTCTCGTAAATTACAAGACCCTTGACAAACTTGTTAGTCAAGGATGTGCCTTTATTTTATGCAAATTGTTTATCTGCATTTAATCAATTGAAGGAGGCACTGACATCAGCACCAATTTTAACGCCTCCTGATTAGACACTTCTATTTGAAGTCATGTGCGATGTGAGCGACAAAGCTATAGGTTGTGTATTAGGCCAAAGGAAAGACAAAAGGTTAAATGCAATATACTACACAAGCAAGACCCTTACAGGACCTCAACTTAACTACACTATCACAGAAAAGGAACTACTCACAGTAATGTATGCATGTGATAAGTTTTAGTCATACCTCTTAGGGTCTAAGGTGATTGTATTCACCGATCAAGCTACTTTAAAATATCTTTTTGGTAGGAAGGACGCAAAATTGAGGCTTATTCGATTGGTATTGCTCTTACAGGGGTTTGATATAAAAGTACAAGATAAGAAAGGAACAGAGAATTTGATTGCAAACCATTTATCTCGTCTAAAAGGAGGGGAATACGAGGAAAGTGATGATATTAATGAGAAATTCCCTAATGAAACCATACTTTTACTCAATAGCCTGGCAATCCTATGGTTCGTTGATATTGCAAATTATGTTGCCAGCAGTAAGCTTCCTTCTGATCTATCCTATCAATAGAGGAAGAGATTTTTACACAAGTGCGCCAGATATCTATAGGATGAACCAATCTTATATCGAACATGTGATAATGGCTTAGTAAGACAATGTGTTTTAAAGGAAGAAATGTTGGAGAAAACAAAACGACACCCCGATTACTCCATTATGGAGCAAACAAAACGACAACTCGATTACTTGAGTATGGATTTTATTAACCACATTTTTCTAAGGACGCTTAAGCTTCCGTGGCACAGTATGATTGCTATCAAAGAGTGGGTAACATCTCCAAGAGAGATGAGATGTCTTTATCTAACATTTTAGAAGTCGAATTCTTCGATGTATAGGGCATCGACTTTATGGCTCCTTTTCCATCCTCCATGGGAACACGTATATTCTAGTATGGTGGATTACATATCTCGATAGGCCGAAGCTATGGCATCTCCAACCAATGATGGGAAGGTTGTACAAAAATTTATCAAACCAGTTATTTAACCGGTTTGGAGTGCCAAGAACTATAATAAGTGATGAGGAAACACATTTTTGTAACAGATATTTTGATGTCCTCCTAAAAAGAATCGAAGTCCACCATCGCGTGGTTACTCCTTATCACCCACAAACTAGTGAATAAGTGGAAGTTATTAATCAAGAGCTTAAACAAATTTTAGAAAAGACGGTGAATAGCTTTAGGAAGGACTAGGCATTAAAGCTAAATAATGCCTTATATGCTTATAGGACTGCTTTTAAAACACCAATCGAAACTACTCCCTTTAGGCTTGCAAATGGTAAGCTTATCATTTTCTTGTGGAGCTAGAGCATTAAGCATATTAGGCAATAAGGGCTTTAAATTTTGATTGGAAGCAAGCGGGTAAAAAATGACTTCTGCAACTAAATGAACTTGAATAGTTTCGCTACAATACGTACAAAATTGCCAAACTTTACAAGGAGAAGGTAAAGAGATGGCACGACTCTCATTTTAAGCAGAAGGAATTCAAGGTAGGAGACGTATTTTTGCTATACAATTTGAGGCTAAGGTTGTTTCCCATAAAGCTAAAATTGAGATAGAGTGGACCTTTTACAATCACCTAAGTCTTCGATCATGGAGCCCTTGAATTGTAAAATGCAAATAAGGAAACCTTTAAGATGAATCGATATCACTGCAAACTGTATCTCGGCGGAGTGATCCCGAAGTAATGAGAGTTAAATAACCTAATAGACCACGCAAATAATCAAGTTGGTAATTATACGGTTATAGGTTAATTGTTAATCGAGAGATTACATGTTCAGTAATGTGACTTAATAAGGGTTCAATAATTAGGATTTAGTGATTATAACTTGAGAGAGAGTAATCCACCCTTCGATAGTCTAAAATCGACACCACATTAACAAAAGAGTGACTAAGTTAACAATAATGATAGGATAAATCCCCTCTCCTATAAGTTCTTAATCTTCCTTAGTTAAATTCCAATTGTCATTTGGTGGTGCTCAATGTTGGTTTCTTATGTTAATTTTACGAATTCATTTTCAAGCAATACATATCCGGTTGTTTACTTTTTTTGTTTAGTTTTTATATTCATTTTAATAATCCTTTTAGGCCTTAGATAACTTAGAATTATATTAGTTCACCAACCCTCGAGAGATTGACACCTCATAAGTACATTAACGAACCGTGCACTTGCAGTATATTGAGGGTTTTATAAGATTAAAATGCCCAACACACACCCTAAACAAAACATAGCATCTGTTGTCGCAACATGTTCTTTTTATACTAAAATTTAGTGTTTCGGATGAGTTGTCCGACAACTCACAAATGTGAGTTGTGTGTCACGAGTATGACACCGGCATGAGAGGTGTCTCACGTCCATGCAAAACATGTCAGAGTCGTGAGTGATGCTCACAACTATGACAAGTTTCTTGTTTGGCCTTGAGCTCTTCTACAATCCTCTTTTTTGTGTTTTCAACATATAATCATCGTCTTCATGCATTTTCTTATCTTTACTTACTTTAATCTTTCTCATTCTTGCTCCAAGAAGACAAAAGATTGTTAATATTCAGAAAACAACTCAAATATGATACTTTCGACTCACTTTAGCTCTTTTACTTCCAAATTATACCTAAAATTAAATATGAATTAAAGTAAATATCTTAAGCGTTTCTTATCATTAAACACTAAGTGTTATAAAATAAATTCATAACCAATTAAGCAAATATCAACAGTTAAGGGAAAGCTCCCTACAATTGACAGATTACATAAGTATTTGAACATCCCTGATAAATGTTATCTAGGCAAAAGAGATATAGAAATGTGAATTGCATAATCCACCTGAATCTTGACAAGAGATAATCGCATGAAACATTAGAACAATAGCTAACACTTAAATTAAGGGAAGGAGTTACAAAATAGCTCCATCTTACATGGTCATGGCGACGAGAGGAATGCACGTGCCTTCAAAGATTCATAGCTCTATCTTACGTGATCAAATTCAACCTTTTAATGGATAAATATATTAATTTTCTTAGTACACTGTAGCTCGTGATCCACGCTGGATGGTGATCGTCCTGATTACATTTTGGTGCTTCGGCAAGATTGAAATCGTCAGCATTTCTGTGCACTGACGTAGATAAGTAAATGGAGTGTGAACGGCATCACAGCTTGGCCTATATGATCAATTTCAAGCGTGAGTTTGCAGCTCAGAAACTGACGATTGAGTCGTACATGCGAGAAACGTTCAGTCCTCAAAATTTGTAGTTTTGCTTTCAAGTCATCATGGCTCCTCGTGGTCCCCGAAAAACTTCTCTTTCTTTGCTGACGAATGAATGATCCCAGCTCGCTCGACTAGATACAAATTGTTTCTTAATTCGTTATACTCTTCTTTACAAAATTTTTAAAATAAAAATTTCTAGTCAATATATTACTTTAAATTTTGAATTGGACATTTTTCAGGATATGCAATAATTAATTTGTTAGTGTTATAATTGGAAACGATTCAATATACATTAATTTGAAAGTAAAGTCTAAATAGATGGAAAAATTAAAAATAATAAAATTTATGATGAACTAATTATCAATTTTTATTATTTTTAAAAATTATGATTTGTATATAATAAATATACAAATCAATTAAATCTATAAGACTCCTCAGCTTATTTTTCTAATTCTTATAAATTAAATTAAGATATATACAAAGTAACTCTACTTAACTTATTTATATTTTTATGACAAATTCTATACCATATTCTTAATTTTTCTTCTTTTCTTTTTAAGTTTGAATATACTCCAATAAAATGTCATCTGCAGGTCACATCCCGTCAATATCCTTACAGCTAAGTACCCGTTACATTCATGGAACATGCAGCTGTACGTTACATTCATGGAACGTGAACGTCACAAAAGTGAAATTTTTTTCGGCCACAATAACCACACAAATGAAGCCCACGGAAGATAGTATCATCGTTATCGCTATTTGCTGGACAGCTACATTATGAAATTTCAACATTGACGGCAAAATATATTTTACATTATATTCCTTCCCCAGTATATGGGCATAATACGTTTAACATACATTGTATCCTAAAACGTGTTTGTTTAATATATCTTTGTTTGTTTAAAGTGTCAGATTTAGGTCTACTTCGAGACAATTCTACATAAACTAAATTCAGACTTGCACATTTTTTCCGTTGGATACACAGGTGGTATATTATTAATTGAATTGTAAAGCTTAATACGCCTAAGATATTTCTATATGCTAGATAAATTTTAGGATTGACGGACGTATAACTTTATGCTTTTATATTTAAAACAATTAGCATCTAGATCACGAGTGAGTTAGTCTAACAATTGAAATTACACTGCCGAAAATTTTATGATTAACTTTCGCTTTCGTACTTACACAAGTTTCAAAATGTTGATATTGAAAAAATTTGGAAGGCATAAGAATGAACTTTTTATTGATGGGAGCATGAAGAGACTAGCTTTCTGATGAAAGTTGTTCTTCAATTTACAAATATATCCTTCTCTAAAAAAATTTCAAAATAAAAAATGTCTTAGTCAATTTAATATCTTAAATTTTAAATTGGGTTTCTTTTCAAAAATTAAAAATGTATTGATGAATATGTATAGAAATGGGTGTGTACCATCAATATGGCCTTCTCTTAATTAATGAGGGTGTGTTGCTAATCTACATAAGAGTATACTGCAAGAAATCCTCAACATGACTCCAAACTCTCTTACACGAGTATATACACCGTTTGTACTTTATAAATCAAAATAAAAAGTTCCAAATTGCTCTCAACTTGTCCAAATTTGTTCTTCGTTGCTCTAAGTGAGTGAATTAAGCCTAAAATCGAAATATAAATAACTTAAGAACCAAAATCAATAAAAAAATTGATAGGTGTATATTGAATCGTGCTTTTGTGGGTAGTTTAGTGTGAGTTTAGTTGTTATTTTGACTGTTTAATGCGTGTTTAGTTTAGAATTGTGTTAATTAGTAAATATTTGTGTTTAAAGTATTTTGTAGGTTGAAACATGATGTTAAGCTTCAATTTTATATTTATGAGGTGTTTTGATGTATTTGTTAGTGTTTTAAGGCAATTGGAAGAGATTCGGATAAGACCCGAGAAATAACCTAGAGCCACAATCGTGACAAAAACAAGACCAAGGAGCCACAATCATGGGAAATATGCCATGATCGTGACATAAGCTGGTGTAGGGAGCCACAATTGTGTTGATATAGGCCACAATTGTGACAGGAGAAAAAACTCCCAGCCACGATCATGCCACTAAGGGCCACGATCATAGCCTACACAACAGATACACAGACAATAATCTTGACTTTAGTTTTTAAGAGATTTTTCGAACCTTTTAGAACCAGAAAAGGCCCTAGGGTTGCTATAATTGGAAATACTATATAAGACTTAAGAATGTAACCCTAACGGAGCTTCTACGTTCTGCCACTTTTGGAAAGTTCAAGAAAGAGAGAAAAGAAGAGAGAGAGAAGAGAGAGAGGAAGAAGAGGAAGGCGAAACAGGCCCCGACGATGTTGCTTCCTAGATTAGGTGATCTCCTGACGTTGCTGCCTTTTTGGATTATTCGATCCACGTTTTATTTCCTTTCCATTTCATTTTTGTTCATTTAATGTATAAGATTAAAATGGATTGTATGATGATGGGTTTTGGATTATTAACGATGTTCTAACTCTTATTTTGGGATTTTACTTTGATTTAATGTTAATATAGTCAATTTTGCGTTTTGTTGATTAGGTGTTGTGATTAACTTTGATCTTGGCATTTTTCCGTAACAAACCGAGAGGGTAAGATAGATAAAAATGATTGGATTGAGGTAATAAGGGTTAGGCAATCCAATAAACTATATAGTTAATCATATCGGTTTTTGTGCAGAGAGAGATTCCGTGTGAGACCTGGTAGTTTAGACTTAGTGCAACATTAGTTTGCTAATTCCCTTTTGAATGACAAACTACCAATATTACAAGGAATTGTAAAACTCCTTAAATCTTTGATTTTTTGGGATAACTTGTTTTTTAAGATGGTGGAGCCCTTATCACTTAATATCACAATCTATAATTCCTCAAGTCTCTTTCTTGTTAGAAAGAAAATCCTTTAAGTACTTGACATACTTTAGTATCTATAAAACATAATTCTCTATTGGGACTTTTTAACCACATCCTTCTTTGTCTCCTTTTGTTTCTCTTTCTCCTTCTCCTCTTCCATCTTTCCTTATACATGAGATTTTTTCTCTTCAACTTTCTGCTTCTTAAAGTCATCGCATTCACCTGCTCCCGTGAGGTTGGCTCAATATTGGTAGGGAAAGTACATGATTGCCTTTCAGAGATAATTTTAATAAGCTATCAAACATGATTTTTCTAATTTTCAATGGATGCTTTTTAATTTCAAAGAGATGTTTTAGTACTTTAAAAGAGAGTCTCAAATGCATTAATGAATTTTTTCATAAGCTTCTCAAGACTTGATCTTTTTTCTTGATGATGCTGTTATTGAAATCTAAGAGAAGCTTGGTTAGTCTAAAAAAGTTAAGATCATATCTTTATCCTAGATTATAATCGATATTATAGGGATAACTTTAAGAACAATTCCATATAAAAATAACATACTCAGTCAACTATTCTATAGTATAATACATTTATAATTGGGGTGTCCCCCATCATAAATGTAACAATTCATCAAAAATGATGGTTAAGCTATCGAACTCATGCTAGCAATGGTAATAAATAAGCTATCAAACTTATGCTATCAATCTTCTTGGTCAGAGCTTCTAACTTTGCCTTTAATATGGTTACCATATAAATATGAATACCACCTAATTTTAGTTTTGTCCTTGGATTCCCTTACTAGTAATTATTCACAAATATGTTTTCAATCAACTATTATACATTTCTCAAGAGTTTTAAATTTGGTAGTCCTACTCAAAGATGATTAATTAATTGCTTTGATGGATAACTTAATCCATTATAAAATGTTTGCATATTTAGTCCCACAATTAAGTTTATGGCGTGGAGATTTCCTTAACAAATCCTTCAATCTCTCCTAAAAATCATATAAAATTTCACTCTCTAATTATTGAAAGGATAAGGTGTCATTCCTAGGTTTTACTATTAGTGCTGAAGGAAAATACTTGGCTAAATACCTTTCAACAGGACTAATACAGGTGGTAATGGATCTAGGAGAAAGAGCCTTTAACCATGATCTAGTTTTATCGCATAATGTAAAAAAGAACAAAATAATTAAATAGCATTCTCTAATGCTCCATTTATCTTAAAATTATCGCAAATCTCTAAAAAGTTAACAATATGTGCATTTAGATCTTTAATTAATAAGCAATTAAATTGCATAAGTTATTAAAACATCTATATTATGTCAGATTTGATTTCAAAATTATTGGACTCTACCATTAGTTGAATAAAACTAGATTATTTCCCTGCAAACAATGGTTTTGTATAATCTCCTATAAGACATTGTTCGCCCTGTCTTTCCATTATGCTTTAAATAAAATATTCCTAATATCCTAGTCCTCATCAGTAGCATCAAAAACTTAAATGTGTGATTTGCAAATTCGAAAAAAATAATGCTAAAGATTACTAGATAAGTACATATATCATTCTTATAGTATATTCTAGGAAATACAAATGTCAATACCATGAGAGCTACAAGTATCATTACTAATCTCTTTCCATCATCTAATATAACAAAAAAATGATTGACTTAAAAAGAGAACACTAACTAAATTAGTCTGAAATACCCAACTAAATCAATAAACGAGACTTAAGCCACTAACAAACAAATAAGAATCAAATTTAGAATCCCCTAGAACCTTTCTATGGTTACGTTTATCTTGATTCAATTTTTAATTGTAGTTTTTCGGATCCATAGAAATTTTAAAATTATAACCATATTCTTTCTTGAGACATACAACCCATGTTGTTAACTTATTTGAATAAAATCCTTTATAATCAAAACCCTTAAGAAAACTTTAACTTGTTCTGTAAATTTCCTTGATAGATCTAACTTTAACTTAGAAGATTTATATGGTCCTATATCTAGGATTCCATATAACTCTTATTATTTTATATGGTCCTATATCTAGGATTCCATAAAACTTTTATTATTCATGCATTTTTTCATACATATGATTTTTCAATCCCCCATATATGAAATAAAAATGAATAAAAATGCTAGCAATTTCAATTTAATCATAATAAGTAATCATGAATAATTAGTTATAGAACTCAACCCTTTCACTAAAATCAAAGAACTAATAAAAAAATAGTTCTAGGATTCATCCCATCTAGATATTTCCCAATTTATTTTATAATGAGGTAAAAGAAAGAAAATAAGATAAAAGAAGTCATTCTAATAAATTCTTGAAATTTTAAAGTTCTTAGTTGAATCTTTTTGGAATCCTTTTCTCACTTCCTAAAGTTGCCTTGTTCTTATGTTAAAACTCTTTAGTTTAACTACAATGATCTATTTCCAAATGATGTATGGTATAAGAATGCATTAACTTGTTCTGTAAATTTCCTTGATAGACTTGACTCTAATTATAATATTTATATGGCCCTATCTTTATTCAAACATATGACTTCTTAACCCCTAAATATGAAATCTAATATTGGATCAAGACACGTGAATAATTTTTCATAGAACTTGGATCTTTCATTAAATAAAAGAATCAATATAAGGAAATAGTGTTAGTATTCATCCCATATAGATCTATCCCAATTTGGTTAATGCTAAGGTAAAAGAAACTAATAAAATTCAAGAAAGATAAAAGATAAAAGAAATCATTCTCATGGATTCTTGAAATCTTGAAGTCCTTAGTTGAATATTAATAAAGACTTCTTCTTACTTTCCAAAGTTGCTTTATTCTTGTGTCAAGACTCCCTAGTTCAACCAAAATGTTATGTTCTCTAGTGATGTCTAATCTCCCTTTCTTTTAATTCCAAATGATATCTCTTTTATATAAGAAAACTATAAAAATTCAAAACACTATAACTAGTATGGGTCCAACATACCTGTAACATCCCATCCCCAAATTAAGGGTGAGGACCTGAAATTTTATTACATGGGAGCTCAAAAAGAGATTTAAAGAAATGTATTTTCTTGCTCATGCATAATGTTAGCATATATGCACATAAATATTGAATGTTTGATATAAAAATGTGGTATATTCATTCATTGACAACTTCTAGGTATGATTGTTTTTATATATGATTTTATTGAAAATGAGAAGTAGAGGGAGTAGAAAGAGTGATCATGGTATGAGTTGTGAGGAGGAAAAAATTAGAAACCAAATTGGTAGCGAACTGGAAAATATTTCCTAAGTGTGCTTCGGTCTGTTAGCCATAACATCTTCTCTAGTTATCCAAATGATATGATTCTTAATTTGGATTAAACTAGACACATATGGCTATATTTCTTATGAAGACATCAAATTTCAATTCTATCTCTAAGAATCTCAAAATTTGTCATGAAGTTAAGAATTGGGTGTAGTACGTTGGTGTATAAATGGAAAATTCGTCTTCGTAATTTAGGGGCAAATTTGGGATTGTTATAAATAGATTTTAACAAAGTTGCCCTTGGAAAGTTGTAGATCTTTCTTTTATCTTTCCAACGGTATATAGTATGAAAATTTTGGACATCAGAGTTGAAAGTTATGATCTTTATAAGTGGAGATGTTCTGAAGAGTGCAAAAGTAAAACGAAGTTCTTAGACGAAATTCTAAGACGAAGTTCTAAAACGAAACTTTAAGACGAAGTTTTAAGACGAAGTGAAAGTAAGACAATACAAAAGTAAGACAATACAAAAGTAATACGATACAAAAGTAATACGATACAAAAGTAATACGAAGTGAAAGCAAGACGATACAAAAGTAAGACGAAGTAAAAATAAGACGATACAAAAGTAAGATGAAGCAAAAGAAGACGATACAAAAGTGAGACGATATAAAGTTAGGAGATAGAACTGGTCTTTGAGGTCTTCATGAAAGTTGCAGATCTCGAAGTCCTCTTTCCAATAGTCTAAAAATTAGATCAGTCCAACATTATTTGTGAAAGTTATGAAAATTGCGCCAAAATAGGTTCAATTTGATTGAGGTCATAAACATGGTTGCTTCTTTTGACC
>JANITX010000002.1:45558444-45570831 GCA_027564395.1 Erythroxylum ulei
TAATTCTAACTTTGGCATAACAATTAAACTCCAAATAAAAATAATTTAAATCATGCTTAATTCAACAAGAAAAATTTCGGGGGCCAACAATTAATGTTGAACAAGAAGGGTGGAAGCAAGCCACTCATAATTGACCCAGACTGAGCTTCCAAGGTTGCAAGGTCAAGCTAATGACCCTAAATCAGCACGTTTAGTAGTTATATTTAAATTGTTGTGTAGTTAGATTTGTTTTAAATTCCAAAATAAGATCTTAATGATTTGAAATAGTTTTGATTTCTAACTCTCTTATTCTTTTTAGAGCAATTATAAGATAGGGGAATAATCTCGGGTGTCAAGTGCATTTGGTCTTAGACATTGACATCATCACCACCTCATTCACTATGATGGGTTGTTATGCTCTAACCCTTGTCTTATTATTTTATTTTATTTTTATGTTTTTCTTATCCTACTGTTTTATTCCCACTTTATGTGCTAATTTTTCTTATGTGTTCTCCTCATATTGAGGACAATGTGTTGTTCAAGTGTGGGGAGGCATATGCATTGTTATTTTTTTATTGACTATAAATGGGTTGTGTGCTTGTATGCTTTTATTTTAAATGTGAGTTTTGCATGTTAATTTGTTTTAGGGTGCATTATGTGATTTGTGTGAATGTGTCAATGGCTATAACTTAATAAAATTGGTTTAACTTTGGCCATAATTTTTTAGGTTGCAATGATTTATTAACTTGTGAAATTAATGGCCTAGGTTACTTTGGCTAAATATGTAGGTTAATTAGGATATGATGTTAGTTTATTCACCCAAAGAAATTGTCACATTCATCTATAATTTAGGCCAATCGAATAAGTAGCATCACTAGTAACTTTTCACGAGAATTACTAGCTAAAGAAATGAGGTAGGTAATAATTAAAATAATTAAAAAGTGTAAATCATAAGCAATTAACTATTTCGCTAGCCTTTGGGTTATGAATAGAGCTAGTAGCCAGTAGCTAGTTATGAATGTGATGTCACTGAGTAATTGGATCAACATGCATCACAAATGTGTGCCTTCGTGTCAAAAGGCTATAATGACATTCCAACCAAGCCGCTTAATAAAAAAATGACCTAGTTGAGTAATTAGATCGATATTCATCACAAATGTTTGCCTTTGTGTAAAAACGCTAGGTTCAAGTCAATCAAAATAAAAAAAAATAATGTTTTGTTAAGTAAGCCTACTGATCTTTCTAAAAAGCTTGAATTTTCATGAAAACTTACTTAAGGATACTCACATTTTTGATTGATCAAATGATGATCATTGTTTGTGTGCAAGTGATAGCGGTGAAGAAACTTAACATTAAAGTTTAGATTAGTTGTATATTTAGTCCAAGGCACTTAGACATGGATTTCACATGTTAATAAGTTAGAACAACTTGAGGGATAGTGTTCGAAGTTAAATTTGTTTCATGAAGTTTGATGCCATTACCTCATTATTACATTTGCATGTATCTTGTGTTTTTTGAGGATAAGCAAAACTTAAAGTGTGGGGTGTTGGTAGTTGTGGATTGCATCGAGTTTTAGTGGGTATTTTGGTATGTGTTTAGGTTAGAATTGTGTTAGTTTGTTAAATATTTGTATTTTAAGTGTTTTGTGGGTTAGAGCATACTTTTGAGCTTCAATGTTGTGTGTTTGAGGTGCCTTGATGAGTTTGCTAGAGTTTCAGGGCTAATATCAAATAAAAAAGAAGTTTCGAAGGAGACCCGAACTAAAGCAAAGGCCCACGATCATGGCTAGTAAACCTCGATCGTTACAAAAGTAGGTGCAAGGAACCAGAATTGTGGCCCTATCTGCCACGATCATGAAAAAAGGCAAAACTCTAGGCCAAGATTATAGCATTATAGGTCACGATCGTGGCCTGCGGGGCAGATATGCGAACATTAGTCTCAACTTGAGCTTTTGATAGATTTTTTAGACCTTTCGGACCTCGAAAAGACCTTAGCATTGCCCTAATTGGAAATTTTATGTAAGACTTAATAATGTAACCCTACGGAGCTTCTACATCCTGCCACTTTTGGAAAGTTCAAGAGAGAGAGAAAAAAGAGAGAGAGAAGAAGAAGAAGATGAAAAAGAAGCAATTCCCGACGCTACTACTTCCTAAATTAGGTGGTCAGTCGATGTTGCTGCCTTCCTGGATTATCTGATCGAAGTTATATTTCCTTTCCGTTTCATTTTTGTTATTTAATGTATAAAATTGAAATAAATTGTATGAGAATCAGTTTTGGATTATTGACGATGTTCTAACTCTTCCTTCAGGATTTTACTTTGATTTAATGTTAATATAGTCGATTTTGTGTTTTATTGATTGGTTGTTGTGATTAACTTCAATTTTTGCATACTTAGGTAACAAACTGAGAGGGTGAGCTAGATAAAAATGATTGGATTGGGTTAACAGGAGTTAGTCGATTCAATAGACCACTTAGTTAATCATATCGGTCTTTATGCAGATAGAGATCACATATGAGACCCGGTAGTTTAGTAGAGAGCTTCTGATCTAATTTTAATTATAGGTCATTTTTTAGTTGAGAGATTGCAAATTTCATAATTTAATTAGGGTTAATGATTTAGGGCATAGGATTGTAACTTGAGAGAGAGTAATTCCCCCTTCGATAGTCTAAAACCAACAAATCGAAAACACAAAATTAGCTAGGTTAGCATTAATGATAGGTAGAATCCCCTCTCTCATAACTTGGTAATTTCTCTTGATTAATTTCCATAGTTACCTTTTGTGTTGTTGAATTTCAAATTTTTGAGCCTTATGGGATCATCCCTTCAAATACTACAACTCACGACCCGTGCGCTTGTGGTAATTGAGGAATATAAATTGTAAGACTCAACACCTTAATCATGTGTTTGTTAGTGTTTCAGGTCAAATATAGAAGAATAGAGGAGATTTAGAGGAAGCCTAGAGTAAAACTCAAGGCCACGTTCATGACAGAAGTCTAGTGAAGGTGCCACGATAATGGTCTCATTTTCAAGATCGTAATAGAATCAAAATTTAGTGGGCCACGATCGTGGCCTGGGTGTTAGAAGACATGAACAACCTTTCAGACTTAAGTTTTCGAGGGATTTTTAGACTTTTTGGGAAAGCAAAAACCTTACGGTTTACCTAAATGGAAAATACTATATAAAGAAAGAGAAATGACATATAAAATAGCTCCAACCTCTGCCACTTTGAGAAAGATCTAAGGAGAGAGGAAGAAGAAGAGAGAAGGAGGAGAAAGGAAAAGGAGAAGAAGGAGGCTACTATGCTGCCATCTTCTTGATCGATTACGAACCTTCCAAGTGACTTCATTTTGTTCTGTCTTTTGAATGTATAAGATGGAATTATTAGTGATGGATTTGGGTTTGATAATGATGTTCTCAACTTCTTTAGGAATTTGTTCTTGAATCAATGTTCATGTGATTTCTTTTGATATTAATACGTTAGGTGTTGTGATTATTTTTTATATTTGTATACTTCGGTAATAAATCGAGAGAGTGAACCGATAAAAAATAATTAGATTGGGTAATTACAGTTAAACAATCTAATAGATCATGTAAATAAACGAATCAAAAATTTAGACGAAGAGAGATCTCGTATAAGGACCTGGTTGTCTACTAAAGGGCTTAAGATCTGATTGTAATTGTGGGTTTTTTGTTAACTGAGAGATTGCAAATTCCATAATTCAATTAGGGATTATGATTTAGAATTTAATGATTATAACTAAAGAGAGTAATCCACCCTTCAAAAGTCTAGGATTGATACCATATTAACTCAAAAGTAGTCATGTTAGCATTTGATGATAGGATAAATCTGCCTTCCCATATTCAACTAATCTTCCTTGTGTAGTTTTCATTGTTAATTTGGTAATGCCCAATTTGATACTCTGTGTGTTAATTTTACATTTTTATTCCAATCACTCATCTTCATGTGTTTATTTTTCTGTGCAATTTTTATTTTTTAATAGTTCTTTAGGCCTTAGACGATTACAATTAGATTTGTTAATAACTCCTCGAGGGATCGACGCCTCATATACTACACCCACGACCTTTGTGCTTGCAATATTTTGAGGGTCTTAAATAGATTAAAACTTGCCTCAACACTAATCATTAAACCCTAAATCATAATCCCTAATTGAATCTAATTCTCTAAAATTACAATTTCACAATTAACAAACAACTCACAATCTAATTAGTTTTTAAGCAGTCTAATAAACAATCAGGTCCTCACACACGATCTCTCATCATATAATTACCGATTTGATTATTTATGTGATCTATTAGGCTGTTAACTCTCATTACCCAACCTAATCATGTTATTATCAGTTCACTCTCTCAATTTGTTACTGAAATATGTAAAAACAACAAACAATCACAATATCCAACACATTACCATCAAAAGAAATCAAATCACAATTGATTAAAAGTCAAATCCCAAGTGAAGTTTAGAACATACTTAAAGAAATAGTCATCATCCTTATATCCATGTCATACATTAAATGAGATAAACATAAAGATGAAACAAGGAATTAAATTGTAAAGGATGGTTGATGGTGACTGTAGCAACTCCTTCTTTTCTTCTTCTCTCCTCTTTTCTCTTCTTTCTCCTCCTTGCCTCTTTCTTTAATTGGTAAGATGGAGGCTCCCTTGAGTAGGTCATTTTATTTTCCTTTTATAGGGTTTTTGCCTTTTTAGGGTAAAACTAGGTTTTACCCAGGTCAAAAAGTCCAAAACGACTTTACAAAAATAGAAATGGAAGAAGATCCCCGCATCTGTATCGTTCTTGCCATGATTGTACCCATTGAAAATTAGGTTCTATGCCCCTTGAAATTAGCTTTTGACATAATCGTGTCCCATTGAGTCACAATCATGGCCATAAATAGATTGCTTCTATTATGATCGTGATTGGAATGTTACGACTGTGACCCTGAGTCTTCCTCTAAGCTTTCTCCAAACTTTTCCGATCTTCTTTGCCTGATCTCAAAAACTAACAAAAACATCAAAACACCTTAAACGAACGAAACTAAAGCCCGATAAAAGGCTCTAATCCATATAACATTAAAAAACACAAACACATAATCACACTGACATAACTCTAAACCTAAAAATTCACAAATCATCTAATTAACAACTAAAAACATACTAAATTACCCACTAAAACATAATGTAACCTATAACTATCTGTTAAAGAAGTGCTCTAAAGGCCATCACCTTTAGCACTTATTGTATAAATCTTTATGATTAATAAAAATGAAAGCTCATTAATTTAATGTCCATGCTCTTTATAAATTGATAGTGATCTTAAATATATTAATGAAGAAAATCATTATGAGATCATAAACATGAGATTCCTATCATGTGTAATTATGTTAGTGTCTAAATTTTCCCTAGTCATAGGATTAATCAGACGGGACATTATTAATCTGGACAGACTAACACATGTTATACTCATTGATTAGATCAAGCAGTGGATCTTATAAGCTATAAGTATGAGTTGTTTAGAGTTAACATGTGGATGTTTGCTAAGAGATGTAAGTACATTGGATGACCTGCCATGAGATAATCATATGCATAATCTATTTTATTGTCAGTGATAGTCTTATTATAGAAATGGTGCAAATATCGCTAGACTTGAGGTATTCAAAGTTGATTGAGTAGCTAATAAAGGATTCACCACTCCTAAAAGGCGAAGGTGATACCCATGACCTCTTATCAGGGTTATTAGTCAAGAATCTCTGGTCAGAGTGGAAATATCATGAAGATAGTCTTCAGTGACACATCCAATTGAGTAATAAGCCTCGAGAACAAGAGTTAACATCGCTTGGGCTAGATGTGACGCAGTCAGTCTAATAGGTGTTGACACTTTAACCATAATCTGATCCAAGTGGGGTATAGAATAATGAAAGGACAAATTGCACAGGAACATTGTCTATGAAAGGGCTCGTAGTCAAACCATTGACTTTCCTGTCAATTGGGGGTCATGATGTGTTGCTAGATACTACTCGTGACTTGCTTGATTTAAATGTTAATTCAAGTGGCCAACATAACCGGGAACCTAATAGGTCACATGCATTGGAGATGCGAATAATGAGTAAAATGGTTTTGGATGGGTATCCAAGATATGAGAGATGCATGACTAAGCTACAAAAAGGTGGTAGTTTAGGGTCATTTAATTGTCAATCATATGACATATGTTAATGTTGCTTATCAGGTAAGATGACAAAATTATCCTTTAATAAGCAAGATGACAAAATTAACCTTTAAAAAATGGGTGAATGTGTTCATGCTAAATTAAGAGGGATTAAAAGCCACTTAATTTCCAATAACTCTCCATTGATCTTGGGGGTTAGAGGGAGGCCAAAAGGTGGAAAAGACACTTCAGTTTCCTGTAAAAGTTGTAAGAAAACAAATTGTCTTTTTGTGAATTGTCACCTTCTTCTAAAATCCTCTCTTAAAGAACACACTACAAAGCTAGCAATTTTTGTGTTCTAGCCATTCTTCCTAAGAGGTTTCAGGCCTTTCTCTTCATGTGGATATCATTAGAGACGTCCTCCTTTAGTCATTGTGGTTTATGACAACCCAAAGAAGTGAAGACAACGAAGAACGAAGGAGATTTTAAGGATACACATCCTAAGTTCATGTTTTATTTTACTACATCTAATGGCATAGGTTTGATTTTGTCTTTTTTTTGTCTTGTTTTATTTGCCAATGTGTATTCTAATAATTCATGCAACCGAATAGTAGTTTTAGAGACATCTTGTGCCTGTTAGATATAGAAACTATTACATGTGCAATAGGATTGCATGACTGTGACAAATATGGTCTATTCTTTAGAAAATTCCAAATTAAATTATTAAAAAAATTCATGATTTTCTTTCACTGATATGCTCATGAGATGTTAGTATATGGTTTTAGTGATTGAAAATTGATTTCAATGTGATAGGAATATTGATTGTCGAATTTCTAACAATATGTTGGAAAATTGTTTTCTATTGAACATATGTTGTTGGTTGGCTAATGAGGTTTAACATGTTTTTCATGGAATTTTTTATAAACATATTTAGATTGTGTTTAATCTGATGGAATTTTTTCAGAATTAATTAAAATTTTTAATTAATTTTTCAAATAGTAAACAAATCTGGTCGGTTTTGTTGAAATTGATGGAACTGTTTTGTATGATAATTTTGTGTGTGTATGCTTTAGTTCCAGAACCTTAAAAATATTTTTTGTGTGATAAAATTATGTTATTTTGATTAATGAAGCATACCGAAATGATTTTGGTTGAATTAAGATTTCCGAGAAAATTGTAGATATCAAATTTGTCATTTTTAGCATCTCAATAGTGTTTCAGTTATCTTGATAATTTTAGGTGATTCCAAAAATTATTTTGACGAACTTGAAATGACCTGGAGATGCATGGAATGATGATTTGATTTTTTGTAAATTTTTTAAAAATTTTGAATTAATTTAAGTAGAGCATTATTTTCTAGTAAAATTAGAAATTGACATGTGACAAAATTAAAATGTTTAGTTTGTGACATCAATAATCAACTTTACGGTGAATTAATTTCAGGAATTAAGAATTTAATTTAATTTGATTAATATTGAATTCTAAACTAAAATAACATACACGATTAAATTTAGCCACAAAAACACTTAGGAAGAAATTCGATTCAAAAGTTTAATCAACTTCCAAAATGTACAATCCATAACTTGTCACAACCAAATTTGATGTGTTTAATATTATGCATTAGAGGATGCACGTTAGATGTATGTGTGGGCTTGTATGATGGATGGTTATGGACTTAAGCCTAATATGATTAGGGTGTCCATATCATGTCATATAGTTATAATAACTATATATATGTGTGATATATAAAAGACCTTCCTAATTAGACGAGGCCTAAGTAGATATCCCTCACTTAAAATATTAAAACTAATGCCTTCCATTAATATGGTGAGAACCAGAGTTCTTTTAGAGTTAGGGTTATTGGGTAAACCTAAGCCTACTCAACACGAATATGTTCGATCCATAGAAATATGATTTCCGAATTAATGGGTTAGTTTTAAATAAAAGCATTGATTTGTTGGGCAAATCCAAGGCCAATGTGGACAGAGGCGAAGTTGGGTAGTGTACATGTGATGTTCATGCATCAAGAGTTGATAGCCCAATAAGCATGCACCCATCG
Source organism: Erythroxylum ulei (assembly GCA_027564395.1). Classification (NCBI taxonomy): domain Eukaryota; kingdom Viridiplantae; phylum Streptophyta; class Magnoliopsida; order Malpighiales; family Erythroxylaceae; genus Erythroxylum; species Erythroxylum ulei. The sequence goes on from JANITX010000002.1 coordinate 45,566,647, forward strand.
ACAGTTGATAGCACTAGATTCGATAGTTGCATTATAAATGTCATTGGTATGATTAATACCTACCGATTAACCTAGTGTGGCTTGTTGGGCAAACCCAAGGTCATTCCTAGAGATATTGGATATCCATCCACTAAGAGAACTTCTATATAAGTTCTCTCAGATTTATATTGAGGGTTATAGATTTGCGTGAAAATAGTGGGAGCCATACTGCATGTTATTAAAGTCCTAATAGACATGCATTTACATATGGGCTAACACCATTTCTCTCTTTGAAATTAGGTTGCAAGAATCGACACCATGACCTCTAGTGTGAACCTACGCTCACTTATGGAAGCCAATAAGTTGAGTGGACCCAACTTCCTAGATTGACTTAGGAACTTGAGAATGGTTCTCAAGTCAGAAAAACTAGGCTGTGTCTTAGAAAAACCACTTCTCGATCCCCCTACTGCTGATGCTTTTAATAGTGATCAGAAGGCATACAGAAAGCATCTCGATGATAGTGAGATGGCTAGCTGCATAATGCTAGCCACCATGTCATCGTAATTGCAAAATCAGTATGAGGATGTGGATGCTCATACCATAGTCTATCATCTGAGGGAGTTGTTTGATAAGCAAGCTAGGTTCGAGAACTCGAGGTTGCTCTTCCACTCCAAAATGGCTGAGGGGACATCTTGAGTGTAATATGCAATGAAGATGAATGGCTATATTGAGAGGTTGGCCTCCTTAGGTTTCCTCATAGATCATAAATTAAGTATAAACTTAATTCTGATTGGTTTCACTAATAGTTATTCACAATTTGTGCTTAAATATAGGATGAATCAGATATCCACCTATTGGGGTTATGTAAATATAGTGCCCTAGAAAGCAAGTGCGTTTACATATAAATTAATCTTCTTCCAGTTATTTTTTGTAATGAAAATATTTATTATTAATAAAACAAAAGAGTTTGGTTTTATTTTTATGAGCATAATATAATTATTCATAAGGTACCAAGATTCTTTTGTAAGTAATATACAAATGTATGGAGATGTATTAGAATCTAAATTAGTTGATTCACAGTTGAATAATCAAATTGGTCGCTTGATTATGGTTTAGACTGTAGAGTTGCGATTTATCTTCGTGTAAGTAAAGGAGTTTACTTCAAGGGAATGATGAGTTTCATATCATGATAGTAGTTGACTATCGATAATGGCACTATTAAATGAATTTGGAATCACGTATGTTTTTAAAGAATAAAGTAGGTTGTTTCTTTGATCTTAAAACATACACTTTAGCGTTCTTTTATTACAAACCATAATCTTGATGAGTGGTGAACTCATGTATGTTTCGTTATAATTCTTGATATGATCGGAATGGATTTTTATAGAGTATTAATCTAGTATTTTCATATTGGAATTATTAATTGAAACATACATTACGGAACATTCACTTAAATAAAGAGTTTATAGTGATATCATCACTTCTAAATGCTTTACGGAGATTGGTGATTAAATTGGTGCCAGTAGTTTGATGGACTAGCTACCCATTAAGTGTTAACACCAAGATGAGATCTTGTGTATTAGTTACCATATAAAGTGAAGTGGGAGATCTAGAAGGAAAAACCAAAATAAGGGCAAAATGGTAATTTTACCCTTTATTGTGCGGATGACTATAATATGATTTATAATAAAGTTTGCAATTAGGCATCTAATTTGAAAAATGTGTTCTCATAATATTTAGTAATTCAAGAGTTCAGCTAATTGTCTTTAATGGAATGACATTTGGTTAATAAGTTGGAATTAATTCTAATGACATTAAATTAATTTTGGGCTTATTGGAGCTTGAATTATATAAGTCCAATTAGATTCCCCACTTGGCTTCTAGGAAAAGATATCAAGCAAAGTAAGCAAAATACATAGAGGTTATCAGAAAGAAAATAAAAAAAGAAAGGACCGAAATAGATTCAAAATAATAATACTGGAGAAATTTAATTAAGAGTTAATTAATGGTTGTCATTTAATGTTGGCATGTAGAAAAACATATGTGCCTTTTAGCATTCATTTGATTAAAGAAGGAAGTAGTGCATTTGTTGCTCTCTCTCCCTTCTTTCATTTTTTAACCAAAAATGAGAGTGTCTTACTTTTGTTTTTCGTCTTTTCATCTAGTCATATTAAACAAATGAGAATGTCTCATTTATTGGTCTCTCTTTCATTTTGATTAAAAGAATGAAGTGGTGCATTAGTTGCTTAAAACTCCCCCATCCTTTCTTTCATATTCTAGCCGAAATTAAGAATGAGAGTGTCTCATTTTGATTCTTTCAACTAGTTGATCATAAAAGGAAAACCTTTACAATATTTGTTCTCCTTTCCTACCAAAGAATCTTGTTAACCAAGTTGTCCAAGGAGAACAAGTGATAGATCGGATTAGTTGAGGATACAATAGTGAGGAGTCAAAGCTGTAGCAAAGGAGTCGGTAAAATTTCGATCATGTTCTTATGTTATTTATTTTTCTAATACTATATCATGTATAGATTAAAACATGTTGATTTTGTTATCATGCTTCTGCTACGATTTGATTTCAGAAAAAGTTTTTGAAATCTACCATTTAGCTAAATGTAGTATGATATTGTTTTTCGATCTAACACCACCATGATTCTTAAATTCATCAACTTGGTCAAAACAACTGAGCCATCTATCAAGAAGGACAGTAAGGTTGTGATGCTGGTGGACTCTTCTGGTTCGAGGAGGTAGAACTAAAAGGAGAAGAAGTCCACAAAGCCTAAGAGAGGTGTGGTCAAGAAGAAAGCTGAGGAGACTGCCCCTAAGGCAACATGCTTCCACTATAGCAAGGATTGCATTGGAAGAGGAACTGCTGTAAGGCCTATCTGGAGTCATTGAAGCAAAAGAAGGCATTAGATGCCCCGTTTACTTCAGGTATATTTGCTATTGATATTAATATTGTTTCTAATAATAACATATAGGTATCGACAAAACTGGAGATGAACCAGAATAACATCCGATCTTGTTTCTGGATTGAGTAGAAAAGGGATATATGAAGTTCGTTCTCTTCCTCTGTGCATCTCTGTGATGGGTAAATCCCCATGAAAAAGGGACAACTTTCGTGTAGTTTGTGAAATGATGTAACTGTTATGATTTTCTCTTGAATAAATCTTTATCTTAATAGATATCTTCTTGTTCCTCAATCTTCGGAGAATACGGCATTGTATTATTGTAAGTTCTCTGTTCCGAACATTTCCTATACAGGTTTTGGCTCACACATATATGCTGATATGTAGGATCTCAAGAATAGTAAACAACTCAACAAGGGAGAGTCGAACCTGCGTGTGGGCAATGGAGCAAGAGTTGCTGCATTAGCTATAGGAACTTATGTATTGACACTCCCTAGTGGCTTCTAATAGAATTGGATGATTGTTTGTATTTACCTATATTAACTAAGAATATTACTTTAGTTTCCAGTCTTAATAAAGTTAGTTTCCAATTAAATTTTAGTAACAATGGTTGTTTTATTAGTTTTATGCTATGAGTACATTATGAAATGGAATATCTATATAGATATGTCCAATCCAGTTTTAAATATCAATGATATTCAAAGACAAAACTGAGATAATGTGAAATCATTATATTTATGGCATTGTGGCCTTGGCCATATAAGTGAGAGACGCATGATGAAACTACACAAGTAGTAGTTTAGGGTCATTTGATTATAAATCATATGACACATATGAAGTTTGCTTATTAGGCAAGATGACAAAGTAACCCTTTAAGGGAAAGGGTGAACGAACTATTGGACTATTGGACTTAATACATTCAAATGAATGTGGTTCGATGTCCATACATGCCAAAGATGATTTCATATGCTTCATTACCTTTATCGATGATTATTCACGATATGGGTATGCATATATAACAAACAAATCTGAGGCCTTTGAAAAGTTCAAAGAATTTAAAAATGAAGTAGAGAAACAAATGGGCAGAAGTATTAAAGCCCTTCGATCAGATCGAGGTGGTGAATTCTTAAGCCAAGAGTTTCTAAATTTTCTCAAAGTTAATGAGATAGTATCCCATTAGACTCCACCTTACTGTTGAAGTTATGTAAATATAATACCCTAGAAAGCAAGTGTATTTACATGTAACTTTATCTTCTTCAGTTACATTTTTGTAATGAAAATATTTATTATTAATAAAA
>JANITX010000002.1:45570931-45582274 GCA_027564395.1 Erythroxylum ulei
CATTGGATGGACCATCTTCCTTCTTCCATCTTCCAAAACTGAAATTGGCATATCAATATTAGGTGATTGGTCTTTTCTTATAGCCATCTTAAAATAAATGAGAAGAGTCTCATTTAATGGCTTCTTTACGTTTGATTAAAGAAAGGTGTGATGCATTGGATGCTCTCCCTCTTCTCTCTTTTCATGCATAACCAAAATTAGGAGTGTAAGAAAGTGTTCTTGCATTGTTTTTTATCTACTCTCTTCTCTCACCTATGCATGGCCAAAACCTAGAATGAGATGTGTCTCATTGTTTCCTTCTTTCTTCTCAGAAAATACTCCTCCAAAGTGTTTCTTCTCCTTTCCCACCAAAGGATCTCGTTAACCAAATTGTCTAAGAAGAACAAGTGGTAGATCAAGTTAGTTAAGGATACAACAACAAGGAGAGGCTAAATTGACAAAGGAAAGGATTCAAAAGCAAAGGCTTTGGATACAAGAAGAAGGAGAGAATAGCGCAGCGAGGAATTAAAGCTATAACGAAGGAGTCGGTAATATCACTATCTTGTTTTTATTTATTATTATCCTTATACCATATCATGTATAGATTGACATGATGATTTAGATATATTGCTTCCGCTGCAAATATGATTTTTAAAAAGTTTTGAAATCTACTAGTTCTTCAAATATGGCATGCTTTCTTTTTCCGATCCAACATCAAATACATTAATGAATTTGTTTTCATAAGCTTCTCAGGACTTGATCTTTTTTCTTGATGCTGCTGTTGTTGACGTTTAGGAGAAGCTTGATTAGTCTAAAAAAGTTAAGATCATATCTTTATCCTATATTATAATCAATACTGTAGGGATAACCGTAAGAAGAGTTCCATATAAAAATAACTTACTCGGTCAAATATTCTATAATATAATACATTTATAATTGGGATGTCCCCCATCATAAATGTAACAATTCATCAAAATGATGGTTAAGCTATCAAAACTCATGCTATCAATGGTAATGCGTAAGCTATCAAACTTATGTTATCAATCTTCTTGGTCAGAGCTTCTAACTTTGCCTTTAATATGGTCACCATATAAACACCATGAATACCACCTAATTTTAGTTTTGTCCTTGGATTCCCTTACTAATAATTATTCATAAATATGTTTTCAATCAACTATTGTAATTTCTCAAGATTTTTAAATTTGGTAGTCCTACTTGAAGACGATTAATTAATTGCTTTGATGGATAACTTAATCCACTATAAAATGTTTTCATATTTAGTCCCAAAATTAAGTTTATGGTGTGGAGATTTCCTCAACAAATCCATCCTTCTCTCCTAAAAAGCATATAACATTTCACTCTCTAATTATTGAAAGGAGAAGGTGTCATTCCTAAGTTTTACTATTCGTGATGGAGGAAAATACTTGGGTAAATACCTTTCAACAGGACTAATACAGGTGGTAATGGATCTAGGATAAAGAGACTTTAACCATGATTTAGTTTTATCGCGTAATGTAAAAAGGAACAAAAATGATTAAATAGCATTCTCTAAAGCTCCATTTATCTTCAAATTATCGCAAATCTCCAAAATGTTAACAATATGTGCATTTAGATCTTTACTAATAAGCGATTAAATTGCATAAGTTATTGAAACCTCTATATTATGTTAGATTTGATTTCAAAATTGTTGGACTCTACTATTAGTTGAATAAAGCTAGATTATGTCCCTGCAAACTATGGTTTAGCATAATCTCCTATAGGACATTGTTCACCCTATCTTTCCATTATGCTTGGTAGTTATAATATTAAGTACCTAAATCCTAAAATTCTATCAATCAGCATAAGATTAAGAAAGATATATCTAAAATAAATAAATGTGAAAAGGAAAAAATTAGTGATTAGATTAATTAAATAAAATATTCCTAATATCCTAGTCCTCAATAATGGCATCAAAAACTTAAATGTGTGATCTGCAAATTCTATCAAAATAATGCTAAAGATTACTAGATAAGTACATATATCATTCTTATAGTATATTCTAGTGAATACGAATGTCGATACCATGAGACCTACAAGTGTCATTACTAATCTCTTTCTATTATCTAATTTAACAAAACAGATGATTGACTTAAACAGAGAATACTAACTAAATTAGTCTGAAGTACACAACTAAATTAGTAAACAAGACTTAAGCAACTAACAGAAAAATAAGAATCAAGTTAAAAATCCCCTAAAACCTTTCTATGGTTACATTTATCTTGATTCAATTTTTAACTATAGTTTTTTGGATCTGTAGAAATTTCAAAATTATAACCATATTCTTTCTTGAGACATACAACCCTTGTCCTTAACTTGATTGAATAAAATCCTTTCTAATCAAAACCCCTAAGAAAACTTTAACTTGTTTGTAAATTTCCTTTATAGACCTAACTTAGAAGATTTATATGGTAATATATCTAGTATTCCATACAACTTTTATTATTTTATATGGTCCTATATCTAGGATTCCATAAAATTTTTATTATTCATGCCATGGTTTATTCATACATATGATTTTTCAATCCCCTATATATAAAATAAAAATGAATATAAATGCTAGCAATTTCAATTTAATCACAATAAGTAATCATGAATAATTTGTAATAGAACTTAAGCCTTTCACTAAAATTGAAGAACTAATAAAAAAAATAGTTCTAGGATTCTTCCCATCTAGATATATCCCAATTTATTTTATAATGAGGTAAAAGAAAGAAAATAGGATAAAAGAAGTCATTCTAATAAACTTTTGAAATCTTAAAGTTCATAGTTGAATCTTTTTGGAATCCTCTTCTCACTCCCTAAAATTGCCTTGTTCTTATGTCAAAACTCTTTAGTTCAACTGCAATGATTTATTTCCAAATGATGTAGAGTATTAGAATGCATTAACTTGTTTTGTGAATTTCCATGATAAACTTGACTCTAACCATAATATTTATATGGCCCAATCTCTATGCTTCTATATAACTCTTATTATTCATACCATGATCCATTCAAACATATGACTTCTTAATCCCTAAATATGAAATCTGATATTGGATCAAGACACATGAATAATTTGTAATAGAACTTGGATCTTTCATTAAATAAAAGAATCAATACAAGGAAGCAGTGTTAGTATTCATCCCATATAGGTCTATCCCAATTTAGTTAATGCTAAGGTAAAACAAACTAATAAAATTAAAGAAAGATAAAAGATAAAAGAAATCATTCTCATGGATTCTCGAAATCTTGAAGTCCTTAGTTGAATATTAACAGAATCTTCTTCTTAATTTCCAAAGTTGCTTTATTCTTGTAACAAGACTCCCTAGTTCAACCTAAATTTTATATGTGCTCTCTAGTGATGTCTAATCTCTCTTTTGTTTTATTCCAAAAGATATCTCAGTTATATAAGAAAACTCTAAAATTCCAAACACTATAACTAGCATGGGTCCAACATGGCCTTATGTTTGTCCCATGTTGCTCAACTGCTCTATAAACATAGTTTTTCTTTTGTAAACAAACATGACTAAAATAAATACAATACAAGTTCGTATTTGGCCTATGTTGCTTCCCACCTTTTTTATAGAAAAATCATTTCTAAAATGGGTCTTAAATATAAATTTTTGAAGGGTTAACGTTGCTTGACATCTAAGACAATATGGATGTGATGTCATGTTCTAAGCCATGTTTCCTCCCCCTCTAGAATCATGACAAAATTTGCTCCAACTTAACTCCATTTCATGTGAATTCATTCCTTCTTCATTTGAGAGCTAAAATAAGATATAAAAATAGAATATAGGCCACATTGAGTAACAAATCTAATAAAAACCATTCAAATATAACAAAATGCTCTTAAAATTATACTAAAACATAGTCTATTTAATACCTAACCTTTGACCTTTGTCTTTTTATCAAAAAATTTGAGCTTCAAATTATTTAATTGACTAGATTAAATTCATCATAAGAAGCTAATCAAATGATTTACTTAGAGCAAATGATTATTGAGCACACGTAAAAGTTTTTTCATAACACACTTGAAAGTAACAATTGTGAATTTTTCTATTTCCAAAAAAGTTAGAAAGAGATTAATTATATCTTTTTTGTATCTTCAAATTTTCAAAAAATTGCAAATCCAATGTTATAAGACATCAATAAGAAAAGATTATAAATGAAAAGCATATAATATTATTATATTAATTTAATAAAATAATGGTTGGCTTAAGAAAAATTGTTAAATTAATAACAAAATCATATACGGTGTTAAAACTCTAACTTAATATCGAATAATTTAATTAGTCACTTGAGCATTTGATTAATCGGAAGTACGAAAATGAAGAGACTCACAATGCGAAAAGATGTTGGTGTCGCTTTCGTCATTTTCCCAAGAGTTCACCATGACATGGACAATGATAGGTTCCTTTGGTTATGTACTAAAGTTACAAGATATCTGGCATTTCTATGAACAAAAGAAACAAAATTCTACCTACAAAATGGCAAATTTTCATTTGGTTTTGTCCTAAAGTTATATGATATCTAGCATTTATGTGTAAACAAAAGAAAAAAATTATGCCTACAAAATGGAAAAATTTTCAGGACAAATCGAGCAACTTGTATTGTAGAGAATTGAAATGTTATAGATAGGTGATGTTTGATTAGAAATATTACCCTTTTTTTATGAAATCCAAAAAAAAACATATTAAGATTATAGGTCATCCACGTTGAAGTTTACAAGTCACGAAGATAATGAGTCACCGAGTTATACCTAAGGTTATGTTTGATTGGACGTCAGATTTTTAATATAATGTAATGATTTATAATGGAATAAAATATAAATAAATGTAATATTAGAAAATTATTATTTGGAAGGGATGGAAGGGTTCATAATGTAGTATAATAAAATGTTATTTAGAACAAAGGTTTATAATGTAATATAGTGAAAAGTTGTTTATCATTTTATATTCTATCCTAAACCCCCAAATTGGAGGTTTATCATTTTTACTATTTAATATGGAATGAGATGTAATATAAAACCCCCATCTTCCATCTCATCTCATCTCATTCCATTCTATTATAAATCCTCCTTTCAAACGATGGAATAATATTACATTCTATTCCATTTCATTAAAAAACCCTAACCAAACATATCCTAAAGTCCGCACCTAATGATTGTTTCGCAAACTCATGACCCATGCTACTTTATCTTCAAATATATTTGAAATTGGCGATTTTGAAAAACTAATCGTAATCAATCATGGATGTATCAGAAAAATAAATTTTTTATAATTTTCAAATCAGATCTTAATAATTGAATAATTTGGGAAACATGAATTATAAAAGTAATTGAATTGTACTAGAATCCATTTGAAACCCTTTTTGAGGTGTCAACTATAAGATATTCAAGCATTCAGTCTCTAACAATATTCACAAAGTAGAGAAAAAGAAACTTAACTTTGAGAGGAATTAAGGAGTGCTAGCTCCCCTATGTTTATTCCCTATAAATAGAAAAAAAAATTAGGTTTTTATTTTTAATAAAATTAAATATTCTAATCATAATTAAAGTCAAAGTTTAATTATAATTTAATTTAATTTTAATAAAATTAAATATCTTATATTGTTCCCTAAGGTTTCTTAAACTTCATAATTAAATCTAACTTAAATTGAATTGATTTTTTGACTGCTCTTTATGTGTTAATTATAATTTAATTTAATTTTAATAAAATTAAATATCTCATATTGATCCCTAAGGTTTCTTAAACTTCACAATTAAATCCAACTTAAATTAAATTGATTTTTTAACTGTTCTTTATGTGTGACTAATTAGGTTCTTAATATGTTGACAATAACTATAAATTATAATTATAATTCATAATTAGAATTAAAATTAAAATTGGATAAATTAAAACTCTTCTTAATTTATCTTCAATTCTTCAATTAAATAATTTATAATCATAAATTAACATTAACACCTAGCAATAGCTTAACTCAACATGTCGATGCACGGTTATGATGTATAATTTAATTTTTCATCATTTAAAGGTCTAATTAGACCTAGAAGATAGATATAGTGTCTGCTTTTATCAAATCCAGTCATCCTAATTGGTAATTAATTTATATTTGATATTTGAAAATACCTTTTTAAATGCCAATTCACTCTAGTAAGAGAATACTTTAAATCACTATTAATCATAAACAGTGGACCATTATCTCTAATTATTTTAGAGTAACAAATCTTTTACTAACTTACTCTAATATCTCTATATAGTTTATATTATATCCAAATACTACTGATCAAGTTACCATAAATAGGATTGGTCATAAATAGCATCAAAAGATAAGTAATTTCTATATGAGATATCTTGATAATCTTAAGTCTAAGAATCAATTATACAATAATCATTAAAATAAATTCACAGACACATAAGTAATATTTCATATGGGATCATCATATTCAAATTAGTTTCGTTAACTTATTCTGTAGTAAGCACCTACATATTTATTTAAGTATCTTCATACTTTTATTTATAAGACTAAAAACTTTCTTTATAAGAAAAAAAAACATAACATGTGCTAGTTTTACCGTTTTATCAATATCTCATCTCGATAAAACTACAACTAGAAACAATTTAAGGATAATACATAAATATAAGTTGAATAGTATAATTATAATCTCATCATGATTTCAATTGTACATTAATTTTTTATAGATTTTATCTTTAATATTAAAACATTTAATGTAATTAATATAACAAATAACGATAAAGAATTAATTAAAATAATATTATTATATATAAAATTACAATTAATTACAAAGGCATAAACTAACAAGTAGCAAGAGTATAACCCCGTCCGAGTATTGTTGATAGTCCAATGAAAGAGATCAAGTAGAGAGCCTTAAATTTAAGAGCTATAATTACCTCCTACCAATCATAGAGAATTTTTGTCTGTGATTCATTACTGAAATGGAGGATCAACCATATACGTTAGAGATACTTAAACATGAACCATTCTATGTACTGATCACCTTCTACTCTATAATTTGAAAAGGCGAGCATAGCTATTTCTAGTTTGTACATCAGGTTCAAAAAATAATTTAAATTTAAATTTAATTTACATTTAATAACAACGTTCACTTTAAAAAATCAGTAATTTTTTTTTCTCCAGTAAATCGTGAATTTAGAAAATTCCCTACTGAAGTGTACATCTTGGCCACGCCTCAGAGAACAATTTAATGTTAAAGAGCAATAACGGTGTCGTATTTATGTCTCAAACACTATAAATTCTATTTTCAAATTAATGAGCACAATCCAGTTTTATTCTTTTAAAATATTAAAAATAACTTACCCAATTTTTTATACATAGACAAAAAATAAGAAAAGAAACTGTTAATGTGTCTATATATGTATGTACATGCTTGTTTGTGTCTATATATATATATATATATATATATATTTGTTATCATCGTAAAATGTGACATTGTCTTTTTTTGAAAAAATAGAAAATAGTGCTTATTAGTCTTGAGTCGTGGTCTTATTCTTGTGGTATCCAAAATTGATTTAGGTTTAAAATCTTAATGGTCATTCCTATTTCTCTTTCTATAGATCAATCAAGAGTAGAACCTTACACTTCAAGATACTAAGTTCGACACGCAGGAGTTAATTCTTCCTATGATTTAATATTCATGGTTAAGAACATGCATTAGAACTCATTATCATATACATCATGAAAATCATCATTATTATCATATGCACACATGATATTTATACATACGGAATGACACATATATACATATTTTTATTCTGCAATGTTATGCTTGTCTTGATATGTGATGATGTGGTATGAGCTACCTAGTGGGTGTCACTAGGCTGTGCGTACAGTGAGTCAACTAGTCGAGTATGGATTTGGGTTAGGATTTGATCAATTGATGGATCTATTGATTGAGATACGAGATGGTTTGGGTGTTTCAGTCGAACTTACTCTCAGATGCCAACTGATATATGATACATGATATGGTGGCGTGATTGTGGCAATTCGATCAAGCTTGCTCTCAAATGGCAATCGATATATGGTACATGATATGGTAGCGTGACTGTGGTGGTTCGGTCAAGTATGCTCTCGAGCGACAATCATGTCATAATAAGGCCGTGGTGGTTTGCTTGAATGTGACTCTCGGATAGTAGTCCACTACATTTAGACCAAGTGACTCGTGTTCAACAAGGGAATCCTTATGGCTATAGTCTATGGGTAAGGGGTATGTCATAGGGTCATTTGTCAGTCCTCCACTATTATTCGTGATTTGTGATTGTGATGGTTATGTGACATGATATTAATATGAAAAATGCATGTATGTTTACGAACAAAATCATTATGTTATGAAATTAGTATTTAAGGATGTAATACATTATGAAAAATGCATGTATGTAATACATTTGAGTGTCCTTTTTCTAAAACAATTTGGTTTCAAAGCCTTAGTCATTTTCAACTGCCCATACCTCCTCTTACAAATTTTCAATCCATCTGATTATGGTTCTCCTAGCCAGCCACCAGAACCTATGACATTAACTCTTTCCTCATTATTCTTTCTGTTACTGTCTATAACCTGTGGGCTAAAAGGAATAGGCGGACCTTTACAGAAGAAGCCATGGATGAACGGAATCTCTCTATGCGTGTGAACTTTCAAGTTATGGAGCACCTCAGCTTAAACACTGAGAGAAGGTAATACTGCTTGTGTTTAATTTTATCTTTCATGTTTTATCTGAAAGTGATGCAGCCAAGTGTTAGTTCAATTCGCATAGGGCATCCAGACTGGGTAGTCCTACTCTTGACAGCCAGCCTTGTACTTCTCTCATGCGTGGGTCTTAGTTCCAATTAACTGTCCTTGCACAGGGATTAGAAGCTCTAGATCGTCTCGCACAACAGAGTCACAAAGTTTCGGCAAAATACAAAATGCTAGTATATTTTTGATTGAGCATGGTTCTGGAATTGGGTTGATTTTGTTTTAGTTGACAGATTTGTTGGGCTTTAGTTCTTTTGGGTGGAGACTATTAGAGAGTTTGCTGATTCCTTTTGTTTTCTGTTTTAGGGTTTGGGAAGTGGTGAGCTTCCTCAAGACTTTTTGTGTAACGAGATTTAGGGATTGAAATCTCTAGACTTTACATATTTTTTTCATTTTATAAATTCCTTCTGATTTATCAAATATATATATATATACATATATATGTATCATTTGAAATCCTTAGGAATGCATAACATAACCATAATATTAATTCACTCAGCAAGATCTGACTCTGCTTAATTATTTTTCTAGATCTTCTTTACAGATCTCCTTTAACAGGGTACTTCACCAGTCTTCTTCCCCTTCAGCAACTCGATGTATGTTTATTGGTGACCTTTTATTCTAGAGCTGTAGTAGTCTTGTATATATTGAAATTTCCCTTGTATTAACTATCTCAAAGTTGTAGCACATTAAGTACTGTATATTGTTAGAACTGTTTGATTATTATCAATATGAGTTTGATTATTTTGAAATCTCATCTTTATTATAGATATAGAGACTTGACGACAATTTCGGCTTGCTAAGGGTCACTTAATCTTAAATATAGTGTTCATTTACGTCAGTCACTATCCAAGGTTAAGTCGTAACACTTTCTACCCGAATAAGATCAAACCTTTAATTTATCATGTTACTAGCTTTCTAATAGTATGATTTTGTGGTTTTTGTTGTGTAATTCCAAGCGGTTGGGCACCACCTTTTAATCCCTCTTTCAATGCCTTTCATGGCTTTTCGTGAATTCATTACTTTAAAAAAATCATTAAGAGTTATAGTTTTTTTATTTTCCATTATATATATATATAACACTAACATTTTAAGTTTAATTTGAACTATCATCCTTATATATAACATTTTAGATTTAAGTTGAAGTATTACAACTTAAACTTAATAGTTTTAAGTTCCAAATGAGTACAACGATTTAGCGCTCTCTCTTTGTGTCTCTGTCTCTCTGTCTCTCTCATACACACACACGCACACACACACACATATAGGAATTCTAAGGCCATTAGAATTTTATTTAAAATAACAATAAAGTTTAAAATTATTTTTGTAACTTTCCTATTGTATTTGAAAATTCAAATTAAGTTTCGAATTCTTTAAGTCACAATAATTTACTTATATAATCAATAATAATATTGCATTGGGAAAGTGGTTATGTATAGATTCGTATTTGCTTGCTTACTAATCAATTACAATTTGAAATTGGTAAACTCGCTAGAATTTGAGCATAGAATGAATAAATCGTTTTATTAGAAAAGCTTCTTATAAATTATAGATTGTAAAAAAAAGTCTTGATGCTTGAAATATTTTGAATCTTTAAAAACTAAATTGGTTTTATATAAAAATAAAGTGATTTTCATATTTAAATTGATTAACATAATAATACAATTTAGGAATTTATTATCTATGATTATCTTAATTTGTAATTTCTACAAATAATTAACTACCCACCCAATCATTTGACGAGTTTTAGTACAAGTTTTGACTTGTTATGTTTAATATATGAGGCATAACAAAATGATTGAATAATAAAAAAAACATAGAACATTTAAGATCATCTCATATACTATAAGTTAGTCTTTCTTATAATTTCCTCTATTTGTTTGTTGAATTGAAGAGACAACGATTAGACAAGTATTTTCTTTTTGTAGTTTTTTGTCTTCCAACTTATGGTTGAGATGATATGTAACGTCTATTTCAAAATAAGTATCAAAACTGTCTGTATTTACGTAGGGGGTCCAGGTACAGGAATAATTAGTAGTAAGGCTGTGTTTGGTTACCGTCCTCGGACGTGAGGACGGATGACGAGAATACAAAAGTTCTGTCCTCGCCGTATTTGCTTACCGTCCTCATCAATTTTTGTTTCATCCTTAGAGGATGAGGACAAAAATTTTTATTCTTCTCAAAACTGAGGTACAGAAATTCTTGTTCGTAGGACACGAAATGGAAATGACCAATATACCCTCTCATATTCACAAAAAACATACCCCTCCTTCATCTGTCTTGTTTTTCCACCGAACGCAGCTCCTTCTTCTGTCTTGTTTCACCACCGACAAGCCTCCCTCCTTGTTTTCATTACCGTCTGAAACTACCCTCCCTTGCAACCAAACCTCGCAACTCTCCTTCTTCACTTTGCTGCATCTCCTTCTTGAAAGGTAATATGTTTTTCCCCTTAGCACGATCTCCTTCTTAAAGGTATATTGCTCCGTCTTGTTTTTTATCTTCGACAATTGAATGTTCCTCCAGATCGTCTTCTCCAGCAGACGTCAGTCTCCCTTGAAGCAAACCCACTCGAC
>JANITX010000002.1:45591160-45601601 GCA_027564395.1 Erythroxylum ulei
GTAAAATATTACTTTTGGATTATCAATATATGTAGTTTGAATATTAATATATTAATAGTGACAATTTAATTGTGAAGATACTAAATTGTCACAATTCTCATTACATTAGTGACACAAAAATAAATCATCACAGTTAATCCAAACAATATTATCAATCAATTGTTTTGTCATAAGAAACCTCATATCTGTGACGAAATAATACTTCTCCAACAAAAAATTGTCCCTAAATTACAAAATGATAGTGACTATAGTTATAGTTTGGTGATTGTGACCATATTAAGTAAACACTAATTAATTGAATATTTATTGACAAAAGTTTTCGTCACAACAAGTAACATATTGTGTGACGATAAACCGTTTCGTCACAACAAGGAAAAAATATTAGTGACCAAACTATGTTTTGTTACAACAAAAAGAAAATATTAGTTACCAACATATGTTTTTTCACAATTACAATTAATTCCCTCCAAAATTATTTTGCCGCCAAATTTCATAGGCTTTTAGTGACAAAACTCACTGATAAAATAAATTTTAACACTATTAATATATTAATAGTGACAATTTAACCGTGAAAGATACTAAATTGCCACAATTACCATTATATTATTGAAAAAAAATACAAATCATCATAGATAATTCAACCAATTGTTTTGGCACTAAAAAATATTGTATTTGTAATGATAAAATAGTTAGTCACAAAAAAATTGTCACTAAATTTCGAATAGTTGTAACTGTAATTATAGTTCGGTTATTGTGACAATATGAAGTAGACACTAATTAATTGAATTTTTATTGTCAAAATTTTTTATCACAACAAGTAAAATATTATGTGACGATTAATCGTTTCGTAACAAAAAGAAAAAAAATATTAGTGACCAAACTATGTTTTGTCATAACAAATAAAAAATAATAGTTACTAACATAAGTTTTGTCACAATTATAATTTATTCCCGCTAAAATTATTTTGGCGTCAAATTACATAGCTTTTAATGACAAAACTTAGTGATAAAAGAAAAGTTGATTGTGAAAGATACAAAATTGTCACAATTACTATTATAGTAGTGACAAAAAAATAAATCATCACAATAAATTCAAACAATAGTGCTAATCAATTGTCTTGTCATAAAAAATCTCGTATTTGTGACGAAACAATAGTTAATCACAAAAAAATTGTCACTAAATGTCTTAACTCTTGTAGTAACTCCACACCAAGAAATATGTCCCGCTTTCAACACTTAATATGGCTATGGTTAAATTATAAAGAACCCTTTCTTTAAGAATGGAGCAAGCAATTTTCTCTTTACTCTCTTGTTTATTTTCACATACAAAAAATGAAGAAGGATGAAAGATCAAATGTCACTCTACTCTTTGTTTTTCCTGCACGTCAAGAAAAAACGACAAATGTTGAAAAGAGTATCAAAATTCCTCTTCTTCACTTTGTTTATTATCAACGTACATAACCCTCATCTGCATATGCTTTAACGTCTTTGTAACTTGAAAAAAATACAAACAATCACGTCATTTCATTTTGGTTAAATGTATAACCAAAACATAACCACCAAAGGTCTTACCCCTTTCTTTGTTTTTTTTTTAATAAAATAGATAATTAATATTATTTATATAATGAAATAAAATAAAAACAATTTCTTTTATTCATTTATTTTTGTACAAAAGAATTATCAATATTAATTATATTTTCTGTACTAGTAAAAAATATAATAATATGCCATATAGAATATTTAATAAATATCTCATAATAAATTAAATAATCATAAACAAGAAATATTACAATCGCAAGTGTGTGACCACATAGGTTCATCACTAAGTCGGTAATAATTAATTCAATTAATTACTAATCAAGGTTGACATCTAACAACACTCCTCAACGACTGAATAGTGTGAAGTAACGACCTTACAAAGACGGAAGCTGGTTGAGGATAATGTATTATTACCTTCTATCATTACAACTACAGATTATCCTAGGGTATGGTTTAACTGTCAAACCCTAGTAGATAACCAACTATGTTACATGTCAATCATTAATCATTGGTGAATGACTTAGAAAACTTCTTTTCCTTACTCATTCAATCGCCCTGGCCAAGGTCTTGAAACAAACATTAAGATCAATGACAACATAGAGCTCAAACTCATTACCTAGAGTCGATGGATCCCATTTTGACTCACCACTATTCATATAGGTAATATCCAATGATCATTCAACCAGCATTTTTTTACACTAGGTGTAACATCCCATTACTTGTGGGAGGGTTAGAATAGTAAATGTGATGATTAATGAGAGTTAGAGATGCACTTCTATGTTCTTGCATAATATGTCATACATATACATATAAATAGTGAAGTTGTTGCACATGAAAATAATTGTACATAAATTCATGAATAATTCCGGGTATAATTAGATTGAGTTGTGATTTTTAGGAGTTTTGAAAATTTGAATTTGTTTATATTAGATATTCTACTAGTTGGTAAGAATATGATATTTGTGAATTTTGGTGAATTTAGGAATAAATTTTAGAAATTATAGAAAATAAGAAAAAGAAATCAAATGAAGATTTGTAGATAGTTGGATTGTAAAGAGGAAAGTTTAAGGGAATTAGTTTCAAAAGAAACTAAGTTAGAGCTTAGGTATTAGGAAAATGACAAGTGTCACTTAGGCTTTTTGTACTTTTGCTAGAAGTAGGTTACTGTTCTCTGAGAATCGACAGGTTAAGCCATGTCTAAGTTCCTTCTTCATTATCATCTTCTTCAAATTTTCTTCCCATACATAGAGTTTTCCATCAAACACCTTCTAAGAGATTTCTATGCTTTTCGTTTCCTACACCGAACCTACTTTGCTATTTGTGTCCTCCACCCTAAGAAAAAAAACTAGAAGCTGGTCATTATACTCAGTGAAGTATGTAAATTGTGTGGAGTTTAGGGCTTGAAGATTTTGGAGATTTCAGTAGGTAAGTAGTGAATAAATCCTTAGAGTTGGGGATTTATGAAATAAATTTTACAAGTTACTGTCATCTGCATGGAAAATGAGATTTACATGTTTGTTCATAAATACTGTGTTGTTGGGGATCAAAATTTTGGTTATAGTGTTAATTTAATGTTTTGAAAGATTATTAGTGATTAAGTGTTGTAAAAGTGATTTTTGGAGTTGTAATAGCAATGAATTTGATCTGAAACTTCCATGAAATTTTTGTATCCTGCGGTAAAGGGGCACTACATTTAGGTGGTATCAGAGCATGCTTGGCATCTTTTGGGGTATATAGGAATGTTAAGCATGAAATATTGTGAGAAATGCGGATAATGATTGAAATTATTGTTTGTTATAGGTCATCCGCCCTAGGTGATCAAATTGATCAACCAGCTGACCAAGGATCGGTAGGAGCCAGTAGGGAGTCCTCGGTGCCTCGATCTAAGGAGGTGCCTCCTAAAGTTCCCGAAAGAAGGGAGAGGAGGTATGATAGGTTGCGGAAGTAAGGAGCTGTGGACTTCTATGGCAGCACAGACCCTACTGAGGTCGAGGGATGGTTAGAGAGGACGGAAAAGGTATTTGATCAATTAGAATGTGAGCCTGATGAGAGGTTCAATTATGCAATGTCTTTGCTGCAGGGCCCAACATATCAAAGGTAGAAGACTGTCCCAGGCAGTACCACCAGGCCTTGCCAGTTGAAGTGGGAAGGCTTTCTAAGGGTCTTCCAAGACAACTACATGCCCAAGATCTATCTGGACATGAAGATACAGGAGTTATTGGAATTGAAGCAAGGTAGGATGTTAGTGGTTGAGTATGAGGTTAGATTCAACGAATTGATGGGTTATGCTACTGCTTTGATCCCTACAGAAGAAGACAAGTGTAGGAGATTTGAGAATGGATTTAATATGGAGATCAGAATAAGGTTGGTGCAGTCAGATATGGGTACTTTCATTGAGTTGAGAGCTGCTTCAATTAGAATTGAACAGCTGATAAGGGAGAAACAAGCTGAGACTGGGCAAGGGCCTAGAGGGAAGAGGCCTAGTAAGAGTCAGGGCAGTTCTGGCAGGAGCTTCAGTAAGCGCCAGAATAGAGCATTCAGATCATCAGGTGGATCCAAGCAGTCAGGGTCTAGGCAGAGGGGCAGGTTTTCACAAACTGGTCGTGGAAGAGGTATAGCTCTGAATCAGTTTCTAGTTTGTAAGTATTGTGAGAAGAGGCATGGTGGTGAGTGTTGGAGATTAATTGGAGCTTGTCTCAAATGCGACCCCATGGACCACCAGATCAGAGATTGCCCTGCTACTTTAGGAACTCAGCCTGCCGTCAGTGGCTGATCTGGGAATACTATAGTCCAACAGAGCAGAGGTGGTGGATCTGGACAGAGAGGCCGAGGTAAAGTCAGAGGGAGAGCTGGGAGTTCTTCTATGAGGACTGAGGAGCGAGACAACCGACCACAGTTCCAAGCCAAAGATTTATGCTATGACTAGGCAGGAGGCTCAAGACTCACCTAAAGTGGTTGCAGGTGCGCTTCTTGTTTATGAATTAGAGGCATTTGCACTGCTAGATCCAAGACCCACGCACTCCTTTATCGCACCGCATTTGGCATATAGACTGCATTGTGATAAGGAGTTACTACAGTATGGATTAGAGGTATAGATGTGATCCTAGGCATGGATTGGCTCACTACCTATAGGGCCATCATGAACTGCTACACCAAGGAGGTAGTACTAGAATCTCCTGGTCAGCTGAGGGAGTATTTAGGGGAGTTAGTCAGGTAGTGCCAGCTAGGATGATATCATTCATGAGTGCATTGAGATTGATGCAAGGGGGATGTGAGGCTTATCTAGCCCATATGGTTGATACTAGAGCTAGGCAGAGTATACAGGACATTCCTGTAGCTATAAAGTTTTTGGATGTATTTCCAGAGGAGCTACCTAGTTTACCACCAGAGGTAAACCAGGTCGGGAAACGGAGTTCATGATTGATCTAGTTCCAGGTGCTACTCCTATATCTATCCCTCCATATAGGATGGCACCAATGGAACTGAAGGAGCTAAAGGCTTAGCTTCAGGAGTTGTTGGAAAAGGGTTTTATAAGACCCAGTGTTTCACCTTGGGGAGCTCCAGTGCTATTTGTGAAGAAGAAGGATGGGACTCTGAGGTTGTGCATTGATTATAAGCAACTAAATTGGGAGACAGTGAACAATAAGTATCCGTTGCCTAGAATTGATGATTTGCTTGATCAGTTGTAGGGAGCTCAGGTATTTACTAATCTAGATCTGAGATCCGGGTATTATCAGTTGAAGATAGCAGAGGATGATACCCCTAAGAGTGCATTCCAGAGCAGTATGGGCACTTCGAGTTTCTAGTGATGCCGTTTGGGCTGACTAATGCCCCGACAACTTTTATGGCCCTGATGAATAAGGTGTTTCATCCCTACCTAGATCGATTTGTGATTGTGTTTATTGATGATATCTTGGTGTATTCAAAGAGTAGAAAGGAGAATGTTGAGCATCTGAAAGTCATTTTACAGATTATGAGAGAGAAGCAACTGTATGTCAAATTCAGTAAGTGTGAATTTTGGCTGGATCAGGTTGTGTTTTTGGAGCATATAGTGACTGGAGATGGCATACAGGTAGATCCGAAGAAGATAGAGGCAGTGATGAATTAGGAAGCTCCGAGAAATGTGTCAGAGATATGAAGCTTCCTAGGATTGGCTGGATATTATCGACGATTTATCGAGCGGTTGTCTCTGATCTCAACCCCTCTGACAAAACTTCTGAGGAAGAATGTAGTGTTCTGATGGAATGAGGAGTGTCAAAAGAGCTTTGAGGAGCTGAAACATTGATTGACTACTGCACCGGTGTTGGCTATTCCATCGGGGACTGGAGGTTATGTGGTGTATAGTGATGCGTTGTATCAAGGATTGAGATGTGTGTTGATGCAGCATGACAAGGTGATCACCTATACATCGAGACAATTAAGGTCTGACGAGATTAACTATCCAGTACATGATTTAGAGCTAACTGCAGTTATTTTTGCTCTAAAAATTTGGAGACACTATTTGTACGGAGAGACATTCCAGATTTATACAGATCATAAGAGCTTGAGAAATTTGCTGCGTTAGAGGGAGTTGAACTTGAGGTAGAGGAGATGGATTGAGCTATTGAAAGACTATGATTGCACTATTGAGTACCACCCAGGGAAAGCTAATGTGGTGGCAGATGCTTTGAGCAGGAAGTCTAATATCAGTGCAGCTCAGATTCAGTTATCTAGGCTACCTAATCTGATACAGTTGAGAGCTCTGAATGTGTAGTTGAATCTGGAATAGGATAGGGCCTTGATTGCTACATTGAAATTGAGACCAATGCTTTGTGACATAATCAAAAGAGTATAGAGTAAGGATCCTGATATAGACAAGTTGATGGAGAAAGTGAAGATGAATTTGGATTCTGAGTTTGAGTTGAGGGATGAGACATTATGGTTGGGACAGAGGCTATGTGTACCTAATGTGGATGACCTGAGGAAGGAGATTCTTGAGGAAGCTCATTGGTCACCTACGTTATGGATCTTGGTACAATGAAGATGTATAACACTTTGAGCATTTTTGGTGGCCTGGAATGAAGAAGCAAGTGGCAGAATATGTATCTAGATGTATACTTGCCAGCAAGTTAAGGCTGAACACCAGGCTCCAGTAGGGAAGTTGCATTCGATGCCCATTCCAAAGTGGAAATGGGAACGGATTACTATGGACTTCATCATGGGTTTGCCAAAGACTCCAAGGCAGCATGATGCTATATGGGTCATAGTGGACAGTTGACTAAGTCGGCCCACTTCCTACCAACAAGAGAGAATAACTCACTTGATCAGTTAGCCTAAAAATATGTGAATGAGGTGATGATACTGCATGGGATTCTAGTGTCCATAGTATTAGACAGGAATCCGAGATTTACTTCGAGGTTTTGCAGGAGCTAGCAGTCTGCTATAGGTATCAAGTTGAACTTTAGTACAACATTTCATCCTCAGAAAAATGGACAGAGTGAGAGGACAATCAAGACTATTGAGGATATGCTGAGAGCTTGTGTATTGGAGTTTAGAGGAGCTTAGGATCAATATATGGCATTGATAGAGTTTGCCTACAACAATCATTACCACAGTAGTATCCGAATGGCACCGTATGAGGCACTGTATGGTAAAAAAATGTCGGTCGCCATTGTATTGGGATGAAGAGGGCTTGAGAATGGTCGAAGGCCCAGAGTTGATACAGGATACAGTGGATAAGGTAAAGTTGATCCGAAGCCAAATTAAAGCGGCTCAGGATAGACAGAAGAGTTATGTGGATCAACATTGACGTGATATGGAGTACAGTGTCGGAGATAGAGTATTCCTGACAGTGTCACTTTGGAAAGGAGTTGTAAGATTCGGTAAAAAGGGCAAGTTGAGCCCTAGATACATTGGTCCTTATGATATCATCGAGAGGATAGGACCTTTAGCCTATAAGTTGGCTTTACCGAATGAGATGTCTCAATTGCATGATGTGTTTCATGTAAGTATGCTCCGAAGATACCGATCTGATCCGACACATGTGATACCAGCTCAGGAGATTGAGGTTGCTAGTAACCAGATCAAACAGTTGAGGAACAGGGTCATTCTATTGGTAAAAGTCCTTTGGAGGAACCAGTCAACTGAAGAAGCAACATAGGAGACAGAGGAGTATATGAGGAGACAATATCCCCACCCGTTTGAGCAAACAAGTAAGAATTTCGAGGACAAATTTTCTTTAAGGAGGGAAGAGTTGTAACATCCTATTAGTTGTGCGAAGGTTAAAATGGTAGATGTGAGTGATTAATGAGAGTTAGAGATGCACTTCCATGTTCATGCATAATATGTCATACATATACATATAAATAGTGAAGTTATTGCACATGAAAATAATTGTACATGCATTCATGAATAATTCCAGGTATAATTAGATTGAGTTGTGATTTTTAGGAGTTTTGAGAATTTAAATTTGTTTATATTGGATATTCTATTAGTTGGTAAGAATATGGTATTTATGAATTTTGATGAATTTAGGAATAAATTTTGGAAATTTTAGAAAAATGAGAAAAAGAAATGAAAAGAAGTTTTGGAGATAGTTGGAGTGTAAAGATGAAAGTTTAAGGGAATTAGTTTCAAAAGAAACTAAGTTAGAGCTTAGGTATAAGGAAAATGACAATTGTCACTTAGGCTTTTTGTACTTTTGCTAGAAGTAGGTTACTGTTCTCTAAGAGTTAAAAGGTTAAGTCATGTCAAAGTTCCTTATTCAGTATCATCTTCTTCAAATTTTCTTCCCATACACAAGGGTTTTCCATCGAACATCTTCTAAGAGATTTCTATGGTTTTCTTTTCCTACACCGAACCCATTTTGTCATTTGTGTCCTCTACCTTAAGAAAAAAACCAGAAGCTAGTCATTGTACTCAGTGAAGTACGTAAATTGTGTGGAGTTTAGGGCTTGAAGATTTTGGAGCTTTCAGCAGGTAAGTAGTAAATAAATCCTTTAGAGTTGGGGATTTAAGAAATTAATTTGACAAGTTACTATCATCTACATGGAAAATGGCATTTATGTGTATATTTATAAATACTATGTTGTTGGGATGGAAAAAAAATTGGTTATAGTGTTGATTTAGTTTTTGAAAGATTATTGGTGATTAGGTGTTGTAAAAGTGATTTTTGGAGTTGAAATAGTAAGGATTTCGATCTAAAACTTCCGTGAAATTTCTGGACCAATCTAGATAGATTTTGATGAAGTGGTCTTCATAAAAGTGATAGATCTTTCTTTTATCTTTCTAACGGTATATAGTATAAAAATTTTGGACATCTAAGCTAAAAGTTATGATCTTTATAAGTGGAGATGTTCTGGAGAGTACAAAAGTAAGACGAAACAAAGTAAGACGAAGCAGAAGTAAGACAAAGCAAAAGTAAGACGATACAAAAGTAAGACGAAGCAAAGTAAGACGAAGCAAAAGTAAGACGATACAAAAGTAAGACGAAGCAAAAGTAAGACAACGCAAAGTAAGACGAAGCAAAGTAAGACTAAGCAAAGTAAGACGACACAAAAGTAAGACGATACAAAAGTAAGACGAAGCAAAGTAAGATGATACAAAAGTAAGACGAAGCAAAGTAAGATGATGCAAAGTAAAACGATGCAAAAGTAAGACGATACAAAAGTTAGAAGATAGAATTTGTCTTCAAGGTCTTCATGAAAGTTGTAGATCTCAAAGTCCTCTTTCCAATAGTCCAAAAACAATATCAATCCGACGTTGTTTGTGAAAGTTATGGAAATCGTGCCAAAATAGGTTTTAATTTGATTGAGGATAAAAATAGATTGGATTCTTTTAGTCATAACTTCCTCTCTAGACCCCCAAATGACCTTATTCATGAACTATTGGATTTGTAAGACATTTGATTTACATCTCTACCAAAAATCATAGCTATTTGAAATGAATTAAGAAATATGAGTGAAAAAATGGGACAGGTACAATGAGTGTGATCTTAAATATTATGAACTGGTGGTATTCTACTAAACATATTTCAGTATTTTAATGATATTTTCATCTGTAGAGCTCCAAATGAGATGAATTTTGTTTTGTGGTAAACTAAAGACATGGGGCTACAAATGGTATGAAGAAATTGGAACCTAATTCAGTCTCTAGGATGTTTAAATTTCAGATGGAAGTTGTGCATAGTATACTATTTGGACAAGAGCAATTCAAAAATATTTGAAGTATATCTTTTGACTCATTGAACCAAATTGAGTGATTTTGGTATCAATGGAAAGATAAGAGATGTAAAAACACTTCTCTAGAAGAAAGTTTGACCTATTTATCTCATTTTCACCTTCTGACAGTAGACCCGAAAGGGTATTTTGGAAAATCTGAAAGTAAGCCAATGAGCAATGAATTGTGATTTCAATAGTTCTAGTAAGGCATAAATCTAAGTATAATTTATACTTAGATGAGTTTTGATATGAGATCGATTTTGGATGGAAATTACCCGAGATTATCACGAGCATGCATTGTATATAATTCTTCCATACATGTGTATTATTGAATACTTATGATTTGTGCAAATTGTGATATTGTGTATATTATTTGTTATAGAAGAGCAACTGGAACGTCAACCTCTGGATGTTGCTGGATCTTCCAGGCATTAGCTTCGAGAGCAGCTTGTGAGTAACCTAGATGGTCTTACTTAATTACTTATTTGCCAAATTCATGTTTTGAATGATAAATGAAGGTGTTTGATTGTGGATTCCGGACAAGAGGTCCGATGAGTGTGTAATGTGGATGGAACTATTGAAGTGCTGCTTGAATGTGAATGTGAAGACCTACGTGCTTTATAATGTACTTGATTGTGGTACAAGCATTCCATTCATGAATGCATAATCAGATAATGGCAGTTGTGACCAGAGTAGCCACCGATT
>JANITX010000002.1:45965786-45979118 GCA_027564395.1 Erythroxylum ulei
AAAAATTATTTAGTATAAATAATTTTATTATAAAATAAAATATAGTTAAAATTAATAAAAGTACTTTTTATTTTTATATTGCCAAACAGTCTACTGTATGAAGCTCTTTTAAAAAAACTGTTTTTTTAATTGACAGCCAAACAGTCAACTGGCTTTTAAAAAAAGCTCTTCTTAGAAAAGTTCTACTGATACAAGTTCTACTGATAAAAGCTCTACTGATAAAAGCTTAACCAAACAGGCCCTTAATCTACTACAATGATATAACAAATCTAATAACTAGAGCTACTGAAGCTTTTATATTAAAATTTGTTGGATTGCATCCAAAATATAGAAGAAGCAATAGATAAATGGGAAATTGCTTTTAGTGTAACTGCTATTATTAATAAAATGGATTATGAAACAATTAAAAACTTTGTAAAAAAAATTTACTCAATAGCTGTCTCAGATTGTGGAAAAATTTAGATGATAACTAAAAAAACTCCAAATTTAATCTAGATAATGATATAGCAAATCTAATAACTAGAAATGCTAAAACTTTTAGATTAGAATTTGTCGGAGAAGGAAATATCTTAAAAGATACAGCTACAATAGGAAAATATGTTATGGCATTCCAAAGATTGTAGTTATCTGACATGTGTGAAATCAATAGATATATTTGTATTTTCTTATATTATTATTATTATTATCATATCTATAATCAAGTTGATAATATACAAATTTATTTAAAGATGTTTTACTCATAGATCTTTGATCCTTTGGGAAGTAAATTAGAAACAACCGACAATATTGGTATATAGATATCTTAAGAAAAATAATTTCCTTTTTAAAGGATAAATTAAGTGAATGGTGTGATGACGTTATATTGCTAAAGAAAAGTAAAGGGATAAAGAAAAAATGTTCATTATGTTATTATGACTTTAAAATGCCTATTATGATAAGATGTGATTGCCTTTATTATTATAATAAAATAAAAAATAATTGTAAAGAGAAGAAATATTTTAAGAAAAGATACTTCAAGAAGTGTAAAGCAAAATATTATAAGAAAAAAGGAGGATAGAAACCTAGAAACCTATGTTTAGAAGAAATAAGTAAAGAAATAAAAAGATAATTGAATGTCAGTGATATTATCGTAAAGGAAAAGGATACTACGAGAATGAATGTCCTAAAATATTTAATAGAAATAGAAATAGATGATGAGATAAATAAAATGATAGAAGATGAAGATTTTGTTAGAATTGATACTTTTGAGGAATGCTCTTCCGAAGAAAGCATTTTTATAATAACAAGTATAGAATATGAAGAAACTTCAAATTTTGAAATAAATAAGTGAAATAGGAGAATCTTTTAATGCTCAAATTGATAGTTAAATAATAAATACTATGATAGAAACATCTGAAAAATATGGAGATTACAATCAAGAAACTCTAATTGATAGGAAAATGCTTAAAAAGATTTAGAATACTATGCATTCAATAAATTGTTATAGTAGAATTAATATGACATTAGTAGAAAATGCTTAAAAGGATTCAGAATACTATGTGAACAAGTATTGACAAGAAACCCTTTTAATTATCCTCCATCGTTTTCCTTAGCTATCTAACTATTTGTTTAATTCAATGGATGCCTGCAGCCCGCCCTTTCTAACTGTTTCCTCTCGTCCCCTCTATATGTAGACAAATTTTCTTTGTACTGGACTTCTCACTTGATCGATTAAGAGTTTTAATGAGAGCTACCACCCCTCTACCATCTCAAGAATCTTCTACAACTGGTTGTAGGTTTTAGGGCATATTTTCCTAGAAGAAGCTATACATGGAGTTATAGTAGCTCTATTCTTGGCGTAATTAACATCCATAAGTTGACGGATTATGGTATGGTGTCTTTAGGCGATTCAGTTTATATAAAATGTCACAAGGGGAGGCAACCTCATCACCTTAATGAATCCGAACAACTTACAGATGTCCAAGTCATATCCTCAATCTTACGATACAATGTAAGATCGAGTGAATGGTTCAAATGTGAGTTGTTAAGTTTACCACGTTATGATTTTAAATGTGTGGTGTGAGGGGAAAATTTTATGTATCTGGAGGTAAATCTGATTTGATTAGTGCTAGAGTTGTTAGTTTATGCCCTTGCAACCAATTGGTAGGTTGCAATTTGATGTATGACAATATTATTTACTTAATAAAGACATTCTTTATCTTTAAATATTATGTTAATTACATTTGATATTTTAATAGTAAAGGTAAAAATCCTTGGAATAATTAATATGTAATTGAAATTATGATGAGATCATAATTATAATATTCAATTTATATTTATGTATTATAATCAAATGTTCCTAATTGTAGTTTCATTATGATAAGATATTGATAAAATGGTAAAACTATCACATATTATGTTTCTTTCTTTTGAAGAAAATAATTCATCTCATAAATTAAAGTATAGAGATACTTTAACTAATATGTGGCTACTTATTAGAAAATAATTTCATTGAGCTGATTCGATTACGAGGATCCCAATTGGAATATTACTTATATGTTTGTAAATTTCTTCATTATGATGGTTGTATAATTGATCCTTAAACTTGAGATTACCAAGGTATCTCATGTAGAAATTAATGTGTTTTGATGTTACTTATGAATTGTCCTAAGATAATTCAGTCTATTGTACTTAGATGTAGTATGAACTATATGGAGATAGTTGAGTAAGTTAATAAATGATTCATCACTTTAAAGTAATTAGAAATAATGTTATACTATTCTTGAGTAGTAGCGATTTAGGGAATTTTCTGACCAGAGTGAATGGACATTTAAAAGGCATTTTCAAATATCAATTATAAATTAATTACTAATTAGCAAGAATGAACATTATCGGATACAGAAGAATAAACACTATATTGATACTCTATCCAATCGAAATATTGGATGACAAAAGTATTAAATAATACGTCATAATCATGCATGAGCAGGTTAAGTCAAATAATTTTGACATGCCTGATATTTGAGTAGTCATGACATGTTGCTAGACATTAATCTTGCTCTATAATTATAAATTGTTTAATTAGAGAGTTAAAGTTAAATTAAAATGAGTTTTAATTTGTTAATTCTACTTATGAATTAGAATTATACTTTATCATCATTGTTAAGATATTAAGAACCTAATGAGTTACACATAAAGAGAAATTTAAAAGAGAAAAATTACTTTCAATTAAGTTTTACTTAATTTGGGAATCTTTATGATCAAATATGAGATATTTGGTTTTATTTAAATTAAATTAATTATAATTAGAGTTAGACTTTAATTATAAATCATGTGTTTGATTTTAATAGAAATTGACTCAATTATAAAGTTTGAGAAACTATAGGAATCAAATATGAGATATTTAATTTTATTAAAATTAAATTAATTATAATTAGAGTTAGACTTTTATTATAATTAATGTATTTAATTTTAATAGAAATTAAAAACCCCTAATGTTTCTAAATAGAATAAACACAAGGAGCTAGCATTGGTATATTATTCTTCTCAAAAGTTGAGTGATTTCAACAACAAACTTGAATTATGTATGATTTTATATTTTATTATTCAAGTTAAAATTTTCAATTTATTCAATTATTAGGATTCGATTAAAAATTGTAAAATTTTATGTTTCTGCAGTAATTTGATCACAATTAGTTTACAACATGAGTGTATGATCCTACACGCTATTTTTGAACTCCTTTGCTAGCATAAGCACATTAAGGTGCAAGCGTGTTGGAGTAACATGGCAAGGCAAGATACATGTTGTAGAAGGCTTTGTAATGAGAGGTTGGGTCAGATAAAACAGAACCGTTTGTGTCAGAACGGAGCTCCGCCGAGGTGTTTGAGATGGAAACAGGGAGTGGGGACTTCGTTGCCGGCAAGTGGCAATTAGACGTATCACCAAATCAGACCGTGGTGGTGGATAGGAAGATGCCCAGTTCAGGCGACTACTTCAAACCGTGGAAAGGTCACATCAATTCGTATGACAGGAAGCTTAGAATATGGAGTGTGGTGGACGGATCCTACTCACAGGCGCTTGATTCGCCAATTTTCAAATGGACACCAACCTAACAGCACTTCCTAACTATGGCACCAATTGGATCCCATCTCTGCTTTTTGGCGGCATATTGGATCGCTGGGGAATCTTCACGTACAATCTCGATGATCCACATACTTGAGACCGACATGCGGAGGGGCATGGAGCCCATAAAAAAGGAAAGAAAGAAAGAACTCTGCAGTCTGCACCCATTGCTGACTGCTGTGTTGTTTAAATCTCTTGTTTTTTTTTCGTAGAACCAAGTATAGAATAATCTATATATGTGGGCTAAATATCTGTAAACCTCACCAATAAGATTGCTCAGTTAATTGTATATTATTAAAGAATCATGTAATAAGATTTCCTTGAGAAAAAATGCTTAATAGTCTGATGATTCGTATCTGTCTGTCAGTTTGTCCGTCTGTACAGAAATGGAAACCACACACATCCATTGTCATGTAGCTTCTTCCTTCGCAACATCACTTATGCTTATTACTTTTTCCTTTCTCTCCAACTTTTCCGAGCTTAGTTACTGCTTAGTGCCATAAAAAAAAAAGGTCGATAATCTTGTTTAGTTAGTCAAAGACAAGAAAGCTGTACTTACCTGCCCTAATTAACCAAGATATGGGTTGCATTGATTTCTTTCTTGTCGGCTTAAATTCAGGAGTCCGAGCCCAAACTGTCACAAAATAATGTCCTTGCAGATATCCATGTATATACTTTCCATCAAAAGAAGAGAAAGGCAGCGTACTAGAAATGAAACACGACAAAGAAAAGAAATTGAAAAGCGAAAGTGGAAAAGTATACCCTTTCGCGTGAATGAGCTCAGCCCCCATGCTGCACTCACTTGACCACCCCGACTCCCCAATGCTGACCTTGTCCCATCCCCGCCAAGTTCTTCTCATCTCACGCAAAACTGCGATCCCTCGAGGCTCATTGTTTGGCCACACACGCAACATCACACACGTGCGACCGTAACACGTGTGGTTTGATATAGCCTACAATTTGTTAAAGGTTTTACGTTTTTTACCCACCTGACCGTTGATGCCAGCTTGTTGGTTAAAACCTAAAAAGCCCGACACTGGAAGCTGACATGTTGGTGCTGATTCCGGGGCAAATTTGATCTTTAGGCTTTTTATTTTTTTATAAGATTAAAATATATATATTTTTACATAATTTAAGAAATTTTAAAAATTCCTAGTTTCAAATTTTTATCCTCTTTATTTAATTTCATAATTATTTATAAGATGAATTGATTTGGGAGACTTATCATTGAACTTGGTAGCTTACTTTGGGTCCAAATGGTCAGATTTGAATTAACTGGGTTTTGAACTTTTTCTTTTTTTTTATTCAAAAGATTGAACCACTCAAACTCAGGTTCCTTATGGTGGATCCAACAACAGCTGTAACCTCGACCAATTATCATCCCTTAATTATCTTTGGTCAGAAGGCACAAGAAAAGATAATAATGGCACAATGTGAGTGCGTTGGTGATGGTGCGGCGAGGATTCTAAAATTTTTGCAGACACGTGAAACTAAAATTGACCGTACAATATTAGGAGAAAACTAAATGCAAGTGTCTGTTCTGACATCAATGAAAGAAATATATAAGGGATTACTATTTTGCTACGCTCTTGCTCTCTTCTTCTAGGTCTCTGGTTGGTTGCAAAGTCCAAGGCTCCATGCACGCTCACTTGTCTAGGTTACCTATCAAAATCTACAGGCTATAGCTGCCTGCCATTGAAGAACCTTATACATTTACAATACACTGGGGAAGCTTCTCGCATCCATTTATTTGCACTTACTAGGTGCCACATGCCCAGCCCATTTATGTAAACATTTGCTGTTACAGGAGGGTAGGAGAAAAAAGAAACGAGGCTAGTGAATGGGCATAGCTCACACCTTTAATCTGGCATGTTATGTGTCTATATGTCTCGCACCGAGACATTGAATGATATGTGTTGGGCATGAATATGACATTGGCCTCTTTAAAGTTGGCAACAAAGTTGGTAGATAATGCTATTTGGACTTGGAAGAAGCAAAAACAATTGAATAGTCCATGGAATGGCAAGCCCTCGCTTTATTGCAAATTGCTCCTAAAATAAAAGACATGGCAAAGACGAGTCATTGGGCCTTCCCCTTAAAGATTTTGGTTCCAAAATTGGGTGGGGCGATAACAAATGTTGTGATGAACAAAATCTTCTTATACTAATAAGGAAAAGATGTAACATCCCTCTAGTTACGTTTGTTTTGAATAGAATGGAAAGAAAATGAAATAATTTATAATAAAATAAAATATAAATAGATGTAATATTATAAAATTATTATTTGAAAGGAATGAAAATGTTCATAATGTAATATAGTAAAATGTTGTTTGTAAGATTGATGAGATGAGATGTAACACATGTATAATAATAATGAATGACTATTCTACTCTTGATAAAATAATGATGTATTGTCTTGCTCTTTGTTATTAGGATTGAAAGTATAATTGGTATTATAAAAATTTATTGAAGGTATACTAGGTAACATATATTTACCATTTTATATTACATCTTAAACTTTTGGAAGTAACTTATTTTTATTGTTTAGGATAGAACAAGGTGTAATGTGAAACCCTCTTCTCCTATCCTATTTCATTTCATTTTATTATAAACCTTCATTTCAAACTATAAAATAATATTACATTTCATTTCATTCTATTAATAATTGTCATTTCAAACATAACCTAAATATAAAAGGTAACAATTGATCATTGTTATTTAAAATAATAATGGTCATTAATAATCACTATAACCATTAAACTTTACTTTTTCCAATTTTAAATGCATTGCTTAATCTGATTTTAGTATTTTACCCAAAATTACCAATAATATTGTAAAAGAAGTAAGTCTATTTTCATTTGGTAGTCTAAGTTTCTTCATTAGCAAGTTAAAAGGACCAATTGTGGCTGCCAAGCCTGCCTAATTAGTAATCATGGTCTACCAACAGTGATAAAGTTGACGGAATCTCCTTTGCGTTATTTCTTTCCAAGCAATTACTCTCTAGTATTTGCAGAGTCCAGATATTTCTACGCTGTGCCTTCTCAGCTCACTTGGCATTTAGTAGAGCAGTTGATGCTATAAGAGTCACAATATGTGAAGCTCCTTAGTCCACAGCATATCACTGTAGCGCCAAAAGTGAGAGCCCATGAACATGTAACATGTTCATGGTTCATGCTTGTGTTTTTTACCGCAGTCACTTCAAGACCTACCTACACGCTAACCCTAAGCACAAGCCAGACAAGATAGACCCACAGTACATAGCAAGTCCTGTATGGTTAAAATAAGCGGAAAAGTCTATTTCAACTGCCCAAGCCACCATTTTCTTCTTTCTGTACACCAAAAGAAATAAAGAGTTAAAAAGCAGAGCTATCCAAGTTCCAAGATTCTTCCTCTCTCACTCCTCCTCCTCCTCTCTTCTATGGTCACCTTATTGTAAACAGAGTTAGCCCACATGCTCTTTCTCTCTTTGCTTCTCTCGCTTTCCATATCCTTGGAAAAATACTAGTTCTTTATATATATTTATATATCTATATATATAGCATCAGACCTATGCCTTGATTCCAGTGTAAAAAAGCCTTGAACATCGCCTTACCTTTTGATTACACACCATAATTTTCCTTCTCTCTCTCTGTCTCTCGTGATCAAAATAATGATAATGAAAATGAAGTTGATGAAATAGAAATTGTAGACTTCAAAAATGGTTGCACAGGATGGTGGCTATAATTCTTCGCCACCAATTGGAGCTCCAACACTGTTGAACGTGCAAGGAGAAGATCACCTCGGACATTTTGACAACTCTGTCAATGCCGTGTCTTTTGGGTTTGTAGCTACTGCCGTTCTCATCTCTATGTTCCTGGTTATGGCCATCTTTGAAAGGATACTCAGACCTTCCTCTGATAGGAGGAGCCATGGTGACCTCGAGTCCCAGATAGATGTGCATGCAAAGCTTGGTCACCCATCTCCAAAAGTGAGTGAATCTCTTCCCATTTTTTGTATAGAGTTGCAATTGACTGGTCCTTACTAAAATTTGCTTTTTTGATTTGATTGCGTCTCTTGACAGGTTAAAGGTTTTAAGATTTCTAATGTTGGGGTAAATGTCGTTGTTTCTGTCTTTTCTTTCTTTGCGCTCTCTCTTAACAATTTGTTGTTTGTTTCGATTTTCGCTATAACGATAATTGTTTATCTGACACAAAATACAATTATAACTATGACTGTGTCAGTGTTGGATACATATCTGCCCAGCTACTGACATAGGTTAGATGTGGTTATGTTTCAGAATTGATCTTGGGATCCATGTTATTAATCACTTTACAGTATGAATTAGTTCAATGACCTAGCTTCTGCATTACATGAATTTGACATTTTCTTCTGCTTGAGTTCAAGGTCGATTTTATCTTCGTGTTTATATATACATTCCTTTTCCCCTTTTTTTTGTTTCCTGCAACGTTTAAGTTTTAACTAACTATTCCCACCTGTCACTTGAGATTTCTCATCATATTTGTTGGCCATATGGCCATTTTAGTAAGGTGCTAAACTGCATCTGATCTACCTTAAGCCTTAGTTACTATTGAGTGATGCTTTTAATATCCAAATTAAAAAAAAAATTGGCTCAAGTATTGAAACTCAGGTCGATAAGCTCACTTTTCCTTTCCACACTCACCCATTCACTTAGTCAAAATTTTCATCATTTAGGAACTGTCTTGTCTCCTAATTATAGCTGTTGGGCAGGGCAATGGCCCATTTGAAGAAGTTGTCTAGTGATTGAATGGTTGGTTTCCGAGCCTAATGGTCGTTGGATTGGAGTAGATGTCCTTCTTGTTGTTTAGTACCAGCATTGTACATCGATGCATACTGGCCATCAGTCTTAACTGGACCTAGCTTTTGCGTTGCAATTGCATGGCCAGTGTGACAGTTTCTATGGTCGGAGACAGGTCTCTTTTGTGGACAAGCCTTGGTTCATCTTATTCTTATCTTTTCCGATTTCAACTTGTGCCTTTAATTTACTTAAAAAATATTGTGTTGGAAGATAAACTAAGGAGATTAGGTTAGTACCTATTTATTTGGAGTATCCCATGAGGGCTCTTGTGTGATGCATCACGTCTATGGTCTGCCCATCTGCCTGACCTTTTCCGAAACATAAGAGGCCCACCTTCTTGATCCTACCACCTTGTTTACTCTGAGGACTAACTCTGATTTGGGATATAGCTAGCACAATAGAAAAGTTACGTAAACTTTATTATGTTATCAAGTGTTTTTCAGCGTGAAACTGTACATGACTATTCATCAAGGATTTTTACATCATCTTGATCTTATAAAGATTGTCCCAGGGGTATCCCTGAAGCCTGAACACTTAAAAACCTTTGGGTGAAGAATTGTTGAGGCACTTAGTTCTAGAGTAGACAGGATGGTCTCCAAGTTCTTTCAGATTTGCATTTGAGGGAACAATGGGCTTTTTGGGGTCCAGGGTTTTATAGGTTTAAGAGTAAGTTTTGTTTGTGGAGCAATCATCATGAAACACATTGGCTCTACAACATGCAATATCTTTCAGCTGATGTGACATTGAGTGATAGTTATTTAGCAAGTCTGATCTGGACAGAAATATTGAGCTGTAGCAAATTATGGTTATAATCCATAAATATGCTAATAGTACCTTGCCATATAAATGCAGATTTTATACATTAAGTTTTTTAATGGATAAGAGTGATAAATTATTTGGATTGTATATTTAATGACATAGTCTTCAAGGTAGTGTCCGTCTCCCACCCGCTACATTATATCAAGCATAAAACTCAATTCACGTGTCAGTTGTTGCCTTGTCTAACATTATTAGCAGTGTGGAGAACCATGAGAAAGAAAGTTGACGTATGGACTTTTTAACTGAAAACTGCAAGTCTACATCTGTCCCTGTGAACTGGACTGATGATCATAACTCCTTTGTTGAAAAACCAATGACAACTGAATGATTTCCTGTGTGCCCGAGTGATTGTCTCTACTTGTTTAGCTTCATAACTCGTTTTTCATTTAGTATTTCTTGACTTAGCAAGGTTTCTGTGGACCACTTTTTATCTCCTATTTAATCCTTCATATAGACTTTGTCCAACAAAAAAGCTTCTTCCAAGAAAATGTCATGGATGTGCTGAACGAGTTTGGATTCCACAGTTTTGACTGAACTCAATAACCAATTTCCAAATATTGGTTGACATGTTCTTAATGAGATACACTTCCTATTTTATCCCAAGAGTTTCATCAATACTCAAACCTGTGACGAGGCTTCATCGACTTACTATTTAGCTCCCTAACATAGTTGATTTTCCTTTCCATGAAATGTTCAGATGACTGTATATGCAAATGGAGTTTCAGTGTTGATGCCTGGAGACAACATTCCTACCTTTATAGCACACCCAGCCCCAGTTTCTGTAGCACTGGAAAGTGCTGCTGACCCCCGCGAGCTATTTGTCACTGCACATCACATTTCCACCTTAAACCATGAAACAGTCACCAGCTCAACGGAAGAAGCTTAAGATGAGAAAGTGCAAACATTGGACGAAAGCAAGTACAGCCATGAACCGGAGGAAGTGTTCAAAGCACACAAACAAGCATTACTTCTTAACCGTAAAGCTCGTTATGCCTGAGTAGATAAGCCATTAGTTTTTGATGGGTTGAAGCCAGCATCTGTGCGGACATATTTGCAAAGTTTGGGAGGCTTCCACCCAGATTATTTATTCATCCTTTGCATCTGCAATGTTTGGATGTTGAAAGTTTGTGGATGGGATTTTATCCTCAAAGATCGATTGTTTTGGCCAGGGAAGATGTGGAGTCAAACATCAAATTCCTTGCGAATTCTGTGGAACAGAGATTACCCATATTTATTTTACTCGTGAAAGTCAGGTCCAACTCATTAACAAGCTTGGTGCTTTGTGTTTGGAAAAAAGATTGTAATTGTTG
This sequence comes from Erythroxylum ulei, assembly GCA_027564395.1. NCBI lineage: Eukaryota > Viridiplantae > Streptophyta > Magnoliopsida > Malpighiales > Erythroxylaceae > Erythroxylum > Erythroxylum ulei. Next base: position 45,976,833 of record JANITX010000002.1, read on the forward strand.
TTTTGATTGTTTAAGGCCAGTTCATTTTTACACGAACCAGGTCTAGTCTTGGGCCAACATATTTTATTTAAATTGCTTGCTTAGAGCCTGCTAGTTTCGTTGGTGGCCTGTTGTCTCGTATCGGCCAATTGTATTTATGTTCAATGCTGAATCTTTTGTGATGGAACTGAGAGGCTTTGGATGGGATGCGGATATGGTGTCGAAAAGATATTGTTATTTGTCTGTGCTTGAAATGGGACAAAAATTCAGTCCGTACCGTAAAGAAGAGACAAGAAGAAACTCGACTATGGACAAGTTTTCTATATTTAGGACCACTAATTGATTGTGGTCTTCAGCCTGTCCTCCAACGGTAAAGAAACATTTCTCAAATTTCAATTTGCTTATGTGCGCAGCGACAAGTTAATTTTGATATACATTGCGTAATAGGCAAATCCTTTCACTGGATGTACAAAAAGCAATCTTGCATAGACGAGTAAATCTGGAGATCAATAATGGCATTCCATATCCAAGTTACTGGATCTGACTATCTACCATTATGTCCACTAATATACACAATACAAAAGATAAATTAACTAAAAATTGCTTAAAACAAACTCAGGCGACTAAGATTCCACCCACCGGAAACTTTCTGCAATTCAGAGAAAGATAAAACATTCAAGGGAAACCAGTGGGTTTTCAAGTGACTCGTTTGTAGCATAGCTGCTTCCCTCCACAACACTTGCCTTATTCATCTCATTCTCCGGTGGATCCTTTCTGACCCGGCCCGGAGACCGGTTGCTCCTCACCGCCAACGTTCTACGACCCATTGCAGATCTATTGAAGGCTGGTGACCTGGACCTTCTTCCTGAGCTCTCACCTGGGTCTCTCCTACTCGGGTCCGATCTGAACCCTCGCCTTTCTAATGATTCCTTGCTCTCCACCAACCTAACCGTACCTCCACCCCCGGCATTGTTTCTTTTCACTGGTGAACGGCCACCTCTCTGAATAGGCGAATTCCCGTTATGACGGTCTCTTTTAGGCCCCACCATATCGCCGGGGAATGACCGGTTTCTAGGTGCAGGAGATCGGATTACTCTTTGTTTTACTTCTTCTCCGTCGTTGATAGTGCTCTCGCTCAAGCTCACGCTGCATACTTCTGAGACTTCTTGTTCTGAGATCTCGTCCTCGTGATATGGCTTAACATCAGTCTTTGTAGTGTTCTGATCAACAAATGGCAGTGGTAACAGTGGTGGTTCATGGTGGATTTTGTTCTTGTTGGTGTTGGTGTCGTCTTGTAAAGTGTTGATGTTGATGGGCTGTTGTGGCGGTGGTTTGGGGTTGGGAGCTTCGGAGAGAACTTCTTTAACTGTTTCTTCTTCAAGGGACGGTGGAGGTGGAGCTCTGCTCTCATGAGTTGACTTGGGGTTGAGAGTAGCAGATCCAAGTTTGTCAAATTCTGAAGCTTTATTGGCACTTGCACAGCAACCCATTTCAAGAGATAATAAGAATCAGTGAGTTGTGATCAGTACGACATTCCGAGGCAAAGCACTAATCTTTTTAATGAAAATGGAGTTTTCAGGTGGACGTACAGACTACAGAGGTGAAGAAGAAGAACGTTGTCGGTGTTTGGAGAGGAAGAATGGAAGATTAGGAGATGGGTGCAATCTTTAGCGTTGATGAAGAGAAAGGGCGGCACAAAGTAATGGGGACAGTTGAGAATATGTGTTAAAAGTGAAACTATTGAACGCAGCGGGGTGGACATGATATTTATTTAAAGGAAAGTCACTAGCAGACTAATGAGTAATGACTAATGAGTGTGATCCTCCTTTATTTTGATTTTCCTTCACTGAAGTAAGTAATTTTTTTCATGACAAAATTTATTTTAAAAAATGAGTGTGTGATTATAAAATAAAAAATATCTCTTTAATAAATATAATTTTTCTGATAGCCAGAATACAAGTTTTTAGTTAAAATTTTCATATTAATGGAGTCTATTTTCAGTCCCTTTTATCCTTATATTTTACACATAATTCTTACCAAATTTACAAATTCATCTTTTCGTTTATTATATATTTAACTATTTATTAAACTTGAATATTTATTTTAAGATTTATATAATATTATTTAACTTTTTATATATATTTTTTGATATTAATTTACTTATATTATAATCTATATAAAAGATTTGGTTAGATATATTTTGATTTATGCTTCGTGTGATTTAAAATTATATAATAATTAATATATTATGCTTTGCATATTGTTTAATATACTTTAAATAATATTTATTATAAAATAAAATATAGT
>JANITX010000002.1:45979218-45998724 GCA_027564395.1 Erythroxylum ulei
ATATTAATTTACTTATATTATAATCTATATAAAAGATTTGGTTAGATATATTTTGATTTATGCTTCGTGTCATTTAAAATTATATAATAATTAATATATTGTGCTTTGCATATTGTTTAATATACTTTAAATAATATTTATTATAAAATAAAATATAGTTAAAATTAAAAAAAAATTATTTATATGTTACCAAATAATTTACTATATAAAGCTCTTTTATTTTTTTAAAATGACAATCAAATAATCTATTGATATTTTTAAAAAAAGATCTTAAAAAAATTCTATGGATGAAAATTTTACTAATATAAGCTCAACTAATCATAATCTAAAAATCCTATGCGTATTTGTACACATTTAAAAGTTGTTCATTTCATGGACCTTTGTACCCAAAATCATGTCACGATCCGTAGTTGTACGTAACAATGAATATTGTAAATAGTAATGATGATCTGTGTCCTTTTGCTCCTAATCAGCTTTTTCTTTCTTTAGCATTTTGTTCTCTCTCTGTCTCTGGTTAACGTTGCTTTATAAAAACATGTGGGCACTGCATCATTACATTGCCATTTCCGCCTAGCAAAGCACTCTACTGCTCTATGTTAGGATTAGACTGGCAAATCAAAGAATAACGTGTGTGGGCTCTACTTCTGCAAGTTGAAATTTGCAGCAAGCCATCTGACACGTGGCAAACCAATTCATTAAATCAATGATTATTACGGTATCCCCACCTGACATTCTTGAATCCCAAACGCCAAGTCTGCAAAAACAGAGCACTCAAATACTTGTATGAAAACAGCCGCAAAATTAGAATATTACTAATATTATTTTGGATAAATTATGAAATTAATATAATTTTATGATATTAATTATCTTTATAAAAATATTAATTAAATATCTCAATTTTTAACTTGCCGTTAATTCTTATGATAATAACACTATCCTAATAATTTATACGTAAGAACATAAATGATGTTTATAATAATTAAAAATCAAAATAAAAGAGACACTGATCTGTTTAGTAAAAGAGAATAATTTTTTTTTCACGCATGTATTGATAGTAGATGGGTTAATATATATAGCCTTGATTTACAAAAAAAGAATCGACAGCTACAAAGAAACTAACCTGTAACAACTCTAACAGAACAAAGAAATAACAAAGAAAATAAAAGAGAAAAGCAAAAAAAGAGTAGGGCTTCATCATAAGCCCAGAAGTCAAGAGAGTATACAACTTGGGTTGGAGCGTGACCAGGCCCAATGAGAGTCCAAAAACTCAGATAGCCAAAAGAAATCCTAAAAGACTTGTGTGTCTCCAGACCCTTCGTCACACAACATCGTCTTCTTCCCTTTGATATATGCGAGCATTGTCGGTGTTTGTGTTGACTAATTCCCTTTCATCTGAGTGAGATGGTTCTATTTTAACAACCCCCCATAAGCTGGAGTATACACGTGTATACCCAACTTAGATAAGAGAGCGTGAAATGGTGGAGCCAGCAAGGGTTTGGTGAATCTGTCGGCCAACTGTGACAATGAGGAGACAGAAAGAAGATGTACGACGCCGGAGAGTATCTTCTCCCAGATTATATGGCAGTCTATTTCTATGTGTTTCGTCCGTTCATGGAAGATTGGGTTTTTGGCAAGATGGATGGCGGACAAGTTGTCATAATAGACGTAAGCTGCGTCTAGGTGAGGGAAGCTGAGGTCATAGAAGAGGTAGAGAAGCCACTGGATTTCGCAAGTGGTTGTGGTGAGGGTGCGGTACTCCACTTCGGAGGAGCTTCTAGAGACCGTGCTTTGTTTCTTGGATTTCCAAGAAATTAGAGAGGAGCCAACAAAGACACAGGAGTCGGTGATCGATTTTTGGCTATTAGGACAGACCTCCCAGTTAGAATCCGAGAAAACTCGCGGTTTGAGAGAAGAATCGTAGCGGAAGAGGAGACCCCGACCTGGAGCACTCTTCAGATAACGGATGACATGGTGACTAGCCTGAAAATGCTCGGTGGTAGGTTTGTCCAGGAACTGGGAGAGCTGTTGGACGGCGAAGGAATTATCGGGCCTTGTGATGGTGAGATACAAGGGCTTGCCCACCAGTCGCTGATACCCAGTGATATCGGGGTGAAGATCGATAGAAGTCGTTAACTTGGTTTGCGGGGCCAGTGGAGTGGACAAAGACTTACAATCTAGCAAGTTGGCATTTTGCAGTATATCCAGTGTATACTTGCATTAGGACAAATTTATCCCAACAGAAGAACAGGCAAGCTCTAACCCTAGGAAGTACTTAGTCGATTTAATGTCTTTAATTTGAAAGGTATGATCTAGGTATCTTTTTGTTGAGTCTATCAATTGGAGATTGTTACTGGTTAATAAGATGTCGTCTACGTAGATAAGGAGATTGATGAAATCAGAGTCCTTCTGCTTAGTAAACATAGCATGGTCAGAAGGGGATTGTCGAAAGCCAGTAGAGATCAAGGCTGAGGTAAGCTTTGCATGTCATTGATCACTAGCTTGCTTTAGGCCATATAAACTTTTGTTTAACTTACATACCATGTCTGGCATAGGTAGAGGAAGACCTAGAGGGGGCTTTATATAAACCTCTTCATAAAGATCCCTATGGAGGAAGGTGTTGTTAATGTCCAGTTGGTGCAAATGCCAGTTTTGGGAAGCTGTGAAAGCAAGCAACAAGTGGATTGTAGTGTGCTTAACAACCGAAGAGAAGGTCTCTGTGTAGTCCCGTCCAACTTGCTGAGTACAACCTTTGGCGACAACACGACTTTTACAACGATGAAGAGTGCAATCCGGGTGGAACTTTTAGTTTATGGACCCATTTGCAGTCAATGGCAGTCTTGCCTTGAGGTAAGTAGGTGAGCTCCTAGGTATTATTCTTGTTTAAGGCTTGAAATTCTTCCTGCATAGCTATCTGTCATTCCTTAAATTGCATTACTTCATTGTAAGTCTGGGGTTCTTTAAGGGCAGAGATAGATAGGGAAAATTTGTAATGTTGTGAGGACAGGTTGGTATAGGATAGGACGGATGAAACCGAGTGAGGGGAGGTGTGAGGGAGAGTAAGGTCGTCATAGGCTTGAAGGTAAGATGGAGGATGGGACTGCTGACTAGAGCGATGGGGAAGGTGTGGAGAAGAAGGAGAAGAAGATAAGTCTGAGGTCATAGGTAAGAAGGGAACCAGGTCAGATTCATGTTAAGGAGAGTTTAAGGTTGCAGGAAGGACAACATGAGGGACATATAAGTTATTAGTGGAAGGTTAGTGAAAAGGGAAAAAATATTCTTAGAATATGACATCCCTGGATTAAAAAAAAAGTCTAGTGTGTAGGTCCAAAAGTTTGTAACCTTTCGTTCCGGCAAAAAAATCAAGAAAAATAACCTTTCTTGCCCTTGAGTCGAGTTTGCTTCTGCCTACTTCCTTAGTGGAGGCAAAGCAGAGGCAACCGAACACCTTTAGATGGGCAAGGTTAGGATTAGTACCAAAAACAATAGAGTAGGGAGATTTGTGAGAACAATAGAGAGGTGAGGGGATTTTATTGATGAGAAAAACAGCATGCATGACACACTCAGAACAATATTTAGTGGGAAGGGAAGTTTGTAATTTTAGGGCTCGAGCGACATTAAGAATGTGTTGATGCTTTCTTTCCACCCTTTTATTTCAAGTTTTCTCATGGAGAATTCCATTGTTAACAAGCAAGTTTATCATTAAGAACTTAAGGCCTTGATCACTCCTTACACATTTTATTTTCTTTGCAAATTATCTGTCCACATATGTAAAAAAATTGTTTGATAAGGTCTCTAGTTTCAGATTTCTGTTTCATTAGGTAAATCCAAGTCAAGCGGCTATGGTCATCAACAATTGGAAGGAAAAATCTATGACCGTGAATAGAGGGTGTATGGTATGGCCCCCAAAGGTCAACATATACCATATCAAAACAAGAGAAAGCAGTAGAGGAGCTTAAAGAGAAAGGTAATCTTCTTTGCTTTGAAAAGTGACAAATGTCACATTGATTTACATGCTAAAATTTGACAGTAGGTCTAATTTAGCTAATAATTGTAATCTACTATTTGAAGGATGCCCTAAACGCTTATGCCAAAGATGGTAAGGATTGGAAGAGATGCAGTTCACTTGAGGAGAAGTTGTTAAGAAGTAGAGCCCATGCAGGTGCCTAGCAAAACCAATCTTCTTCATAGAGGTGAGATCCTGGATAATATAGGTTTGTTGAGTAAAGATTAGTTGACAATTGGAAAATTTAGTAAGCTGACTAACAGAAATGAGATTGAATGTAAAGAAAGGCATATAAAAGACATTAGTGTGAAGTAAGGAAGAGATTTGGACTGATCCGATATGAGAGATAGGTATATCCTGACCATTGGGAAGTTTTACAGTTAGGTTCTTGGAAGCTGAATATTCAGAAAAAAGGTGAAGACTGCAAACTATATGGTCAGTAGCTCCAGAATCCAAAACCCAATCAAAAGACTAAGGAGAGAGCCAGTGAGGAGAATGCTTACTAGAGGTATTCTTAGAGACTGTGTTAATTTGGGGTAAGGTAGAGGTAGATGGTAAGTTATTCTTGTCTTTGCTTAGTAGTTTCTTTAATTGATAATATTCCTCTTGCGTAGGTTGTAGCTGGGTGTGAAATGAGGGTTGTCTTATTTCAAGTCTGAAGGAGTGGGACAAGGCTCAGTAGGATTATCAGGGTGAGTTTTGATTTGATTGACATATTTAAACTTGGGTCTGGGATTGTCTCTGGATTAGTGTGGGTGTTGTTTATTATTGTGGGGGGAAACATTGGGTGGGTATTTATGTTTTCTGTAGCACTTATCTTCCATATGCCCTTGATGACCATAATAAGTACATACAAGTCTTTTGTTGTATTGAATATGGTTTTCTGGAATCTGACTTGGTAAAGAAGGCTTGAGGGTCATAGCTAGGAGACTAGGATGAGGACAACGGTTGTCTTTCATGCTGGGAAACTAGGGAGAATACTTTTTTGATATCAGGTAAGGGTTCAATCAACATTGTTTGGGATCTTACTGTTGTATAAGAGTCACTGAGTCCCTTTAAAAAACGAATAACACAATCATGTTCCTAATAAGATCTTATGGTTGCTGTGTAACACCCACATACCCCCTGGAATGATATGCAGGTGCCACACAAAGCAGTACTGAAACAATCTAAAACATGGTAAAGCATTTCCAGAAACTCAAGTAATATACAATTCATTTCATAGGTTGGGTCATATTTAGAATATAACATATACATGGTACTTATCACATATAAGCCTTAAAAATCCAAATCCAACCTGTATTAAGGTTATTACAAACCATCGAACAATATACAAATTCCAAAATGTCTCATTACATTAAATACAACTCAAAAACAAACTAAATATTTCCAAAACAAAACACAATCTCTTTGGCCACTGCGATTGTCTTTGTCTCAATCTTTAAACCTTCTTATCATAACCTAAACGGAGGCAAAACTACTGTGCTAAGCATAAAGCTTAGTGGGAAAATAACTAAACAAGATATAAATTGGTTACTGTTTCTAACAATCATCTAACATTCACATATATAGAATCAAATCACATCTCAAGCAATCTTTAATTGTTCATATTAAAGAACAATCCAAACAATATGCATCTCAAAACAGAATATAACATATCAAAACATGATATATTGACTTCAGAGCAAAACTTACAAGTATCAGAATAAAATACCATAATTCATATTATATCCAATTCAAGCATCAAATAATTCATATTATAGCATGCAATCAAGTTTAGCATTCCCTTACCTTCTTAACTTCAAATTTTAACTCCAAAGAACTGGCTATTGCAGCCCTTCCAAGCAATCAACACACATCTAAGATCAAGGTGAAAATTTCAGCACTAATAAGACAATAGCACAAAAAATAGTAGAACCTACTTCTTAATGCAGTAAATTACAAAGATTCCAAGTGAAAATGATCCAAAATCAAGCAAAATTCCAGAAGTTGAGAGGGAGTAAGAGGTTTCGGTGGAGAAGAGCAAAGTGTAGAGAGAAACTTCAAAGGTGAAGATGATTCATCACTTGCCTAACTCTTTGAATGAAAGGTGTCTTGGTTTGCAATGGCCACATGTCACACATGAAAGTGTGATAATTTTCCTTCATTAAAGCAACCTACATGTCTTTATATGTGGCAGCCAAATGTCATAATTCAATTAGACCACTTGTCACTCAACCAATGTTGCTAAATGCCAATGCATTAGCTATGCCAAATGTCACTAACTCAGAGGTTTAGTCATTTTAATTTTTCATGTACCAACTTAACTTGTCACTTGACAATTTTTCTAGTTCAAATTTATATTTTAATACATCAATTCTCTAATGGTATCAATTACTTCCAAATTACTAAGTATGATCCATTAAACCAAAATTCAAAGCATATACAACTTACAATCATGTCACAATTTTAATACCTATCATAATTACCTTCATGAACATGTAACATTTCAACTAAGGTATAATTTGGGGCCTCACATATTGCAATGTCACAATCACACTGAGGATTGCATCTGCATTTTGGTATTGGTCTGAGGTTAAGAAATTCATCCCAAAGTATTTTAAGATGTGTATAATAGTCTGTAATAATGAAACTTCCCTATTTGAAACTATATATTTCCTCTTGTAGATCTGAGATGCGAAAGGAGTTTGCTTGAGAGAAATGATCATGAAGATCCTTCCAGATCTCTGCTGCGGAATCCAGCTAGATGATACTTTGTGCTATGGATTCACTGATGGAGCGCATAATCCAGGACAGAACCATGGTGTTACAACATTCCCAATAATCAAAGGTAGGCTCATTTTTGTTTGGTATATTGATGCTTCCATCAATGAACTTTAGTATATTTTTGGACAGGAGAGCCATTCTTATGGACCAAGACCATGAGTGATAATTAGATCGGTCAATGGAGAGGAAAACAGAATGAGAGATGGATTCTCATTAGGGTGAAGGTAGAATGGTGAAGCTGGGTGATCTTTAGGTTTGTTGGCAACCTGATTTGTAGCAACATTGGCATATGAAAGGCCAGACATGATAAAAGAGAGAGGATAAAGGAAGATGAGTAGATAGGGCTACAGATACAAAGACGAAGAAAGAAGACAACGGGCAAGAAAACACACTAGAGCAAGAAATGGTAAAGGAACCAATAAAGGTATGTCTCTGATACCATGATAAAAGAGGCACTGATATGTTTGGTGAAAAAGAATAATTTTTTTCATGCATGTATTGATAGTAGATGGCTAATATATATAGCCTTGATTTACAGAAAAAGAATCGACAGCTAGGGAGAAACAAATCTGTAACAACTCTAATAGAACTAAAACAGAAAAAAGAAATAACAGAGAAAATAAAAAGTAAAAGCAAAAAAAAAAGTAGGGCTTCATCAGAGGCCCAAATCCTATCAACTTAAGCCCAGAGATCAAGAGAGTATACAATTTGGGTTGGGCGTGACCCGACCTAATGAGAGTCCAAAAACCCAGATAGCCAAAAGAAACCTTAAAAGACTTGTGTGTCTCCAGACCCTTCATCACACATCACCGTCTTCTTCCCTTTGATCTATATGAGCGTTGTCAATGTTTGTGTAGACTGATTCCCTTTTATCTAAGTGAGATGGTTATATTTTAAACGGATTAATATAGCTAATTTGACCAGCGAATAATATTAATTGTTTATTTAGAAATGTTTGGCAAAATTAGCTGTTTAATATTAGATGTTTTTGTATAAAATGACATAATGAATGCATGACTTAAAAAAAGATTTATAAGGATATAACTACTATATCTTATTATTTCTTTTAATATTCTCATAAGAATTTAAATAGAGTATTCTCATAAGAATTTAGATAGAGCCAAAAAAGGTTTATAATAATCTAAGAACGACGTCTAGCTTTCATTATACTAGAAGCAATATTACTTGATTCTTTCAGTTGTCTTTATGTTTACTTTCAAAGTTAAAAGAAGATGTATATAATACGATGATAACTTGTATATTCTAACTCAAATTTGATATTAATTCAACTTCAAAATTAAAATATTAAATTTAAATAATAAACTTATTATCTCTATCTCTTTGAGTAATTTGTAATAACTTTTGGATATAATAGTCTTTTAGTCCATTAATTTTTCAGTCGTTAGAAAAAAATGCTACCATATAGGAGCATTTTCAAAATCAGTAGATTAGGTTCAATCTGCCAACCTAATCAGTTAATTATCAAACATAATTTTCAACGATTTAATATGATCAAACAACTAAAACCTTTTAATCCACCAAAAACTAGTTGATGAGTTATTTACCAGACAAGGCCTTTGCTTGACTAGTTTTCTTTGGCTCAAAGGCATAATGCTTCTTTGTCTCTTGAAAGAGTTGAGTTCTAAGCCAATGACAAAGGATGAATCCGTTAATCAAACAAGTGGGGACCCATTTTGATCGTTAATTATTTTAAATGTTGCTTTTTTTGTTGACATATAATGTGATAGACGTATGTAGTATTTCATGTCAACACTATTTATGGAAAAGTTAATTATATTATTTATGTAACCAACTCTTGATTATTATTATAAAATTAAACAAAATTTGATAGTTATTATTATTATTAAGTAAACGATAAGAAATCAGAAAGAAGCGCAGTAAATAAATAAGTTGCTTAACCTTTGAAATAAACTGTTTTCTCTCTCTTAACCCTTTGTTGTTTAGATATACTTTTTATGGATTATTTGGATCTATGAACCTCAAATCCCAATGAGTTTGGAAAAAAAAAAACTAATTTATATTCTTTATAATTTAATTCAACCAATGTTTACAACTATTTAGCTATTTAATAATTGATCAGGGTTAAACACAATTAGTTAACCCAATGTTAGGCCATATTCTATCATTCTCCTATTTTGCCTAATTATAATATAATTATAAAATAGGAAACTAATAAGTCATAATTAGAAACGCATACATGAGCTAAGAGTGAATAGGAAATCACCAGTTACCAAGGCCGAGTGGAAGAGGATTGAGTGGACATGCCATCAGATATAGATACAACAAATGATCAAAGGTTAAATGCTAGGCAGATTTTATGACAGCATCGATATGCAAAAGGAGAGGCTCTTTGCCTATTTCTAACATATGGGATCTGTAAAGCCATCGAGACCTTTTCCATCTTTGATATATGATTTGTTATATATTTTAGTTTATTTCATTTTCACAAACATAATTTACAATTTGAATTTTGTTGTTTCATTTTGTTCAATATTTATTTAGTTTATTTTCTTAACTTGAGTTTTAGTACCTTTTTCATTTTATAGTTTTCATGTTACTCTAGATTTATCTCACATGGATGAGTTTATGCCTATGTCCTATGAATAACACAGTCGAAGACATAGATGTATTTGTGCCCATATAATTCCCTATATAGTAAGTAAGCACTAAAAAACATGGCCTGGGACGAAAATGGGGTCATCAACTGTGTCTATTTTTGTTCTTATTTTTTATATTTTAATTTCATTATCATTTAAATAAATATGATTTAATTAGTAATATTACTTAATAATGATTATTATGACTAATATAACATAATTATTTAATATTATTTTTAATTAATTTAAAATATATTTTAAAATTTAAAATTTATCTTTACAAAAATTAGTTTAAAATTTATTACCTATTAATTATTATTTTTAATGAAGTGCAGGAATTTTCCCTCAATTTTTACTAATCAATGTTATATGAGATTAAACTAAAATTAATTAGTTAATTAATTTATTGATTTATTGAATTAATTTATCTTTAAATTTTTATTTTATATTTATTATTAGTGATACTTTAGCTATGCTTCTCCGTCTCTCTTCCCCTCTGCCTTTCTTTCAACTACTTCACCATGAGTTGTGTACCTTATTCATCTCTCCCTTTTTTCCTTTCCTCTGACCTTTAGGCTTTTGATAGCGCGTCGTAACACTAATCAAAATAAAATAACCAGACTACTACTATAGCAGTAACAAGTCTAGGTCGATCCACAGAGAGTGTGTATAAAGTTGTTGAAATAAAATTAACTAGTGTTTAGGTTTAACGAGGGGGGGGGGGGGGTTTGGTTTTGGAAAGAAGAAAATAAAATGAAACTAGACTAATAAAAACAAATTAAAGAAAACATGCGAAAATATGATAAAAATGGGAAATTCGATAAAGACCTAGTTTTTTGGTTCAATCTCGACCTACACCCTAATTAAGCATATTGTATAGATTTGTTGTTCTCAAACATCTCCTAGTAATGATTAATCGTAGGTTAATAATAAACCAAACTTTTCCCTTTGATTTTGTTTAATCAAGATACAATTGTTAATTAAACCTAACTACCGAATAACTTAGGATATGATCTCTAGATTTAATTAGGAAATACCATTACGAATTAGGAAAACTGATTAATCAAGACAACAATCATATATGATGCATTATTTAACCTAGGTCATGTTATCTTCAATGATTACGAATCATTAGTCACTACACATGAATCGGAAATACAACGATTATGTATTGCATTCAATTCTAGCAATGGGTTTCCATGAAAACGATTTAATAGAGCATTAAAATCATCATCATTCAAACACCCAATCAATCCATACAAGATAACATAATCAATTTATAATGAGAGAAAGAAACACAAAAATATGAAAGACATGCTTAACCCAGGTCGTTGACGTTGATGTTACCTCCAAACTGGCTTTGGAAACTTAGCCTTCCATAGGTCTTAAAAACAAGCTTCAGCTCGTACAAAAATTGCCCCAGCCAAAACCCCTTTCTGTCTCACTACTGCTGCTTTTATTATGTCTTTATTTCTCTCTTCTGTTGTGTTGATATGACCATTTAATTTTTAGTCGATCCTCCTATTCATGCCTCCCTTGTTTATGCCGTAGCTCTCCCAGCCACCTCTGTTTGTGACATGACAAATAAAACTTAATGGACCACGCTACTGTTCATGTTTGTTTTAAAACCTCGCTCCCTTTCTCTAACGTAACGTACACATGTAACGCTAGCGTTTGGCATTAAACGCTAGTGTTGGCGTTAAATGTAATCGATGCTAGCGTTAAACGCTAGCTTCCTTTTGCTTTGGGTTGTGCTGTTGTCTTTGTCTTTGTTTTTATCCACTTGCATGCATGTTGTTTTGTCCTTCAACTCTTAGTTGTTACATGCATTTTGCTCTCTTATTATTTCTTGATTTTTCCAGCAAGCACTTTTAATTCTTCTTCTTTGTGTTTTTATTTTTCTTTTCTTCTTCTTGTCTTTTAATTTTCTTCTTTTTTCTCAATAAAGACAAGTGAAAATTAATCTTCGAAAAATGACCCAAATATAGTGCTTTCGACTCACTTTAATTTCTTTGCTTCCAAATTGTACTTAAAATCATAAATAAATTAAAGTGAGTATCTTAAGTATTTTTGTATCATTAATCGCTAAGTGTAAATGATTAAATGTATCAACAATTAATTCTTTCTCATTGTTGTTTTTCTTACTTCCTTAGTTTATGTCCATTAAGTAAGTTTTATTTTTTCCTTTTCTAATTCTTTCTTCGTGTATGCTACAATGGAGAAACTTGTTGAAGCTTCTCCGATCTATGCTTTTCTTTTTTCTCCTTCGCCCTTATACCACTTTCCATACTTTATTCTTTCTCATTCTTTTCCTTAGTCCTCCCTCCTCCCCAGTCTCTCCACTCATCTTCGTGTCTTACGCCACTTTCTCTGCTAACTTTTTTGGATAACCGTCATTTAAATGATTTGTTATTCTAGTTGTTCTTTAGCTTTAACTGGTAATATTTCTAACTTCTTATCCATTTCTATCCAACCTCCTGCATCTGCTTCAGACATCTCACATCAAACTTCTCCTATTCCTTTAACTTAATATCACTTTAGATTATTCTCTCCTTCTAACATGAACCTTGTCTTTTCCCCTATATCCCTGTAGGGCTTTTGATTTAATTGTAGTGTATCTACCTTTTCCTCAATCTACCATTATTACCTAAAAACAAATTTTAGAGGACTCTTCCCCTAAATTAAACATGTATTTCTACCCTCCCTTGCTCTTAAAAGGTAGTCCTTGAGTAACTCCCTCAATTGAGGTTCTTATAAAAGTAGTTTCAAGATGGAATTCTACTTTTATTGACTTCTTTTTGGATAAGCACCCTACTTTACATATTATGAATTCTTCGACCCTCACCAATTGGAAAAAAGATAGGTTTGAAAGAGGTTTTAGTCAATGAAACCAACATCTTCTTCTTCAAATTTGTTTCAAAAGCTATTGCTCAACTTTTACTTTCAAATGGTTTATGACATGTAAATGGAAAATCACTCTTTCTATAACAATAGAAGCCAAGTTTCTCCATTGAAACCTCATTTCATAAATGGATTCCAACCTACGTTAGTTATTTGGCTAGCTATATTAGAAAGTATATCTAGGGATGAAACCATTGCCAAATTGAAAAGAATCAAGTATGTTAAGATATATGTCATAGTTGATATTCGATAATCATTACTAGAGGAGATCTTAATTATAAGACTAGGAGAAGATAATATTTGGTTACGGATGAGGTTAGAGTGTTATACCAATGGAGGCATGTTCTCCACTAATAAGGTTTAAAAATGGCTCCCCATATATAAAGTTTGTTAAAGAAGATTACAATGAGCTGATCATTTTTCAAACTTCAACTAAGATAGATGATTTTTTGCTGATGCTAACTTACACCCTAGTGATTATGATGCTCAACTTTAAGCTGAACTAACATGTAAAGATAGAATTTCCAAGTCATAGGTCTTTTGCATTTTTGATGATTTGGGGTTATTTTTGGAATATAAACAAGTGAGAAAACCCTATTAAAGCCATAGGAGGATTAAGAAGTATAGGCAAAGAGAAACATCAAAAGAGGCAACTGGAACATAAAACAAAAAGATCAAAAAGGCAAAATTCCAAAAGATCAAAGCTGCATAATTTTCCAGCTTAAGGATAAGAAGAAGAATACATCCAAGATTCAATCTTCTACTCTTTTCTTTTCTTTCTTTGTTCTTGAATGTTGGTTATAAACAATTATAGATTTATTTTAACTATGAATTGCAAAATTTGTTCTTGAATTGTTTTGTTAAAATTTTATGCTTTTGATTTAATAGAAACATACTTTGTGGTGGTTTTTTTAAATAATCAATATATTAATGACATAAAAAGCTTAACAAATGAGTTCTAGGAGTATACAAAATCATCAAAAGATTACATCAATACAAAAATTAACATGTAAAAGAGGATCTTAGTAAGCCTATAGAGATGCAAGATAGAGCTAATTAATTCTCCAAATGGCTAGTTATTGAGGACTGAACGAATGCTTATCCTTATAAACAAAGATGTGGTTCTAATTTAGGCATATATTGCTTACAAAAGTCTTTCTTTGCTGTTGGAACAATCATTCAAGGTCCTTTTGTTTTTTCATCCTATGAGCCATAAGTCAAATAGTTGAAAGCCAATATGAAAATCCATAGATCACCTTTAAACCTCATCTTAATATTATGACTTCATTCAATGATACAAGACTAGAGCATGAGGACAATTAGTGCTACAGAGGTTAAGGATTGCTTGCTATAAGTAACTATCGTATTATAATTGAAAAAAATGCTTAATATTTTAAAGAGATAGTTTACGTAGAGAGGCAAATAAGAATATCTGGCTAATTTGTCAAAGGTTGGAAGCCTAATGTTGATATCTTGCCAAAGTATAATTAAAGATCTAGGTGAATTATTCTTATTCTAAATTTTTATGTGCTAAGTTACAAGTAGAGGGAGGATTTCTGAAAAGAGACCAACAAGATTTGTTTATGAAAATACTAGTGGAAGTGTGAATCTATGAAACAAAATCTTTAGCTAAGTTGTTTAGTGTGAAGCTGAGAAGGAAATGGGAAAAACTTGTTGCTGGAATGATGTTATCTATGTTAATGGACAGATCTTTAACAATTAAGGCATTAGGTGAAATAATTACCTTCAAAGGAATAACTTCAATAATAGAATCCTGGGGGCCAAAAAGGTTTAACAATCATACCAAAATGACGAATTTTTTTTACCATTTTTGATAATAGATATGCTAGAGTCCGTAATGCCCTATCTTAGCTTGAACAATTGTTTTATAACGTAAGAACCATTTACAAGAATCCTTGCAACCTAGAGGTTTTTATCTTTGAAATAATATGTGCGCACCGATTGGACCCAAAGAGCTTGTTGATCTTGGAGTAGTCTCCATAATCCTTTGGCTAGAAAAACATAATTGAAGCTCTTGATAGATAAAATTCCCAAACCACCATGCTTCTTAGGTAAACAAACCTCAAACCAGCATACTCCGTGACTTCTAGCTTTGCTACTACTAGTTGGCCATCAAAAAATTCAAAATGTTCTTTCTATTTTCTTAACAACTTGGGGAAAGACAACGTGAAAGGACCAAGTACTTAAAGAAGAGAACATAGAGTTGATTAGTTGACATATGCCAGCAAGAGAAAGTGATATGGAAGCCTAACTATCAATTCTTCTTTTAATTTTGTCAAGATGGGGCTTAAATTATGAAAACATAGTCTTAGTGGAGGAGACAAGAATCCCAAGATATTTGATAGGTAGATAGGACAACTTAAAGCTGATGATTAGTGACAATCTAGAAGGTAACTGTGTGACACTTGCTAAGATAAAAAAAAAAAACCAAACTAGTTTCCACCAAGAGGTTTTTTGGCTAGGGGTTAAAAATATTTAAACATGTTTTATTAGTGAATTTTTGGATTTATGGCTCTTCTATATAGGTTTGTCGTCCATCTCCACATTAGGTATGTATCTAGAAACATTGCCTATAATTGCTGTGAACTTTCTAAGACTACAATACCAATCCTTATTAGCAATGATTCAACTAACCTTGTTATTTAGAGGAATAAGCTACTTTAGATTCACTATATCAGGATCTTATATAAGGGACCAAATTTGCTATAATAATTGAACCAAAACTAAGTTTTAGGTCCATTTCTAGCAATGAATTTTATTTTCTGAATCATATCTTCCTTTAGCTTTAAGAATTCTTTTAGGATCCAAGAGTTAGTTTTGAATAGTATTAATTCTCCATATATATAGGTCATTGATTATACAAGTATGTATCCACTTAAATCAAATTAATTATTAACAAGTGAACAACATCCATAACCATTTATCCAAAAGCAATTTGTTTGCATTTTTATCAAGTAGATCTCTAAGCCTCCTTTTTCTATTAATGTGCATACCTTAAACCATTTTACTTTTGCATATGAATTCTTGTTATAAGTACTTGTCCATATTAAGTTATTCATTAATCTCTAAATATCTTTAACCAATTTTTGTTACGTGAAAAGATTACAACATCAATGAATATGGAGATTATTTAGAATAGTAGTGATAAGTTAAAGTCTCCCAGCATAAAAAAGGAATTGTTATTCCAATAATTGATCCTTCTATGAATAGAATCAAATGGTGGCTAGAAATCATTTTAGGTAATTCTTTCGTTTGAAATTAGAATTCCCAAATACCTAAATAAGAGATTATGCATAATTAGGCTTAAGATAATTAATAGTGAGTTAGCCTGATTCATAAAGTTTGTAGATATCCATAAATAATTCTTGCACTTTTTCATGGTTAGTCTAAATATCAACCTAAAGAAATATACATAATCTTTTAGAGTTAGCATTGATCTAGGATGTGCAACACTAAATAGCAATATATCATCAAGAAAAGAATGGTAGAATAATCTCAATTTTTTACACTTATAATGGTATTTAAAGGTTTACTCTTATTTTATTATGAAGGAGATTATTCTGGTGAGTACTTATAAGCAAATAGTGAAAAGATGAAGGGAAATATGATTTCATTATTTTAGACCTTTGGCCCCATTAGTAAAGTGGGTTCATCATTAACTAATATAGTAAAGAAGGACTATAAATGCACTTGTCAATCCAAAGGACAAATTGACTTAGGAACTAAAAAGCATTTAAAGAGTTTAGAATGAATCTCTATCAAATCAAATGCCTAATCAAAATCAATTTTCACGGATCAACCCTTTAGAACTTTTTTACCTTGATAACTCTTGAAGAGTTATCGGCTACCAAGAAGTTATCACTATCTCTCCTTCCTTTAATGAAGGCCCTTTGACTTGTATTGATAAAGCTACTAAAAGAGTCTTTTAGCCTAATAGTTGGAGTCTTAAAAATGATATCATAGATTATATTGCAACAAGAGATTGACCTATAATCATTTAAAAAGCTAGGATCATTCATTTTTCATATTTTAAAATTATCTATAATCATTCACGTTATCATATTTTAAGTTGAAATGAGCTTGCTTAATATCTATAGCATTAATTATGAGTGACTCCTTTTGAAAAAGGGATAGAGAGTCAAGTATAAACATTTTGAGTTCATAAAAAAAGACCAGTATGGTTAGAAGATTTACATAAGTTTTTGAAATGGTTAAATACCAATTCCTTGAGCTTAGATTACTTCCAAATGTGTCTCCATCATTGTTTACCAGGGAACAAATTTTGTTGTTATTTTTCCTATATAATATAACACTATAGAAGAATTTAGAGTTTATATCTCTTCCTTGAACTAATTAGCCCTATTAATTTGTTTAAGCAAAGCATGGCATTTTATAAAGCTTTTGAATATTCATCAAGGGCTTTGCTTTCCATACCTCTGAGGGTTACATCCTTGGGGAATAATTCAATTTGGTATTGTATAGAGCATAAGTCACCTTTAGCATTGATAACGATTGCCTTTGTGTTATCGATTTTATTAACATATAGTTTATTTAACTTAGTTTTAACATTTTGGAGCTTTCTCATATATTGGTAAGATTTAAAACCCTCTACCTTTAAACTTACGCTTCTTTTAATCACTTCCTTATAGCTCTCTGTCTTTATTAGAAAATTATTAAATTTGAAAGGAATATTAAGCTTTTCAATCTTAATACCCAATGCAACTGTAGTAGGGAAATGTTATGAATAAAGAGGATTGTGAAAATATGCCATATTGTTATTATACGTAAAGAGCCATTGAGGATTAACAAATGTACAATCAAGCTTTTCCCTAATTAACTAACCACCCTCTTGTATGTTACTCTAGGGGAAGTAGGCTCCAACAAAAATGAGATCAAAAAGCTCAATTAAGATTAGGTAATTTTGAAAGCTCTCATTTGTTTTATTGTTCAAATAATCTGCTTCAATTTCTTGGGAAAGTAATATGATGTTAAAATCTTCCACAACCAACTATGGATTTTGAATAAATAAGCTTTTAGATTGTAGATCAATCTAGAGTATGTTCTTTTGGAATTCGTGGTTTGCATCATAGATAAATGTTATTTTCAAACATTTAATGTAAGGTCCCAACATATACCCTAGAAGTATTATAGCATGTCTAGGGTATATTAAGAATGAGCATAACAAATGAATTAAGTGCATCTAAGTATAGTAAGAGACATAATGGTACTTAATGTAAAAGATTTAGGTAAATTTGTTCATTTTGACATGAACATACCTCAATAATTTGGCCATATCTTGGCATGTAGACCTCTAAATTTTCAGAGTAGTGCTCTAGAGACAATCACCTTTAGCACTTTTTTACAAACTTTATTTTGATTAATAAAGCGAAAGGAAAATTTTCATTAATTTGATGTTTATTTATTTATGAATTGATATCGATCTTAAATCGTATTTATGAAGTTCATGATACAAAACATAGCATGAAGGAAATCATGATGATGAGATTCTTATCATGTGCAATTATGTTAGTATATAAATTATCCATATTTATAGGATTAATAAGACAGGACATTATTAATCTAGATAGACTAGCACATGTTATACTCCTTGATTTGATCAAGTAGTGGATCTCACAAACTGTAAGCATGAGATGTTTAGAGTTAACATATGAATGCTTACTAATAGTAAGTACATCAGATGACCCGCAATGAGATTATCATATGGATGATCTATCAAATGTCAATGATTAATCTCATCATAGCAGTGGTGTAAATATGTTTAGACTTGAGGTACTCAAATATATCTTGGATACTGATCATGTTTTTTGACATCATTCCTTGTTGCCTTAAGACGAAATCGCTCATAGATTGGTAATTGGGTACAACTATTAGTATTCGAAGGTAATTGGGTAACCAATAAAGGATTCACCACTCATGATAAAAAGAGATGATACCCACGGTCTCTTGTCGGAGTCATTACTCAGGAGTCTCTAGCTAGAGCAGTCATGTGTCATAAAGAGGGTCTTCAATGACATATAGAGTAATGAGATCCTAGGACAATAACTAATATAACTTGGACTAGATGTGATGTAGTCAGTCTAGTGGGAGTTCACACATAGCCCATACTTTGAACCAAGTGGGGTATAGAATGGTGAAGGGATGAATTGCATGGTAATTATCTATAGAAAGGTTTATAAGTCGGATAATTAACTATCGAAGAGTTTTTATGTTAATCCAATTATATTCCAGTAAATTGGCATCATGAAACCCTTTATGATTTGTTTGAATTAAGAGTTAATTCAAGTAGCATAAAACTATCCATGATTTGCTCATATTAAGAGTTAATTCAAGTGCTCAAAATAACCGAAAACCTAAAGGTCACACGCATAAAAGATCGGATAAAAAATAAAGTGTATATGACTGTCATTGAAGTAGGCCACGATCGTGGCCGAAAGTACAACAGATGATGCATAAGTGAGTTCTTCACTTATGTACACATAGACTAATAAGTTAAAAATACATTTAAGTGAAAGGATAAGGGGTCTAGAAGTGTTCTAGGGTTAGAAAGAATGGGTCTTGAGTCTTGTTCATGCAATTTATGCAATTGTTGCCTGAATCTAATTTCATGTAACATAATCTTGATCTATCTCTCCATTTGAGCATCTACTTGATCTCATCTTGTTTGGTGCTCTAACCGCCCTTACACACTGCTTTTCTTCATCTTTGCATGTTCTTGAGTGATCAAGGAAGGTATTTGGTGTTTGATACAACCCAAACAAGGAGAAGATTAAAGAAAGGAGGAGCATTATCAAAGGTACATTTGTTAAAATTTCATGTTATTATAATCTGTGTATGCATGCATCTAAGATTCTAGATTTTTAGGGATGTTGTGGGGTTAGAATTTAGAATCCGACACTTCCCCTACCTTGTTATGCATGTGATGCATGAATCCATGGCTACCCTAACACAAATTGGATAGTTCCAATTTGAAATTAAGCTAGAGACATAGATCTAAAACTTTCATGAAAGAATCAAAATTTTATTGTGCCTCTAAGATTTTTGAATTCTAGCTTGAAGTTAAGTTATGACTGTTGTCCCTGTTTTTGAACAGTGTGTAGAGTTTTTTTTTGTTAAATCAGTAATAAGATTAAAAGAAAGAATAAGGTTATTTACATGGCAAGGGAGAGTTTAGAAACT
>JANITX010000002.1:46016236-46027240 GCA_027564395.1 Erythroxylum ulei
TTCCTCATTTTATATCACAACCATAATGTACATTGTAACTTTAAGTTCAACATCCAAGTTTACTTAACATCCTCCTATAAGCATAACAGATCAGTCTATACAATACGCTACAAACATGAGGAATAACAAATGAAATTAACAGACTATGTCTTCAATTCTCAATTGACCGACCTTTGAGCCATATCTGATCGTTAAGGTTGCACAAAATATGCTTCAATGGAGTCTTAGAAGCTAGGTCGTCTCACTTTCGAACTTGAAATTGTAAACGGTGTAATTTTGATGAGTTTTGCGAACTTAGTAGAGTAACCATCCTCGATGGTTCACTCATATTATAAATCATAATCAATCATAAACATATTGTGACACAGTTCATATCAACTTTATTAGCATCAAGTTCTTTCACAAACAAATTGTATTTCAGTCAAACAATTTAATCAAACTATCACTTACGCTTGAATAAAACACAATCATTGGTTTAATTCCATGTATTCAAACATATAACGTTCTTACAGCTTTAAAAATCATTTAAGTAATTCAAATCATATGTGAATGCTATATGTATGAGACTTACATTCGTTTTTACATTGTTGTGACTGTGTGCTTTTCCAATATCCCGTTTCACCGGGCTCATTTATCATAGTGAGCGTTAGGCTCTAACCACATATGTTTGAGCTTTAAGCTCTTTTCAGTAGCAGTCTCAGTCAGTAGCAACACCAGTCACAACTACCTTTATATTACATGTATTCAAATGAAATGCACGCCACAATCCATTTAATACAATCAATCACTTTCATTCACATTATCTTAGTTAATACAGTCAGTCATATCATTCAATCACTTAGGCAGTCTCATTCACATACAAGTAGCACTTCTAATGATATTCACATGCATCAAAACTCATCGGACATTTCATGTCCGAAATCCAGTACACAATCAGTACATATTCATCACATATAAAATTCAATTTAGTAATATCATATCAAATTAAAGTAAGACCATCTTAAGTTACTCACAATTTCTCCCTCAAGCATATTGCCTTGATGTTCCGGAAATATCCGAAATTGGTCACGCTACTTGCTCTCCTATATGCGTTAAAACAATTCTACATTATTGTACTACTTATGTAACTGAGTAAACACATGTATAAATGTATCATGTATCATGCATATGCAATGAAAAATTCTTGGGTATATTTCTATAACAAATTGATGTACTCCAATAGTGCCAAAATTCACACACTCATTCACTATTCTAGCTTTTGCTGAAAGTATCCCATTCGGGTCAACTTTGCGTAATGAATAAAAGCAAGAAAATGATGTATTTCTGTAACACTTTCTTCTATACAATATTGCCTCTATGTCTTAAATTTCTAGTGACAAAAAAATTATTCAATTTGGTTCATTATTCTATGAGTTATGCTCATAATACAACAGACTAAGTACATTTGAAATTTTGGCTAATGCAGATCATGCATTCAAGTTGTACACCTCATATCTCTCAATTCCAATATCCACAAATTACAAACTTTATATCAATTGAAAGATAAGAGAATAATCTACAACTTTGGTGCAGACACCTTAGTCTAATTCGGCCTACATCGATACAGTTTATTCGATAACAACAGGATATGATTTCTGTCCCTGGTAATGCTACAACCTAAGTCAAGACTCAATTTCATGCCAACTTTGAAAGTCTTAAAGACATAATTAAAATTTGAATTCTTCAAAAAAGTTATAGGCATATGTCTCAAGTGTAATCTGAATCAAGAATAAACTCATTTGAAAATCTACAGATCAATATATAATCAAAATACCAAAGCATGTTTAATGAAAATTTTCCAGTTCATAACATTCCAACACATTTCCTCAATTTCATCCAATCAATATTTTTCAAATCAATTCAGATGGCTCTAAATTTTCATAGAGAGAATGGAAAATGCCTTAGGAGTCTATTGGTTCAAGTTTCAAGTCATTTGGAGGTTGGATGAAAAAGTTAGAGCCAAAAGAATCAAAGTTGTTTAGTAAAAATACTCTAGTTCATATTCAGACTTCAAAAACTAAAACCATTCATATAAACCATCACCTTCTTCTTCCTCTCTCTCTACTGCAAATTTTGTTTTCATGAATAGTAACAACCCACAAACCAAAACAGAACCTATAGCCACTTACGCATGCATCCATCCACAAGCATGAAAACATCATCTATACTACTCCCCTTTCAGCTCAACAACACAAAACAACTAAAAAATCCAAGGTTTAAACTTAAACATAAAAAATCGTATGCTCAAACACGCAAATTCCATTTTTTTGCACTTTCTTTCTATCTTCTGTATCTTCCCATTTTTCATCAACACAATCACTTCTTTTAACTCATTTCTATATCATAACCTCACCAAATTCATTTTTCTTGTCTTTAAATTCATTTCAGATCATCACAAAAACACTCACAAATAATCCTGCATATCAAAAGTAAACAAGAACAGAGCATATATATTCGTTGATTTTTCATGATCTTCTGTATCATTTTTAGTTTACTCCATTTATAATAATTAATTCAGTACAATTCAAGCATCATCTATAATATCATTTACAATACCCAGAAACTTAAAACATCACTTACTTGTTTCAACAAAAATTTCCAAAGTGAAGAATAGGTTTTGGTGGATGGGGAGGAAAACAAGAATAAGGAGAAGCAAAAAAAAAAAAGGCTAAACTGAATTGCTTCCTTTTTTAGGTATAACATAGATGTGAGTATCAAAAATAGATATTTGGACGGTGAAGATTTGGTGTGGGTGTCTCCGATGTAGACCACCGACAGCTGTAGAAATATTTTTACGTGGGTTAACAATTCAATGACACATGGCACCCATGTATGTGGGCCATGTGTCACCTTCCCATTTGTCTCTTATTCTTTTTACCTTTTTAAAAAATACCCCAAAATTTTGAAAATTCTCTAAAATTCACCAAAAATTTCGAAATAATCATAATACTCTCCAAATAAATTTTCAATGTAAATAATTAACAATTCACATTTGAATCTCATTTAAAAATCAATTATACCCGGAAAATGTCAATGAATGCATGTACAATTATTTTAATGTATCAGAAATAAATATTCACATGTGTGTGAATATACAATGATGCATGAGCATAAAATGTACTTCTAATTTCTCACAGTACACTCAATTCACTGTTCTAGGGTCTAGCCCCAAATATGAGATGTTACAATTGTTCCCTCATTAAGAAATTTTATCCTTGAAATTCTTACCTGATTGAGGAAACCGGTGGGGATATTGCTTTTTCTTATGCTCCTCAGTTTCTCACGTTGCTTCTTTACTCGAATGATTGTGCCACAGAACTTTTACCATTGGAATTTTCCGATTTCTCAATCGTTTTATCTGATACTCAATTATCTGAACTGGCTTCTCAACATAGCTTAGATTACCAGTAACTTTAATATCCTGAGTAGGTAACACGTGTTGGATCAGACCTATATTTCCTTAACGTACTCACATAGAATACGTCATGTATCTGAGACAACTCAGTAGGTAAGGCTAATTGATATGCCAAAGGTCTAATTCTCTCAATAATTTCATAAGGACCAATATATCTTAGGCTCAACTTGTCCTTTTGCTAAACCTCAATACGCCTCGCTAAGGCGACACTCTCAGAAATATTTTGTCCTTGACACTATGCTTCATATCTCGACAATGCTGATCCACATAACTTTTATGTCTATTTTGAGCCGCTTTTATTCAACTCCGGATCAGTTTCACCTTATCTACAGTATCTTCAATCAATTCAGGGCCTTCTATCATTCTCAAACCTTCTTCATCCCAGTATACAGGCGAGCGACATTTTCTACCATATAGTGCCTCATATAGTACCATTCCGATACTGCTATAATAATGGTTATTATATGCGAATTCAATCAGTGCTATGTATTGATCGCAAGCTCCCTAAAACTCCAATACACATGCTTTAAACATATCCTTAATAGTTTTAATAGTTCTCTCACTCTGTTCATCTATCTGAGTATGAAATGTAGTACTAAAATTCAACTTTGTGCTAACTACAAGCCTTTCCAAAATCTTAAAGTGAATCTGGGATCTCTGTCCGATACAATGGACACAGGAACCCCATGTAGTCTCACAACCTTAGTCACATACCTCCGGGCCAACTGGTCTAGTGTATTGTTCTCCCGTATTGGTATGAAATGCGCCCATATCGCGTGATTTTGTCTCTAAGTCTTAGGCAATCGCATAATAAATTCCATGGTAATTCGTTCCTATTTCCACTCCGAGATAGGCAACGAATGTAGCTTTCCTACTGGAGCCTAATGCTCAGCTTTAACCTGTTGGCATGTCATACATTTAGAAACATACTCTGCCACTTGCTTCTTCATTCCGGGCCACCAAAAATGTTGCTTCAATGTATTATATATCTTGATCGTACCAGGATGCATAACATAAGTAGCCATGTGAGCTTCCTTTAGGATTTCCTTCCTCAGATCATCGACATTAGGCACACATAGTCTCTGCTTTAGCCAGAATGTTTCATCTCTCAATTCAAAGTCAGAATCTAAATTCATCTTAACTTTCTTAATCAGTTTCATTATCTCAGGATTATCACTCTAAACTTTTCTAATTCTGTCATGCAACATTGGTCTTAGTTTTAATGTGGCTGTTAATGCTTCATTATGCTTAAGATTC
The DNA here is from genome assembly GCA_027564395.1 of Erythroxylum ulei. Lineage (NCBI taxonomy): Eukaryota > Viridiplantae > Streptophyta > Magnoliopsida > Malpighiales > Erythroxylaceae > Erythroxylum > Erythroxylum ulei. The sequence goes on from JANITX010000002.1 coordinate 46,020,948, forward strand.
AACTCTACATTCAAAGCTCTTAACTGAATTAGGCTTGGTAGCCTCGATATCTGAATTTGAGCTACACTGCTATATGACTTTCTACTCAGTGCATTAACCACAATATTTGTTTTTCCCAGATGATACTCAATCGCGCAGTTGTAATCTTTCAATAACTCAATCCATCTCCTCTGTCTCATGTTTAGCTCTTTCTGACTCAGTAGATATCTCAAACTTTTATGATCAGTGTATATCTGCAATGTCTCGCCATATAAATAATGTCTCCTAATCTTTAGAGCAAAGACTATTGTTACAAGCTCTAAATCATATACTAGATAATTCATCTCATGAGACTTTAAATGTCTCGATGCATAGGTTATCACCTTACCATGCTACATCAATACACACCCCAATCTTTGATGTGATGCATCACTATATACTACATATCTACCAAATCTCGATGGAATAGTCAACACTGGCATTGTAATCAACTGATGTTTCAATTCCTTAAAGCTTCTCTAACACTCATCATTCCATCTGAATGCCACATTCTTCCTCATAAGTTTGGTTAGAGGTGCCGAGATCAAAGAAAACCCCTCGACAAAGCTTCGGTAATATCCAGCTAATCCAAGGAAACTCTAGATCTTCGATACATTCTTCAGAGTCTCCCATCTCATTACTGCCTCTATCTTCAATGTATCCACTTGAAGTCTATGCCCAGTTAATATGTGACCCAAAAATACCACTTGATTTAGCCAAAATTTACATTTACTAAATTTGGCATATAATTGTTTTTCTCTCATAAGCTGCAAAATCATTCTCAGATGCTCAACATGTTCCTCACTACTTTTTGAATTCACCAAAATATCATCGATGAATACAATTACAAACTGATCCAAGTAAGGCTGAAACACCTTATTCATTAATGTCATAAATGCAGTTGGGGCATTAGTCAACCTAAGCAGCATTACTAAGAACTCGAAATGCCTATACCTGCTCCTGAAAGCACTCTTTGGTACATCAGCCTCTATTATCTTTAGCTAATAATACCCATACCTCAAATCGAGCTTAGTGAAAGCTTGAGCTCCTTGCAATTGATCAGATAAGTTATCAATTCTAGGCAACGGGTATTTGTTCTTCACTGTAACCCGAATGAGTTTCCTATAATCAATGCACAACCTTAAAGTTCCATCTTTCTTCTTTGTAAATAACACTGAAACTCCCTAGGGTGAAACGCTAGGTCTAATGAATCCCTTCTCAAACAGTTCCAGCAACTGGATCTTTAACTCCTTTAGTTCCACAGGTGTTAATGTATAAGGAGGAAAGGATATACAAGCAACACCTAGAACTAAGTCAATTGTGAACTCCGTTTCCCGATTTGGGGGCAAACTACGTAATTCAGCGGGAAACTCATCCAGGAATTCCTTAACCATAAGAATATCCTGTACACTCAACTCAAATCGATTATCAATCACGTGGGCCAAATAAGCCTCACATCCACCATACATTAACTTCAAAGTACTCACAAATGAGATTAGTCTGGCTTGCACTGCTTGGCTAATACCTCTGAACACTGCTCTCGACTGATTAGGGGACTCTAAAATTACTTCCTTCGTATAGCAGTTCATGATGGCCTATAATCAGTGAGCTAATCTATGCCTAGAATAATATATATCTCCTTTAACTGTAATACAATCAAGTCTGCTTCTAACTCTACTTGATCAATTCGAATCAAACACTTCTTATAGACCTCCGCAATCACGATGGTACCACCTATTGGTGTCCTCACCTCCAATCCACATCTCAGTAACTCTCTATCACAATGCAATCTAGATGCCATATGCGGTGTGATAAATGAATGTGTAGATCCAGGATCTAATAATGCATAAACCTCAAAAGTAAATAGTGATAACACACCTGCAACGACATTTGGAGACTCTTGAGCCTTTTGTCTCATCATGGCATATACTCTGGCCTGAGACTACGGTTGATTGATTCGCACCTCAGTCCTCCCAGTAATATTCCCAGAACTCATCCTGCCTCTGCCACGACCTCTCTACTCAATTCCACTAGCTTCGCTCTGCTGAACAATGGGTTCTGTTGCCATACTTCCTCATCCACCATACTGTGCTCCAGACATCACAGGACAATCCTTGATCCGATTATCAAATGAGTCACATCGAAGATAAAATCCTGTCAACCTCTAGCATCCACAACAGTGCTTATTCCCGCAATGTTCACAAGCTGGCAACTGACCTGATATTGTACCTCTGTTATTCCCAAATTGTACAAAACTACCTCTCTATTTGACTCCTGACTGTCTAGATCCAGTTGATGACTTGAAAGCTCAGTTCTGTCACTTACTGAACCTTCTGCTAGAATCTCCCTGAGAATCTCTGGGCCTCTTCTGTTTCAACTCAGATCTATGCTCAGTCTGTCTATCTTTCGATAATTATTCAATATGAATCGAAGCAGCTCGTAATTTTGTAAAATTACTTGATTACAAATAGCTAATCTCATCTGGATTCCCTTATTTAGGCCATCTTCAAATCTCCTGCACTTATCTTCCTCAGTAGAAACCAAAGCGGTGGCATAACCCATCAGTTCATTAAATTTCACTTCATACTCTATTACAATCATCTTTCCCTGCTTCAAATCCATAAATTCTTTCTTCTTTCTATCCATATAGATTTTGGGCATATAGTTTTCCCTGAAAGCCCTCAGAAAATCTCCCTAATTCAGAATGCAATGCCTGGTGGTACTGCCCAGAACAGTTTTCCACCACTAGTAAGCTGGGCCTTGCAGTAGAGATATAGCATAGTTGAACCTCTCGTCCAACTCACAGTTCATCTAATCAAGGACTCTCTCAGTTCTTTCTAACCATCCCTTGGCCTCTGCAGGGTCTGTACTTCCGTAGAAATCCACAACCTCCTGCTTTCACAATTTATCATACTTCCTTTCCCTTCTCTCGGAAATCCTTGGAGGCATTTGATTGCCTACGTCGGATCTTTCCAAGCCTATGTCAGTACTGACGACTCTCTACTGGCTCTTTCCAATCCTATGTCAGCTGAGTGTTCCATTTGATCGCCTGCGTCGGATAACCTATAACATATAATAACTTCCATTATCATCCAAAATTTTCACATCATTTCATACCTAACATTTCTACATATCCTTATGAATGCTAACCATGCTCTGATACCACCAACTGTAACACCCCACTCCCATCTGACATATACATATGGCCCCTTCGGTCATACATGCACATGCCTAACAAAAATGACGTGTTAACTATCTCACTTTATCATATGGCATCGTAATTAAAATCACAAATCACACATTTGCTAAAATCCAAAAAAATCCTCATTTTATATCATAACCATAATGTACATTGTAACTTTAAGTTCAATATCCAAGTTTACATAAAATCCTCCTATAAGCATAATAGCTTAGTCTACACAGTATGCTGCAAACATGAGGAATAACAAGTGATATTAATAGACTACATCTTTAATTCTCAGTTGACCGACCATTGAGCCATATTTAATCGTCAAGGTTGCACAAAATATGCTTCTATGGATTCTTAGAAGCTAGGTCGTCTCACTCTCAAACCTGAAATTATAAACGGTGCAATTTTGATGAGTTTTGCTAACTTAGTAGAGTAACCATCCTCAATGGTTCACTCATGTTATAACACACAATCAATCATAAACATATTGTCACACAGTTCATATCAACTTGATTAGCATCAAGTTCTTTCACAAACAAATTGTATTTTAGTCAAACAATTTAATCAAACTATTACTTCATTACACTTGAATAAGACACAATCATTGGTTTAATTCCATATATTCAAACATATAATGTTCTTACAACTTTATAAATCATTCAAGGAATTCAAATCATATGTGAATGCTATATGTATGAGACCCACATTCGTATTTACATTACTGTGACTTTGTGCTTTTTCAGTGTCCCATTTCACCGGGCTTGTTTATCACAGTGAGCCTTAGGCTCTAACCACATATGTTTGAGATTTAGGCTCTTTTTAGTAGCAGCACAAGTCACAACTGCCTTTATGTTACATGTATTAAAATGAAATGTATGTCACAATTCATTCAATACAATCAATCACTTTCATTCACATTATCTCAGTCAATACAGTCAGTCATAACATTTAATCACTTTTAATTGAGAATCACTTAGGCGGTCTCATTCACATACAAGTAGCACTTCCAATAATATTCACGTGCATCAAAACTCCTTGGACATTTAATGTATGGAATCCAGTACATAATCAATACATATTCATCACATATCAAATTCAATTTAGTAATGTCAGATCAAAACAAAGTGAGACCATCTTAGGTTACTCACAATTGCTCCCTTAAGCCTATTTCCTTGACGTTCTGGTAATATCCGGAAGTGGTCCCGCTACTTGCTCTCCTATATACGTTAAAACAATTTCACATTACTGTACTACTTATGTAACTAGGTAAACACATGTATAAATTATCATGTATCATGCATATGCAATTACAAATTCTTGGGTATATTTCTGTAACAAATTGATGTACTCTAATAGTGCCAAAATTCACACAATCATTCACTATTCTAACTTTTGCTGAAAGCATCCCATTCGGGTCAACTTTGCATAATCAATAAGAGCAAGAAAATGATATATTTCTGTAACACTTTCTTCTATAAAATTGTTCCTCTATGTCTTAAGTTTCTAATGACACTAAAATCAATCAATTTGGTTTATTATTCTATAAGTTATGCTCATAATACCACAAACTAAGTACATTTGAAATTTTGGCTAATGCATTATTGATACACTCATATTTTCATATATGTTTAAGACTTAATTCAAAGTCATTTACATTCATTTTATGTTCATCTATGGTTGGTTTATCATGTTTTAGCATTATTCGAGGTTCGTTGACATAAAATACATAACTGAAACAAATAGACTTGAATTGCACTGTTTTTGAGTTTCTAGGAGACTTGACCTCTAGTCATTGTGGGATTTTTTATCTTGAGATTGATTTAGCCAAAAATTATAAAATTTAATACTTAAATTCTTGACTCATTGAAGGATTGTTTGGGACTAATTGCATATTTTTTTGAGCTAGAATTCAGGAGAAATAAATTAACGAAATTCTCATCATATTTTGGAGTGCCAGAATGACCTGTTGATGATGTTTCGATCATAACTTTTGACTCAGATGGTGAAATCTCATGATTTAAGTCTCATATTGAAGCTAACTCAAAGACGAAGATACTGATAAAATATGAGCTCCTAAGTCATCACCATTTAATTTTTATCCACTATCAAAATTGACCTTGAAAAATCCATTCCATAACTAGCCTCCAATCCATGCACAAGAGAAGAAAATAAGAAGCATGGCTAGGTTTGCGTGAAAGGTGGACCAAACCATAATTTTTTATTTTTCATATCAAGGTATAAGATAGAAGAGTTGAAGTTTTTGGTAACGTGAAGCAGTGACGGCGGCAGAGAAAGTTGAAAGAAAAGAAGGAGATTATGTGTGAAGTGAGGTGTGCAGAAAAGGATTTTGAATATATAGAAACATCCAAATGAAGATAACTGGTGGCATAGACATTGAATGGAGAGAAGAAAAAGGAATATGGTTGGCAGCATTGAAGAGGCTGGCACAGAAAGTGAAGAAAGAAAAAGCTGAAATGTGATTATAGGCATGAATCAAGCAAGCAGCTGGTGGCAATGTGAGCTGGTGGCTTAAAAAGAAACAAAAAAAAAAAGACAAAACAAACTTCATTGACTCTTAATCCATTCCTTCAACTAACACACAAACAGCTAGCCCCTACCAGCAAGACACAACGCCACAACCTCTATACAAGCAAAAAACGCAAGCCTTGATTTTCTCTCCAAGCTTCCACAACAGTCATAGCCTTCACTCTATTTACTCATCAACACAGCCCACACACTTCAACCCTCCACCAAAAATAGCTCAACCATTTTTTTAATCACCCAAGCCTCCTCCACACACAACACGCAGCAGCTTCATTTACTTCCATTCACGCCACACTTCATTTACTTTCAAGCAACACATTCAAGCATTAATCGTGATTCCCCTCCACGTCCACTCCACTCTCCATCAACCCAACTTCACTTACCTCCACCACTGGCTCTTCAACCTTGCATTCCCCAGCCCACACTCACTCCACCAAAATAACTTACTCCACTTCCTAACGCCTAGACAAACAACTAGCCAAGGATTCCAGCCCTCCGACTCCACTGCACTGAAACACCAAAGTAGTAGCTCTCCTTGGAT
>JANITX010000002.1:46027340-46041575 GCA_027564395.1 Erythroxylum ulei
ATAATTTAGCTCATCCTTTGCAAGGTGTAACGGTGATTTGAGAATCAAGCATATAAACCACATGCATAAGAATGAAAATGGTATGGTGGTTCGGTGATGGGGAATAAAGAGAAGAGTAGGTGATGTTATTCAGTGAGGAAAACCGAGAGAGAGAGAGAGTTGGAGACTTGTTCTTCTATGCATGTAATCCACATGTCACTTATTTGTGCTGCCACATTTCACAATGCTATTGGTCTATTTGTCTCTTATTTTTCCTGGTCTAAAAATATCCCAAATTTTCAGAAATTTCCTAAAATTCACTAAAAATTATGAAATAATACTAATAGTTTCCAAATAATTTTTTAACGCAAATAATCCACAATTAGCATTTTTAATCGCATTTATAAATCAATTATACCCGAAAATTATCAATGAATGTATGTACAATTTTTTTAATGTATCAGAAATAAATATTCACGTGTGTGAATATACAATGATGCATGAGCATGCAATGTACTTCTAATTTCTCACAGTACACTCAATTCACTATCCTAGGGTCTAGCTCCGAACATGGGATGTTACAATTCTCCACTCTTTAAGAAATTTTGTTCTTGAAATTCTTATCTGATTGAGTAAATAGGTGGGGATATTGCTTTTTCATATGCTCCTCAGTTTCCCTCGTTTCTTCTTTACCCGAATGATTACACCATAGGACTTTTACCATTGGAATTTTTTGATTCCTCCATTGTTTTATCTGACACTCAATTATCTGAGCTGGCTTCTCAACACAGCTCAGATTACTAGTAACTTCAATATCCTAAGCCGGTAGCACATGTGTTGGATTAGGCCTATATCTTCTGAGCATACTCATATGGAATATGTCATGTATCAGAGTCTCAGTAGGTAAGGCTAATCGATATGCTCAAGGTCCAATTGTCTCGAGAATTTCATAAGGACCAGTATATCTCGGGCTTAACTTGCCCTCTTTGCCAAACCTCAATACGCCTCACCAAGGCAACACTCTCAAAAATACATTGTTCCCCACATTATACTCCATATCCTGAAGATACTGATCCACATAACTTTCATGTTCATCTTAAGCCACTTTTATTCGACTTCAGATCAGTTTCACCTTATCTACAGTATCTTGGATCAATTCAAGGCCTTTATCATTCTCAAACCTTCTTCATCCCAATATAGAGGTGATCGACATTTTCTGCCATACAGTGCCTCATATGGTGCCATTCTGATACTGCTATGATAATGGTTATTATATGAGAATTCAATCAATACTATGTATTGATCTCAAGCTCCCTAAAACTCCAATACACATGCTTTAAGAATATCCTCAACAGCCTTAATAGTTCTATCACTCTATCCATCTGTCTGGGGATGGAATGCAGTATTAAAATTCAGCTTTGTGGCCATAGCTGACTGCAAACTCTTCCAAAATCTCAAAGTGAATCTGGGATCCCTATCCGATATAATCGACACAAGAACCCCATATAGTCTCACAACCTCAGTCACATACTTCCGGGCCAATTGGTCTAGTGTATTGTTCTCCTGTGTTGGTATGAAATGGGTTGACTTAGTCAATCGGTCCACCACAACCCATATTGCATCATTTTGCCTCGGAATCTTAGGCAATCCCATAAGAAAGTCCATAGTAATTTGTTCTCATTTCCACTTCAGGATAAGCAACGAATGTAGCTTTCCTACTGGAGCCTGATGCTCAACTTTAACCTACTGGCATGTTATGCATTTAAAAACATACCCTGCCACTTGCTTCTTCATTTCGGGCCACCGAAATGTTGCTTCAATGTATTATACATCTTGGTCGTGCCAAGATGCATAGCGTAAGTAGCCATGTGAGCTTCCTCTAGGATATCCTTCCTAAGATCATCGACATTAGGCACACACAATCTCTGCTTTATCCATAATGTTTCATCTCTCAATTCAAAGTTAGAATCTAAATTCAGCTTCACTTTCTCAATCAGTTTCATCATCTCAAGATCATCACTCTGAACTTTTCTAATTCTGTCATGCAACATTGGTCTCAGTTTTAATGTGGCTGTCAATGCTTCATTATGCTCAAGATTCAACTATACATTCAAAGCTCTCAACTAAATTAGGCTTGGCAACCTCGATATCTAAATTGAGCTACACTACTATGTGACTTTCTACTCAGGGCATCAGCCACAATATTTGTTTTTCCCAGATGATACTCAATCGTGCAGTCATAATCTTTCAATAACTCAATCCATCTCCTCTGTCTAGCTCTTTCTAACTCAGCAGATATCTCAAACTCTTATGATCAATGTATATCTAAAATGTCTCGTCGTATAAATAATGTCTCCAAATCTCTAGAGCAAAGAATACTGCTGCAAGCTCTAAATCATGTACTAGATAATTCATCTCATGAGACCTTAATTGTCTCGATGCATAGGCTATCACCTTACCATGCTGCATCAATACACACCCAGTCTTTGATGTGATGCATCACTGTATACTACATATTCACCAGATCCCGATGGAATAATCAACACCAATACTGTAGTCAACCGATGCTTCAATTCCTCAAAGCTTCTCTAACTCTTGTCATTCCTTCTGAATGCCATATTCTCCCTCAGAAGTTTAGTTAGAAGGGCCGAGATTAAAGAAAACCCCTCGACAAACCTCCAGTAGTATCCAGTCAATCTGAGGAAACTCTGGATCTCCAATATATTCTTCGAACTCTCCTATCTCATTACTGCCTCTATCTTCATTGGATCCACCTGAATACCATGCCCCGTTACTATGTGACCCAAAAATACCACTTGATTAAGCCAAAATTCACATTTACTGAATTTGGCATATAATTGTTTTTCTCTCATAAGTTGCAAAATCATTCTCAAATGCTCAGCATGTTCTTCACAGCTTTTCGAATACACCAAAATAGCATAGATGAATACAATTACAAACCGATCCAGGTAAAGCTGAAACGCCTTAGTCATCAATGCCATAAATGCAGCTAGGGCATTAGTCAACCCAAACGGCATTACTAAGAACTTGAAATGCCCATATCTACTCCTAAAAGCACTCTTTGGTACATTAGCCTCTGCTATCTTTAGCTGATAATACCCAGATCTCAAATCGAGCTTAGTGAACATTTGAGCTCCTTGCAATTGATCAAATAAGTCATCAATTCTAGGCAACGAGTACTTGTTCTTTACTGTAACTCGATTGAGTTGCCTATAATCAATGCACAACCTCAAGGTGCCATCTTTCTTCTTTACAAATAACACTGGAGCTCCCTAAGGTGAAACACTAGGTCTAATGAATCCCTTCTCAAATAGTTCCTGCAACTGAATCTTCAACTCCGTTAGTTCCACAAGTGTCATCCTATATAGAGGAATGGATATAGGAGCAGCACCTGGAGCTATGTCATTTATGATCTCCGTTTCCCGATCTGGAGGCAAACCAAGTAATTCAGCGGAAAACATGTCCAGGAATTCCTTAACTACAAAAATATCCTGTACACTCTACTCAACTCGACTATCAATCACGTGGGCCAGATAAGCCTCACATCCACCATACATTAACTTCAAAGCACTCATAAATGAGATCAGTATGGCTAGCACTTCTTGGCTAAGACCTCTGAACACTGCTATCGGATGATTAAGAGACTCTAAAATTACTTCCTTCGGATAGCAGTTCATGATGGTCCTATGAGCAGTGAGCTAATCTATGCCTAGAATAATATCTATCTCCTTTAACTATAATACAATCAAGTCTGCTTCTAACTCTGTTTGATCAATTTGAATCGAACACTTCTCGTAGACCTCCCCAATCACAGTGGTACTACCTATCGGTGTACTCGCCTCTAATCCTCATCTCAATAACTCTCTATCATAATGCAATCTAGATGCCATATGCGGTGTAATAAATGAATGTGTAGATCCAGGACCTAGCAATGCATATACCTCAAAAGTAAATAGTGATAACACATATGCAACAACATCTGAAGACTCTTGAGCCTCTTTCCTTGTCATGGCGTATACTCTGGGTTGAGACTACGGTTGATTGCTTTGCACCTCAGTCCTCCCAGTAATATTCCCAGAACTCATCCTGCCTCTAGCACGGCCTCTCTGTCCAGTCCCACTGGTTTGGCTTTGCTAAACAGTGGGTTCTGTTGCCATACTTCCTCTCCCACCATACCGTGCTCCAGACATCACTGAACAATCCTTGATCCAATGATCGAGTGAGTCGCACTGAAGACAGGCTCCTGTCAACCTCTAGCATTCACCACTGTGCTTATTCCCACAATGCTCATAAGCTGGAAATTGACCCGATATTGTACCTCTGTTATTCCCAGACTTTACAAAACTACCTCTCTGTCTGAATCCCGAATGTCTAGATCAAGTCGGTGACCCGAAAGCTCAATTCTATCACTTACTGAACCTTCTGCTAGAATCTCCCTGAGAATCACTGGGCCTCTTCTGTATCGACTCAGATCTGTGCTCAGTCTGACTATCTTTCAACAAATGTTCAACACAAATTGAGGCAGCTCGTAATTTCGTAAAATTACCCATATTAGAAATAGGTAACCTCATCCAAATTCCCATATTTAGGCCATCTTCAAACCTCCTACACTTGTCTTCCTCAGTAAGAACCAAAGTAGTGGCATAACCCATCAGTTCATTAAATTTCACTTCATACTCTGCTACAGTCATATTGCTCTGCTTCAAATCTATAAATTCTTTCTTCTTTCTATCCATGTAGATCTTAGGCAAATAGTTTTCCTTAAAGACTCTCAGGAAGTCTTCCCATCTCAAACTACAAGGCCTGATGGTACTGCTTGGAACAGTTTTCCACCACTGGTAAGTTGGGCCTTGCAGTTGAGATATAGCATAGTCGAACCTCTCGTCCGACTCATAGTCCATCTGATCAAGGACCCTCTCAATTCTTTTTAACAATCCCTTAGCCTCTGCAAGATCTGTACTTCCGTAGAAGTCCACAGCCCCCTGCTTTAGTAGTTTTTCGTACCTTATTTCCCTTCTCTCAGGAATTCTTGGAGGCATTCTCTCAGGTTGAGATACTAACGACTCTCTACTGGCTCTTTCTAACCACATGTCAGCTGAGTGTTCTATTTGATCACCTACATTAAATAACCTATAACACATAATAACTTCAACTATCATCTGAAATTTTCACAACATTACATGCCTAACTTTACTACATATCCCTATGGATGCCAACCATGCCCTGATACCACCAACTGTAACACCCCACTCCCATCTAACACATGCACATGGGTACACGTGCATATGTCGGACAAAAATGACTGGTAACTATCTCACTTTCACTTTATCACATGGCATCATAATTAAAATCACAAATCACACATTTAATAAAATCCAAAATTTCCTCATGTGTTAGTATAACCATAATGTACATTGTAGCCTTAATTTCAACATCGAATTTTATATAATACCATCCTATGAGCATAACAACTCAGTCTACACAGTATGCTATAAACATGAGGAACAACAAAAGACAATAACAGACTATGTCTTTAATTCCCAACTGACTGACCTTTGAGCCATGACTGATCATCAAAGTTGCATAAAATATGCTTTTATGGAGTCTGAGAAGCTATGTCATTTCACTCTCAAACCTGAAATTGTCAATGGTGCAATTTTGATGAGTTTTGCGAACTCAGTAGAGTAACTATCCTTGATGGTTCACTCATGTTATAAAACACAATCAATCATAAACATATTGTCACACAGTTCATATCAACTTGATTAGCATCAAGTTCTATCACAAACAAATTATATTTCAGTTAAACAATTTAATCAAACTATCACTTCATTACACTTGAATAAAATATAATCATTGGTTTAATACCATGTATTCAAACATATAACATTCTTACAGCTTTATAAATCATTCAATGAACTCAAATCATATGTGAATGCTATATGTTTAAGACTCACATTTGTTTTTACATTATTGTGACTGTGTACTTTTTCAGTATCCTGTATCACCGGGCTCTTTTATACTATCCCTTATCTGTTGCAGATATAGAGCTCATTGATCACAGTGAGTCTTAGGCTCTAACTACATATTTTTGAGCTTTAAGCTCTTTTCAGTAGTAGTCTTAGCCAGTAGCAACACCAGTCACAACTGCCTTTATATTACATGTATTAAAATGAAATGCATGCCACAATTCATTCAATACAATCAATCACTTTCATTCACATTATCTCAGTCAATATAGTCAGTCATAACATTCAGTCACTTTTAGTTTAGAATCATTTAGGCAGTCTCATTCATATACAAGTAACATTTCCTTATTCACATGCATCAAACGCCTGGGACAAGTATTCTCCAGAATTCAGTACATATTCATCATATATCAAATTCAATTTAGTAATATCAGATCAAATTAAAGTGAGACCTTCTTAGGTTACTTACAATTGTTCCCTTAAGTCTATTGCCTTGACGTTCTGGCAATATCAGGATGTGGTCGCGCTACTTGCTCTCCTATATACATTAACACAATTTCACATTACTGTACTGCTTATGTAATTGAGTAAACACATGCATAAAAGTATCATGTATCATGTATATGCAATGAAAAATTCTCGGGTATATTTCTGTAACAAATTAATGTACTCCAATAGTGCCAAAGTTCACACACTCATTCACTATTTCAGCTTTTGCTGAAAGTATCCCATTCGGGATAACTTTGCATAATCAATAAGATCAAGAAAATGATGTATTTTTGTAACACTTTCTTCTAGACAATTGTTTCTCTGTGTCTTAAGTTTCTAATGATACCAAAATCATTCAATTTGGTCCATTATTCTATAAGTTATGCTCATAATACCACAGATTGAGTACATTTGAAATTTTAGCTAGAGCATGATCATGCATTCAAGTTTTACAACCCACATCTCTCAACTACAATATCCAAAAATTACAAACTTTATATCAATTGAAAGATAAGAGAATAAGCTATAGCTTTTGTACAGACACCTTTGTTTGATTCGGCCTACAATAATACAGTTTCTTCAATAATAACAGGACATGATTTCTGTCACTAGTAGTACTACAACTTAAGCCAAGACTCACTTTCAAGCTAAATTTCAAGACCCTCAAGGTTATAATTTAAATTCAATTTCTTCTTAACATTTGTAGTCAAAAGTTTCTAGTTTATTTTGAATAAAAAATCATCACATTTGGAGCTCTACGAATCAAGTTATAATCAAAATACTAAAGCATGTTCAATATAATATCTCCAATTTACAATATTTCAGTACATACCCTCACTTTGATTCAATCAATCCTTTTTCAAATCAGTTAAGATGGATCTAAATTTTTATGGAGAGGAAAAAAAATATCTTAGGAGTGTATTGGTTCAATTTTCAAGTCATTTGAAGGTCAGGAGACAAAGTTCTAACAAAATGAATGAAAGATGTTCAAAACAATCTCTCTACAGTAAACCTTTGGTGCAACTCCTCTTCACTTCTCTCTCTAAAACGCAGGTCTTCTTCTTCTTCACCGAAAACCCATTTTTTTTCTTCTTCTTTTTTTTTCCAGATTTTCCCACTTTTACACCATCCAACTCATACAACTTATGCCTAAACCAACTTTTCTACTTCCATCTCAGCCCATCTTAACACAAATAAATAAAAATCCAAAAATCATCATAAACAACAAAAACCGTATACTCATTCACGCAAATTCCAGTTTCTGCATTTTTCTCTATCTTACATTCATCTGATGTATTTTTTCACCTTCTTCTACACTTTCATTTCATCAAAAACTTATCATTTTATCATTTCTATATAAGGACCTCACCCAATTCATTTTCCTTATCTTTAAACTCACTTCAGATCATCTCAAAAACACCCACACATATTCCTGCTTATCAAAAGTAAACAAAAACAGAGCATATATATTCATACATCAGCTTTCATAAACTTCTGCATTTTCATTCATCTGTTACATCTTTTTCCAGTTAACTCCAATATCACAAGCATATCACCATTTGCAATATTACAAAACTTAAAACTCAACTTACTTGAGTTAGCTAAATTTCCAGCATATCAAACTCACAAAACTTAAAACTCAACTTACTTGAGTTAGCTAAATTTCCAGCATATCAAACTTCGGTGAATGGATGAACAATAAGGTTTTGACAGAAATCAAGCACTCTCTATACGGTCTGAAATTCTTACTTTAATGTAAGAATCAAATACCAATTTCACATACAGGAATCACAAACTCTTTCGGTATGGTTAACAAAGGAAGAGAATTTCATATTTTCAGTGATGAGCAAAACCGAATGAAGAACAACACCAGTAGAAAATTCCTTCCTAAACACGTGACTGCATGCCCTCCTGGCATGTCATACATTTGTCACCCAAATAAGGCTGCCACATATCACACTACAATTGATCCATTTATCAATATTTTTCCTAGTCCTAAAATACCCCAAATTTTCAAAATTTCCTAAAATTCACTAAAAAAATCTGAAATAATACTAATAGTTTCCAAATAAATTTTTAACGCAAATAAGTCACAATTTACATTTTAATCAATCAATGATACCCGAAAAATGTCAATGAATGCATGTACAATTATTTTAATGTATCAAAAATAAATATTCACATGTGTGTGAATATACAATAATGCATGAGCATGCAATGTACTTCTAATTTCTCATAATACACTTAATTCACGATTCTGGGGTCTAACTTCGAACATGGGATATTACAAGTATACTATAAATAGATCATAATTTATAAAATGCATGCGCAGTACAATACACAGTACAATAATCGAATTAGGATATTACAAAAAGAATATAAGAGGTTTGGGTCATCAAATACTTCATAATCCCAGAAGAATCCTTAACTCAACAAATTTAGAAAAACATATAATAAGTTTCCATGAAAGCCACTCAATAATGTACCTTGAATCACTATGCAGTAATCACAAGACAAAGTAGCACATGCAAAGAATTCAAGGCAGCTACACAATAAGGGAAGAGGATGACACAATGATACATTTGGTGAATGGTGAATGGTGAATGGTGAGGTGACTGGAAAATAGCTAGGCGAACAAAGGCATCTAGAAAATAATAGGGCGAGCAAAGATGTCTAGCAACTAATGAGACGAGATGAGAAAAGAAAGCAGAGGAGGAATCAAGGAAGGACCCAAGATGGATAGGGATTTTGTATTTTTGTTTAAATTACTCTATATTGGTTGTTGGATAGAGAGGGGATAAGGAATGGAGTTGAAGCAACGTCAATATAATATGGACACAATAATTTTAACAATGTGTAGTGAAACAAAATCATTTTTCTTAGTATAAAATGATGTTGTTTCACATACTATTTGAAGAGAAGGTTTAAGTTAGATGGGCTACCCAAATATGATTATGACTCAAAATTTGGTCAAATCATATCGAACCTGTCAACTTCAGATTGGATTTTTATTAAGATAAACAATATACCTCAATTTGTGATAAAGATGGATGAATCCTTTTAAAATATTAATAAAGATATTTTTGGTAAAATTGGATTTTGTTTGTCTCTCTTAGTTTCTTTATTTTTTCTTAAAGTTTTTAAAATAAATAAAATTGAATCTTAAGTAAGGAAAGAGAGGAGATGTTAAAACTTAAATGAAAATTTTAAATTTTTTCTTTTATTTCTTGCTCATCAATATAAACATTAAAAATAATTAATTTATTTAACAATTATTTATTTTTAAAACACTAATATAATTTAAATTATAAAATTATAAAAAATAGGCCATTTAATAAGATTAACTATTAAACTTTCGATATCAAATCCTCGAGCTTATATATGTTCTTCGTAGTTTTCATACTTAATGGTGACATGTATAAAGTTTACATCAAAGTACATTGCTTGATAAGGGTTGCTATTACCACTATTTGTGGCATCGTCATACTTGTTCCCCACAATAGTACAAAACTATACCCTAAGCAATTACACTATTTAAGTTTCTTCTCCCTTATCAATAAATTCATTTGGGTCGATGCTAGTTGCCATTGTTAGGTATTATGGCCAAATCATATATCAAGCAAAATATAGTGATTATTACCTTTAAACATTGACTTAGGGGCATTAAGCAGGCTCTAACTGCATATGTTTTATGGATTATAGGAAGAATATATGGCTTAAGTACATTAATAGGAATCCTATTAATATCCTCATAATCAGAACTTATAGAAGTGATTTTTTTTGAAATTAATTAATTTTATTGATGAATATAAATAACATAACATAAGTTACAAGATGATATAACCATGGTACAAGTCATTAGTTTCTTAAATGCGAGTATTAAAAGAATAACTTTGTCATATGCTCACAAAAGATACTAGCAAATAAGGAGTTATCAAGATAACTTCCAGTTATTTCAAATTGTAGAAGACAACTTAGTTTGTAGGTTACAAGAAATGGCTTTAGCTTTAATGTGTTGGTTTAGAATACAAAGTTACGCTTTTACATTATTAACATTAGAGTCAAAGATTTTATTGTACCTTTTGTGCCAAATATAGTAGACCAGTGCCCTAAATGCAACATTGAAAAGTTCACCATCCTATTTTCAACTAAAGGAATTCGAGGAATCCATTATATTATAAGCAACCCCTATAAGTTAGAAAATTTTAGATTGAATTACAATAGGATGTTTCTCCATAACTCATCAGAGAAGGTGTAACTGAATAATACATGGTTTAAAGTTTTAGGAACTTCATCGCATAAAGAGCATGTTCAATTGGTGATTTTGTACTTAATAATGTCTTTCATTCTCAGTCTTTGATTCATCGCTAGCCATAGAATAAAAAAGTGTGAGGGATATATGATTGAGTCTTATATCAACTTGTAGTAAGGAGTACATGATTGATGACCATTCAGTAGCTTCCTATAGCATTTAGTGGTGAATATGGAGGATTTATCCAAGTTCCAATCTTTATTCTCATGTATAGACTGGTCAAAGGTGTGAAAGGATAGAGTGTTTAAGACTACTTCTCTCCCCCTTGAAGAGTAAAAGGGACAGTGTTAGGAATTTCCCTTGATTAATGCTTGAACCTTAGGATTGGAAGGCATTATATGTTTTAAAGGCTAGAAATCAGTAGGCATATTAAGAGGCCCTTTGTTGTATCAATGTTCAAACTAAAAGGAGGTATTGCAACCATCTCCAATCATATTTTTAATATATGGATACACTAATTCTCTAATTCTCATAATTTGAATAAAAGGTCCTACATGTTCCAAGATTTGTGTTGACATTGTAGACACTTGATCCCTTGAGTAAGTGTAGAAGTGTCCATCTTACTCATAAGTTTTAACCTTTTAAACATAATGTTCATAGCCTTTTAATGAGCATTATTTAACTCATAGTCTATATAGAAGTAATTTCCAGTCCTCTGTAGATCTTAGTTTTGCCAATAGTTGTCCATCTCACCTTGGGGACCTTGAATTTTTTATTTGATCAATTTTAGAGAAATTCCTTTAATATCCTATCAATTTCCTTTATCATTCCCTTAGGTAATGCAATATGAGAGATCCAACAAGTGTAGAGGTTAAAGAGTATGGAAAAAACTAGTTGAAGCCTTCAAACATAAGATAAACAAATGTTACACCAATTATCTATCTCTACCTTTTAATACAGTTTAAAAAAAGGGGAATAGTCCCTTGTAGTAAGTTTCTTCAAAAAGATGGGGATAGCTATATATTTAAATGGGGTTATCGTTGGTTCAGTTCCTTAAAGTTCAAAATAGTTCTTGCACTAAGATTAGAACCAACAAAAAGTATGAAAGAGCTTTTACTGGGATTGAAAAACAAACTTGATAAGTCTTTAAATTCCTCTATATAGTTGATAAATAATTTGATGGAAGTGGAGTTTGCACTAAATAGTAAAGCTAAATCATTTGGAAAGGATAACTAGAATAGGGATGGCAACTATCTGCTCCATCCATCTATTGTGAGTTGTGGCTACAAAGTTAAATCTTTATTCCTAAAATAAACAACACACTGTAAATGTAGAGAAGTTCAAAAGGTAATTAAATGAACAAGCCAAAAATACAAAAGATATAATAGAATACAATAAAAATAAAAATGAAAGAAAAGAAATACAAAAGAAATAATCACTAGAGTAATAGCATTCAGGTGTTCCTAATATCAAAGTCAGCAGCAAAAGTAAAAAAAACTTGATTGACCTGTTCTAAATGTGTCAATTATGAATTATCTGTAAGTGCACGACATAGATATAGTTAGTACTGGTAAGTAGAAATCAATCCTACGAAGGCAGTGAATACTAATACTTACCGTTGTCCTAATATGTAGTCTACAAATTTGGTTTTGATTTTTAATTAAAGAAAATAAAACTTAAGCAACTAAAATAAAATAAGTAGAAATATTGAACAAAGAAATAAATAATCACTTAGAAAACAATCGATATCAAGAATTAGTCTCTAAGTTACAAATTCCCCTAAAAACCTTTAACTAGTTGATCTTTTATTATGCAATTGTTTTATTGAGTATTGAATCGTGGAAATTCCTATGGTATGCTAATAGCTCTCTTGAGTCTAATAACAACTAATCTTAAGGTTATCAACTGAATTATTTATGTTAAAATTTTTAGGATTGCTTTACTGAATTGTGAATTTCATTATTAGGTTTGACCCTAATTTGGAGGATTTATGTCATCCTATCTCTAAGGTTGTAATCATCTCCTTTCAATAATGATAGATATATTTTATAAAAAGATTTCTCAATCTCTATGTTAAGAATTCAAATTATACAATAATATTCTAGATCTATTAAAACATATTTAAACACATAATCGAATCACAATAGATTAATTAAAACAATTGCATTAAATAAAAGAATCAAAATATGTTATAGCATAAACATAAATTCATCTTACGTAGACACTAAAGAAAGTTAGTTGCACATGATTGAAGATGAAATCAAACATAAACAGAAAGAAAAATGAATAGCAAATAAAGGGTTCATAATTCTAAATCTCCCTTTTATCTCCTATCGAATATTCTTTGTGAGGTAGAGGTTTAATCCTGTAGTTTCATGGATCTTTCGATGATTTCTTCATGTTTTCCACTTCTCTATATCAAAATCACCCCTTGAGTTGCCTATAAAAGTCTATGAACAATTCTACATATATGCTCCTCCATTTTGCCTCCGAACATATCTTTTTATAGTAATTTTTATGGTTATGGGTGATACACGATCTGATACACCGCCATGTATTAGACCGTGTATAACCCAAAAAACTTAGAATTCGAGATTTTGAATGACCTGAGTGAAGCACATAGGATGATGCAAGGTCATGTATCCCTTATTTGATTAAAATTTTTGTTTTATGCTACATTTTCATCTGAATTCTTCTCCGCTTGATTCGTGAAAGCAATTGTAACCTATAAACACCCTTGGAGCAAATTAAGTTCCAAATATACAATAAAAATAAAAAATATCAAGAAAACATGTTAGAGAGCCATGGATTCATTCATCACATGCATAACTAGGCAACAAAAGTGTCGAAATCTAAATTCCAACCTTATGACATCCCCAGAAATCCAGAATCTTAGATGCATGCATACACAGATTGTAAGAACATGAAATTTCAGCATATATACCTTTGATAATGCTTCTCCTTTCTTTAATCTTCTCCTTACAATCTTTACAAGCCACGATCGTAGCCAAAGGCACGATAAATGATGTATAAGTGAGTTCTTCTCTTATGTACACATGAACTAACAAGTTAAAAAGGCACTCAAGTGAGAGGATAAGGGGTCCAGAAGTGTTCTGGAGTTAGAGAGAAGTGGTCTTGATTCTTGTTCATGCAATTTATGCAATTGTTGCATGAATCTAATTGCATGAAATATAATCTTGATAATCCACGATCGTGGCCTACTTCAATGATAGTCATGCACACTTTGTTTCTTATCTGATCTTTTATACGTGCGACCCTTAAGTTCTCGATTATTTTGGGTACTTCAATTAACTCTTAATCTGAGCAAATCATATATGGTTTCATGCCACTTGAATTAACTCTTAATTCAATCAAATCATGAAGGGTTTCATGATGCCAATTTACTAGAATATAAGAGTATTAACACACGACCTCTTTGATAGTTAATTCTCGCCTCAAGTCATCTACATCAGGCACACAAAGCCTCTGTCTCAACCATAAAGTCTCATCTCGAAACTCAAACTC
>JANITX010000002.1:46084731-46100020 GCA_027564395.1 Erythroxylum ulei
TTTAACTTAAACCTTCAAACTTCAAAATATACAAGTTTTTTTTTAAGTTCACTAATATAACACAAAATAAGGTAACAAAGCTCACTAGTCATATTTCATCAAAAAGATTAAAAAAAGATTACTAATCATAATATTCATTTAAGTTGAAATCATCAAAATCAAGACATTTTAAATGGATCGGCCAGTTCTTTCTTTCACCGGTTCAACAATTTTTACGGTCCGATCGTAAAATAAACGGGTCAATCACTCACAAAAAATAAGGGTTAAACTGAACTGTTTCATACTCCAAGTCACTAATTCTTCAATCCGACCGATCGATTCGGTCTGATTTTTAAAACACCGATATAAAGACATTACAAGCACAAGCACTGGTTTAATGTAATGTTTGACCAAGAAGACCTACTTGATAAATAGAACACCTATTACCTAGTAGTAATGTTCCATTGGCACAACATAGGGTTAGGCTTAAAGTTGGTGGCATGTAGCTCTATTAAATGGTTTGGTTACTTATACCAGAAAATTGGGTTTAACTAATCGTCTAAGCAAATGGCCAAGCCATGCCATATCGCACACTAACCAACAATTTCAAGGAATCTTTAAGTGGTTGTCATTAACCAAACTTCCTGCATTTGTCTGGTAATAATACTAATGCTACTAGTACTAATACACAAGTCCTTTTCAGC
This sequence comes from Erythroxylum ulei, assembly GCA_027564395.1. NCBI lineage: Eukaryota > Viridiplantae > Streptophyta > Magnoliopsida > Malpighiales > Erythroxylaceae > Erythroxylum > Erythroxylum ulei. The sequence goes on from JANITX010000002.1 coordinate 46,085,415, forward strand.
AATCCTAAGAACTCACTTAGGGTGGTCAAATGTCAGTGGGCTTTCTGTTAAATAAAGAAAGATGATTATTATATGTTCAAGTTCAGGACAACAAACAGACAATGACGTTTGAGTATAACTAAACATTACGCTAAACTGTAAATGCTGATTAAGATTAAAGGGGTAAAAAGAAAAGTAGACGAATCAAATCTGAATTCCATTGTTTCTTACTTTCTCTGTATGTGTCAAGTCATTTTGTGTCACCACTCAACTCATTGTGATAATTGATCAAGAAGAAGAAAGAATTAAAATCTTCTGACTATTGCCCTTCAATCCAAAATTCTTGCCCTTCCAATTTTGGATGTGTTTCGATTTAACGCTCCCGGTTGATAGAGGTCGCCGATCTTGGTTTTTTCTCGTTTCTCTGAAGAATGGCCAAGCGTGGTTATAAGCTTCGTATCCTTTTTCTCTTTTCTGTTATTGTGTGTGATGTTGGCATTTAGTTTGTCTGATAAAATTCTAGCTCTTTTCTAAAATGGTTTCCTGGAGCTCGTTTTTCTTCTTTATTGAGCTTCTATTTTAAGAAAAAGGAACCATCTCCTTGTTTTTGTTTGGATGCATGCTGTTCCTTTGACTGGAATGAAAAATAGAGGAATTTGCGGCGCATTCTGCCAATGTCAACTGCCTTGGTATTGGTAAGAAGGCCTGTAGACTGTTTATCACAGGTGGTGATGATCACAAAGTTAATCTTTGGGCAATTGGCAAACCATCTTCCTTAATGGTAATCTTCTTTTCAGTTATGTAGCTCATGTTTGGAGTTTGTTCTAGTTGGACTACTTGTTTCAGATTTGGTTATCAATGTCTCTGTTAATATGATGATCACGGCTCATTTTTCAAACTGACTTGTCCTTGTACCATTTCCACTTACTGGTTGTCCCCAATTATTCAGTTTAAGACTTTTCTCTTTACAGATTCAAAAGCATGAAATACATGGTTCATAACTTTTATCCCAATTCGAGATTTCGTTGGAAAACTTGTTTGAGTGGACCCATTTGCCATGAGGCATAATTTCTATGAAATAATATTTGGTATTTGTCTTTGAATTTGCAGAGCTTGTGTGGTCATGCAAGTCCAGTTGAATCTGTAGCCTTTGATGCAGCTGAAGTATTGGTACTTGCCGGAGCTTCTACAGGAGCTATTAAGATGTGGGACTTGGAAGAAGCTAAGAGTATGTTAACAAATCAGTTGAAATTTCTTATCTTAGTGAAAATTAGAGCAAATTTTGGATAGTATGTTATGCTCTGCTGTGCCAATTGTGGCATCATAATTTTGTCGAGATAGGGGAGCCCTTGCCATATCTGATAGCTTTGAATCATGCCACCTAGTTAGTGTCCAAATTACACAATCTTCATATGTGTTCCACCTTTCTAAATCTCTTCAATATTCTTGGTTGATTATGGTACAATGCCCTATGTAATTGCCAGAACAGTTTCTTGAAAGATTTTTGATATACTTGTTATTGTCTTTGAAGTTTAGTGGTTCGCACTCTTACTGGACACAGAGCGAATTCTACTGCTGTTGAATTCCACCCATTTGGTGAATTTTTCGCATCAGGCTCAACAGACACAAATTTGAGAATTTGGGATATTAGGAAGAAGGGATGCATTCACACATACAAGGGGCACACACAGGGAATTAGCACCATTAAATTCACTCCTGATGGACGCTGGGTGGTCTCAGGTGGATACGATAATGTTGTAAAGGTAGGCAATGACCTTTTTACCAAGCTTTCCTTATTCTTACTCCAATGATTTTTATCCAAATTTGTCATATAGGTGTGGGATCTTACAGCTGGAAAGCTTTTACATGATTTTAAATTCCATGAAGGGCATATTAGATCCATAGATTTCCACCCCTTGGAGTTTCTCCTGGCCACTGGTGAGTTGGACATCCATGTCTTTGCAGTTATGAGTCATTAAAATTTTGATACAAGTTTTCTTTTATTCTTGGGTATTCCATGATAATATTCAATAATGTGAATTAAAAGCCATGCAACATTTAATTTTAGTTTTTCAGTTGGCTTTATTGAAGGGAAAACTAAGGAAGCAAGGATTTTTTTCTTGCTATGCAACATTTACTTTTAGTTCACTAGTTGGCTTTATTGAAGGGAAAACTAAGGAATCAAGGATTTTTTTTCTTCTTCTCAGTTTCATATTTACATACGACTGGCTATGGGCAAATAGGAATGAAAACAAGAAATGAGAATGATCCTCATACTTTTCCTTGGTATCCTAAGGATTTTAACTTCAATTTTTCATCCTCACCCCTTTGGCACTGTCAAGCATTTTGCTTCCCATTGTCTTTTTATGTCTCTTTGTCTCTCTCTCTCTTCCTTGTTTGGTTTGTTTCTGTTACCATTCAATTGTTTTCTAACTTCTAATGAGGTGATTACTTTCCAGGTTCCGCAGACAAAACTGTGAAATTTTGGGATTTGGAAACCTTTGAATTGATTGGATCTACCAGAGCAGAGGTATTTAAGTTTTTGCTTTGTCTAGCAGAAACTTGAAATTTTTATACCAAAGTGCTTAATTTCTAATTTAACCTTGCCTTTTCTTGTCTAATTGTCACTGTTAAACTTTTGCGATCCATTTTTCTAAAACAACATTTTTTATCTGTTCAGGCTGCTGGTGTACGCTCAATTACCTTTCATCCTGATGGGAGGACGCTGTTTTGTGGGTTAGACGATAGCCTGAAGGTTTTGATTCTTCTCTGACAAAATTTACTAATGTATTTTACACAATATATAAGTGTGATAAATTTTGCTCAAAATGCAGGTTTATTCTTGGGAGCCTGTAATTTGCCATGATGCTGCTGATATGGGGTGGTCAACACTTTGTGATCTTTGCATTCATGAAGGAAAACTTTTGGGTTGCTCATACTATCGAAACTCTGTAGGGGTTTGGGTGGCCAATATAAAGGTCCCTTTTTTCTTTTCCTTTTGGTCTCTAAATTTTGAGCCAAACAATTAATGATCAGAATTTTATGTTTGCTTCAATTACTGCACTTGAAATTGGAAGTTGCATTTCAGCATATTCAACCATATGGAGCTGGTTTCATATCTGAAGAAATTGACTGCAGAGAGCAGAATTTTAGCTCGTCCAGAATTCAATCTCCGGACAAAATAGACAATTTTGCACAAACCACTGAAGCTTTACATTCTAGGTCTCTTGAATGCAAGATACATGAGATCAAGAACATATGTGTGGACTGTAAGTTGGCAGTGTGTTTTTTTATGACTTCTCCATTAAGAAACCTGTTGCTTCATATCACCAATTCATTCTTAAAACCTCATTATGATTGGACTTATCATTGACTTTTCCTCATTCAGAAACTTGATCGCTTCATAACCTTTTGTAATCTGACTAAGTTTTGAAAATGTTAAACATAGAAAAGTCGAGTGCTTGTGTTAAATTTACATGAGTTCTCATCATTAGATGGATTCTGAATACCTAGTACTGTTTCAATTTTGATTTTTACTTTTAGATTTACTGGATTCTGAAATGTGTGAAACATCACCATATTTTATTGATACTGTTTGTTTAGATAAGTACACTCAAATTGGAAAATAAATTATAGCCTGTAGGGATTTGTATGATGCAGGTCTGCACTCCGTTCTTTTATCTAGATGTCTCTAACAAACAAATCTGTTTTCTATGTAAAGCTATTGGCGGAAACCCTGTCACCTCACAGAGAGTTGCACCTTTGAGTTCTTCACAAGTGGTTCCCACATTGGATCTGAAGGGAAGGTCTTCTCTGCCAACACAGAGGCAGAGTCCTGTGGTGGGATTGAATGCTAAGGCAAGCAGGCAGGCACTTAACAAGTCATTTACTGCACCAGCTGTTGTCCCTCGGGAAACTCCTCTTGAGGAGGACCTTCCAAACTCTGGAAGGGAAACTATCACATTTTCAAGGACAAAACCAGGCGTGTTGCACAGACCAGCACATGTTCGGAGGCCATCAAATAGCAAAAACGATGTTGAGAAATTGTCAGAGTCTGGAATGTTTAGCAATATGGCACACATGAAGGACTGTACTGTTGATGAACACTTGCAAAACCCTATTATACCAAAAGGTGGAGCTCAAAAATACAGTGAGGAAATGAGTTCCAATATCAAGAATGTAGCTGAAAAGAGTGAAAAAAACTTCTCACCAGATGTTATGCCTAAGCAAGAAAACTGTGAGTTTTTTATGGCATTTTAATGTTTAACTATTCAAGTTCAGCACCTGACAACGTCATCCTATCAATCCTTTCTTTCACATCATCTCCTTTCTCACATGCTTTCCCTGGATTTTAGCCCTTGATCATGATATTGACAGTTCTTCCAGTAATTTTGTTTCAGATATCCAAATCGATTCTATGTTCCATTATCTTTGATTAAATTAACAAAAACACTAGCCAAAGCTGTCTTGCAAGTATGTTTTTTGAAAATCAAACTTGCTGAGTGTTCTAAGTTCTTGAATTTGTTATACAATCTTTGTTTTTATCACTTATGTCACTGTATTAACATTCACATCTATTTCTTTCATGTGTACCATCTCTTGTTTTCGTTCTTCATACAATAACACAAACAATGCTTACTCTATGTAGTCTGTTAATTGTGATTTACCAGATGTGGTGGCATGAATTTCTTCTAATATCTACAGTTTGATGCTTCCCTTAATTTGTTCTTTGTCCCACCAAAATCTCATTTTTGTTCCATCTTTTGTTTAAGCTACAACCACCTAGCATACATGTTTGAAATTTTTTCATTTGTGATTACGTTTCATTTCCCATATGTCTACTTCAGCGGTATCTAGTAATGAAATTTTTTTTTGTTTTTCAGGTGATAAATCTGTGGATGACAGTAAAGGGGTTGGCTCTGTAAAAATTGTCAGTGGAGGTATGTTGGGTTGCTGGGCATGATTTTGGAATATTTAGCTGCCTGTAAAAATTGTCAATTTAAAAATCTTCATTCTTGCAGTTGCAGTTGTGGCAGGCAGGATTAGAACTCTGGTTGAGAAGTTTGAAAGACGGGAGAAACTTACCAATGAGCATCAAGTGACACAATGGTCTCCTCAAGCTGTAGTTGACACAAGCAGGACACCTATAGTTGCCACTGATGTGAACCCTCAAAGCAGTTTCCAAACTGATGGAAAAGCCAGCATGACATCTGAGAAGGCACCTCAAGTTATACCAGAAAATGATAAAACATGTAACACGGCCCCTTCTACCGTACCTGCATCTAATAGTAACGCCAGCTCAGTATCCAATAAGACTTCACATATTATACCAAAGACAGACGTGATGCCTGTTGTTCCCACATCTGGTTTTGTGCATGAAACTAACTGGAAACATTCCTCCACATCTAGCATGATCCCTCACATCTTACCGGAAAGAGATATAACGTCAACTGCCCCAGCTATTGGGACTCCTCATGTTACCTGTGAAACGGGTAGTCGGCACCCCATACTGGTATGATAGTTACTCGGTGAAAATTTTTATGGTCTTGATGGAGAAGTATATAATTCATTTGAACATCTGTTGAATACAGTTTGTTTTGTACTCAATAGAATATAAGAACAGTGAAATGTGAAGTCGAAGAGTAACCCTTTTGAGTAATAGTGTAAGACACTCATTCTAGCTGAACTCCACTGGGTTTGCTTACGTTGTTTTTTATCTTCTTAGTGACTATTTTATTGGTTGCATTTATGGTCTCTGAACCTACTACTTACTCTCCTTAAGTGGTGCGAATATTGCTTGGTCTGAGAATACCTTTTCCTGTTATTTGTTATTGTTGCTGAGTTGTTAGTTTATAGCTAATATCTAGAAAAGTGAGCTTCCTTTTTCGGATGACAGAAAGAAGATCCTCAGATTTCTGGGCATGAGCCAACCTCTGCCAGTGGTAGGAATATTAGTGAAGATGAAGATCTGATGCAAACTCATGACATATTCTTGAGTGCGCTGAAATCCCGGTTGACAAAATTACAGGTAAAATTACAGCTAATTATGCACCACAGTGCCTCTAGATGATGGCATGACATATCATCTCTATCCTTAGTGTCGTCTTTTTTAATTTAAAGTGAGCAGTTCAGTCTTGACTTCGTAAAAAGTTGCTGTACAATGAATGATGTTACTATCAGAGACTTCTATATCAGCGACCAGTTGGGGACAAGTTTGTGCATGTTTCAGTACTATCACTGTTTATTTTCTATAGGTTTTGTTATAGATTCTTCTCATGTCTTCTATTTGGTTAGTCTAAGTAGCTCTTTTGTAATTCTGCAGGTTGTCAGACATTTTTGGGAACGAAATGGCATGGAAGGTGCTATTAATGCCATGAGGAAATTGCCAGATCATTCAGTGGGTATTTATAAGATCTTATCTTCCGTTTTAGGTTTTCTTGAGAACTACCAAAAGCATGTTCTGGGTATCTTGTGTATCTGATTTTTCTGATGGTAATCCAACCATTCTCAGGTGCAAGCAGATGTTATCAGTGTTCTCATGGAGAAAATGGAGATAGTCAGCTTGTATTTATTTTCTTGCTTGCTTCCTGTGCTTGTAGACTTACTAGAAAGCAAGTTGGAGAGGTAATTGTTGTTGAATTTGAACTTTAGCATTGCTAACTTGGAATTATTGCCAATCTAACCTAATTTCAGCCGCATGACTCTATAACCAGCAGTTCTAATTAATATTCTACGGCCCTTATGGAAATGTGTAGTTTACTTCTAAATGTGCAGTAGTAGGCATTCCCAACCCCGTCCATGGGGTTGGCTGCTTGACTTGGTAGCACTTAGAAAACCTTTATGCTTTTCTCTAACAAAATCACAAGGACAGAACAAGAAGGGTTTGGTTGTTGAAAGAACAACTCATAAACATGTCGTTTAATTCTCAATCTGACCTTATGCTATATCTAGAGAAAAAAAAAAGTCAATGTATCAACCTGCATTTCAAATGACAGAAGCTGAAGTTCTCACAATTATGCAACTTTTATTGTAACCTTGTAGAAATGCAAAGGTCTCGCTGGAGATGCTATTGAAGCTTGTTGCAGTGTTTGGCCCAGTAATACGGTCAGCTGTTACAGCACCTCCAGCTGTTGGGGTTGATCTTCATGCAGAAAAAAGGTGGCTTTGATAGATGCATCGATTAATTGTAGTTATTTTGCACAGAGAACTTAGAGCTGAGTGCAATTTGGTTATGCAGATTAGAATGCTGCAAACAGTGCTTTATGCAGTTGCAAAAAATTCAGGAGATTCTGCCATCCCTTATCAGGCAAGCGTCCTGTCTTTCTTTTTTTCCTGCCCATTAAGCCTATTGTTAATACTACCAGAAATAAGGTCCGCAGAAAGAAGAAAGTCAAAGCTCAATATAAAAGATTATTAGCTTTAACCAAAAAGGGAACATATACAGCTGTTAGTTAGCTTTGATTTATTTTACACGTGTTACTTAGTCTTGTATATAAATATAAATTAACTTTTAAAAGGTATCTTCATTTATTGAGATTCTCTTGAGTCTTCTTAACTTCTTTCCAATACTTTTTCAATTTTTCCTCTCCACTTTCTTGACGTCCAAACAGAGGAGAACTTGGATTTCAGTACCGGCTTCTAAAAGCCCGAACCATTTGAGTTGATAATTTAGTAATATAGTTATGCTCATTTTCCTGCAGGGGAGGTGGTTTATTGGCTAAGTGTGCTAATGAGTTGATTCTAGTGCTTCAAGAATCTTAATGGGTGCTCTCACACATACATATGGTGCAAGTGCAAGGGAGGTGGTTTAGCTGATATTCCGTGGCAAAAGTTTCTATAAAACAATGCTTGGTCTGTCACAAGATTTGAATCTGGCTTTGCAAATAACACGAGTCTTAATGCTTTGATGAAAGCAATTGGTACCTGAATGCTAGTGAGATGTCATTTTGTCCTGACCATCTCCATCCTCATCAGTATCATCTCTATTCTTTGTTCAAATGAAATTGATATGTACACGAATTATGATATATTCAATGAAAATGCATTTTCCTGTTTTTTTGGATTGGATTTCTTTCATGAGCGGTAGTGATACTGGTAGTCTTAAAAATGAAAGCAGCTGGGAATTGAATACCTAACAGAAGACAGCATTTTAGTAAGGCGTGCATGTCACTTTTCTTACCAAGTAAATCTACGTAAATTGTCTGTCAATCATAGGCCAAGCTAGGGAGGACAAGAACGTGATCTCAGGGAGGCAACAGAGCAAAGATTTAACGAAATCAACCTAGAGAAAGGGGAGGGGGGACAGAGGATCTGGGCCCTAGAGAAAGAGAGAGCGAGAGAAAGCCTCTCAAAATCCATGTTTTTCTCGTTTCTTCACTAAAAGAATTGTTTTTCTATGGCTTCTCAAAAGCACAGAACATCTGATTCTTAAATAATGATGCTGGGAGCAGTGCCGTTCTCCGTCATGGCACCGCATCAATTTTACGGTTGTTATTTATTTAACATGAAAGGACTTATCTAATAACATTGGGTCTTTAGTTACCGCATCGATTTTACTGATTTGTGTAAGCTTACACTGTTCATAGTCCATACTTCAGAGGATCCAAAGGCAGATGCTTTCCTACCCAAATGCTCGGAATCAACTCACCTTTGTTTTGTTGTCTAACAGGAGAAGAAGATATAAGAAAATGATTCTGCAGCGCATGGATTTAGATACCAGAAGATGAGGAATTACTGACTCTAAACAGCTCTTTAGAGATCTTTTGCTGCTTGCTAACAATGGCATTGATTGGCATTGTCAGAGAAGGTTTATTCCAGTTTACGAGTTTAAGCAATACTTAGACTTGATTGGCATTTATAATTGGTGATATAATCCTTTCGGAGCATTGTTGGAGAAGGTGGAGCAAATCACTAATTGTTCGAGACCAAGTCAAAGTGGAGATTTGTTGCGTGTGATGGCTTGGCCCCTCCACTTGGTTGCCTTGTCAAAAAAGAAGGCTTTGATTGGTGGCATGAAATTTAACAATATAAACTTGGCTGGTGACATGCAATGAACTTGGCTGGCGGCATGCAAGGATGTCAAATAAAGTTGGTGATTTCTTCAACAATTATGGTTGTAGGTAGAAGGATTTGGACGACGATTGCGCAGGACTTCAGCTATAAATATAGTTGTAGGCTTATAGAGGAAGATAATCATTCTTTCCTTTCTGAAATCCTCTATCCTGAAAACTTTTTATTCTAGCCTTTGTACTTATTTACATTCTTCACATATTAGTAAAAGTGCTCACCCTCCAACCGTGGACGTAGGCTACATTGACCGACCCATGTAAATCTTTGTGTTCTGTCTCATTTATTTTGTCTATCTTTATTTGCGTTACTACTATTTCGAGCTATTAAATTCAACCGATATCCGATTCGAGGGCATTTTATCTTAACACTTTACTCCAAGACAACTCGTGTAACACAAAGCTGCGCTGCTTCTCAGAGCTATTGCAACCAAATGTTTGCGAGACTACCATATCTCTACTCTCAACTTCGTCCTCCATTCCTAATCCTTATGTTAAACCCAATAGTGCTCTCCCTGCCAATCGCAAATTGATTGGAAAGTTGGCAAAAGCTGGCATGTAGTTCCAAAAAACTTCCAATGTGAGTGAAAGGCTGAAAGGCAAACTAATGCACGTTCCCCACATTCATCAGAATCATTAGGCGTGACAAAGAAAGGTTTTGGTCCACCAAGAAAAACTGCACAAATAACCCACGACTCGGCGGGCTGAAATTTCAACAAAGGAAGAAAGAGAGTGAGAGATAACATTGATGTTGTGTATGGTTCTGTTCATCCTTAACATTCTCAAAATTCAGGTTTACGCACCAGCTTTTTGATTTAACTTGGATGGAATCCGTGGTGGCACCCCATGCAATGTACAAGAAGGTGCTCTCATGATTAGGACCTAATTGTTGTATATTCCAATTGTAAGAGCAATTGGACTCACCCACAGTTTTGTTCTCTCAACTCTCTCTTGTTGCTCAATATGCCTGGACAGCATTTTAGATGGCAGATTTAGACAGCACATTAAGGTCCCTTCTGATTCTGTAAGCGAATTGGATTAACAATTGAAATATTGATTGGTTCTTGTTAGTTTATCTCTTATAACTAATCAATTGATTGAAGATTTTGCGACTTAATTAATTCAAATCATATACGTATTTGTTTAATTAACTGATATAGTTCATGAGATAAATATACTTTACAAATAAATTATAATGAGATTCATATTAATGTATTTATGTATTTTCCCTAAATTGTTTTTAATTATTGTTTAACTAAGAATTAACCTTAACAAGATAGAAACACTATAGCATATGTTGTATTTCTTTTTTATAAAAATGTAGTTGATGAGATATACTGAAGTGGGGAGATACTTAACAAACGAGTGTGTACTTGTTAGAGAATAAGTTTATTGAATTGTTCTAATTACGAGGATCTTGAATGGATAATTACTTGTGTGTATATGAATTTTCTCATTATGTTGGTTGTGTAATTTATCCTCACACTTAAGATTACTAAGATATCTCATACAAGAATTATTATGTTTTGAGATTAAGACTAATTATGAAGTATTCTGACGTATTCTAATTAGAGTAATTCAGTCGACAATACTTAAATAGTGTGAATTATATGGAAATAGTTGAATAAGTCAATAAAAAGTTGGTCACCCTAAATTAATTAGGAGAATATTTTATTGTTCTTGATTAGTAGTGATTTAAAAATTCTTTGGTCAGAGTAAATTGAGACTTGAAAAGAATTTTTTTAAATAACAATTATAAATCAATTATTAATAGATAAGAATGAACACAATTTGATTTAAATATAGTAAACACTAATTATATACTCTATGTCTAATTAAAATATTGGATGATGAAACTATTAAATTATATGTTATAATTATGCATAGACATGTTAAATCAAATCATTTTGACTTTTTTAATATTTAGGTAGACATGACATATTAGTAGATGTTAATCTTAATATAGGATAAATTATTTGATTAGAAAACTAAAAATAAATAAAAAAGGAACTCTAATTTATCTAGTCCTAATTATATATTATAATTATATTTATAATAATTGTCAACATATTAAGAACCTAATAAGTTATATGTAAAATATATTCAAAGATAGAAAAATTGATTTAAATTAAGTTGGATTTAATTTTAAAGTTTGACAAACTTTAGAGATTAAATATGAGATATTTGATTTTATTAAGAATAAATTATAATTAAGTTAGACATCGATTATAATTAATAAGTTAATCTTAATTAAAAAGAATCTCTAATGTTTTAATAAAAAGAAAAAATAAACCAAAAACTTATTATTTTTCTCTTTTTTGAGTTCTTTTTTTTATCGCGTAGATATTATTAGAGATTAAACATTTGAATAGCTAATGATTAATAACTTTAGAAGAAAAACTTTTTAAAATTACGACTCAGATATTTTTTAATGTTGTTATTTTTTTCAAATTATTTAATTAAAGAGAACCATTGAACAATTATAATTTGCATCTGTAATTCAATTATGGTTGATTTTTTAATAGTGGTATTATTAACCTCCATTAATTACATAGCTTGAATTTGTCCCTTATTGTTATTGATTTGATTAAATTTGAGGGGCAATACAATAGATGCATATGTTTCCCCGTAACCTTTTGTGTTTCTCGAAACACATGTGATTGTTCTTAATTGACTTTTTTCACTCTAGTGTTTAGTATAGAAAACTTTGCTCAAGGAAAGAAGGTAACCAGCACCAGTAATGGTCCTTCCACATAGGGCAATTACCGCCGTTGGTGAAGCTGAGTACCAGTGGCTTGCCATTAGTAAGGTGAAGATGCTTAAATGAAAAGGCACATCGATAAACAGATGAGATGCACATGATGCTGCCCATCAGATTACCTGTACCCAAATGTCCTGTACCTCCTGTTCCCCATCCGTCCTAGCCATTGATTGGTACCCAAATACTCTCTACCTCCTGTTCCTCATCCATCCTAGCCATTGATTGGATGCCAATCAATGGTTGCCAATCAATGGCTAGGATGGACGGGGAACAAGGGGCACACAATCAATGGCTAGGATGGACGGGGAACAAGGGGCACAGGATATTTGGGTACAGAGAAATAGGTCCCATGATGCTGCCAGTGACCAGTCAATAGCTAGGATGGATGAGTAACAGGAGGCACAGGATATTTGGGTATAGAGAAATAGGTCCCATGATGCTGCCGGTGACGGAGAAGGTCGACGATGTAGGTAAATGGTAACTAGGGGTGTTCAAGAAAACCCGCGAACCTGTGAACCGGACCTAAACCGCATGAACCGAACCTATAAATAAGGTTATCCGAACTTGAGTTCAGGTTCGGTTCGAACCAAACCTAAAAAATCAGTTTCATGGTTCAGGTTCAGGTTTCTGACTTGCGGTTCTAGGTTAACCGAACTGAACCCGAACCTATAGCAGGTTAACCGCACCGAACCTGATTTATAGGTTTAGGTTTAAACCTGAACCTGAAACACCCAAAGCGCTGATGGTGTTGACATGGCTTCTATAACAACTTCTGGTAATCCCCAAACACCTGATTCTAATGCATCAAATCTTTCTAAGTCTACTACCACCTCTTTAAACAAGAAACGATCTTGGGTTTGGGAACACTATATCAAGTCAGGTGAAGCTAACGATAGGGTTGGTGTATGTCAATATTGTAAGAAATTTATTGCCTACAAAAAAATAATGGTACTAGCAGCCAGATCAATCACTTGAATAAATGTGTTAAGTATCCATATAACAAGCACAAGGAACCCAAAAGTGGACAAAAAACTATAAAAAGAGCAATGGTAGAAAAAGGTGAAGATGAAGATGGAACATCACGTAAAATGATAACATGGATGTTTGATCAAGAAAGATATAGGAAGACACTTGCTAGAATGATTATTTTTAATGAGTTACCTTTTCGTCAGGTAGAGCAAGAGGGGTTTCATGATTTTTGTGCACATATCTAACCAAAATTTAAAGTTCCTTCTCGCACTACGGTGACTAGAGATTGTTATGCACTTTACTTAGAAGAGAGAAAGAAGATGAAGGATTTTTTTAAGAAATTGCCTTCCAAGGTTTGTCTTACTACAGACACTTGGACATCATGTCAAAATCTCAGTTATATGTGTCTCACAGCACATTTTATTGATGATGATTAGAAATTATGCAAAAGAATTATAAACTTTTGCCCAATTTCTAGTCATTCAGGTAATACAATTGGTAGGGCTGTTGAGACTTGTTTGGTTAGTTGAGACATTGAAGAAGTATTCACTATAACAGTGGATAATGCAAGTTCAAATGATGTAGCTATTCAATACTTGAGAAAAAGAATTAATAGTTGGAAGGGTGGTGTATTGAAAGGTGAGTTCATGCAAATGAGATGTGTTGCACACATCTTAGGTTTAATTGTGAAAGAGGGACTGTCAGAATTGGGTGATTCAATCATTAGGATTCGCAATGCAGTGAAATATGTTCGGTCTTCTCCTGCTAGAATGGCAAAGTTCAAGTCTTGTATAGAAAAAGAGAAAATAGACAGCAAGAGTATTGTTTGTCTAGATGTTGAAACAAGATGGAATTCTACTTATTTAATGTTAGAGTCAGCTTTGAAATTTCAAAAAGCATTTGATTTATTGGAGAGTCAAGATTCTAAGTATGTTGAAGACCTTTCTGAAAAGAAGGATAGTAGAGGTGAGAATAAAAATAATAAAGGTGTTCCTAGTGAAAGTGATTGGGAGTACGAACGTAGCCTGCTACCTTTTCTTTCTATCTTTTATAATGCTACTTTAAAATTGTCTGGCTCTCATTATGTAACTACTAATGAGTTTATGAAAGAAATTTTTGGCATTGGGATGGTTATTTCAAAGAGATGTAGACTTGGTGATTTTAGTGCAAGAAACATGGCTTTGAGGATGAAGAAGAAGCATGATAAGTATTAGGGAGATGTTAATATCAACTGCATGTTATTTATTGTTGCTGTTCTCGATCCATGCTGCAAGTTGAAGTATGTGAACTTTGTGATTGGTAAAGCATATGATGATGTCAAATTTGAGCAGTTGTGTGAGAAAGTAAAAATTACTTTATTAGATTGATGTTTGATTTCTACCGATCCTCCATGTCTTTTCTTGTTGCACAATCAAGCGTTCAATCTCAAGCTTTAAGTGATATGGAAGTTGATAACGTCAAGGATGTTGCAGCATTTTTGGATAATATTTTTGAAGAGCGGGAGGCCAGTCAAGCAAGTGGGGAAACCAAAAGTGAGCTAGATAAATATTTAGCTGAAGATTGTGAACCCAAAGACAAGACTTTTAATGTCTTGAGTTGGTGGAAACTAAATTATGCTAAGTATCCAGTGGTTGCTTCAATGGCTCGAGATGTTTTAGCTATGCCTGTAGCTACTGTTGCATCTGAGTCGGCTTTTAGTACAGGAGGTCGAGTGCTTGATTCATTTCGTAGCTCTCTTACTCCAAAGTTGTTGGAGGCTCTTGTTTGTGGACAAGATTGGTTGAGAAAATCACAAGCTTCTCTTTACGTGGAAGAGAGACTTGAAGAACTTG